>JAUYWH010000006.1:3563262-3594862 GCA_034779795.1 Ctenopoma multispine
GAAATTTTGCATCAATAGCCCACTTAGAAATCCCCTTACTGATAAAAATGCTGATGTGTCAAATACTTATTTCCCCTCGCTGTATATGTATTGAACATGTAATAAAGAAATTACTAATAATGTTGTTTAACAACATTTAAAATATATATAACCACACTAGAAGCTACATTTGGGTTCTATAACTTTCCTCACACCTTGTGTGATTCAGAATGCTTCATACTATTTAGGAAAAAAGTCTGGTTGCTATGACTGAACTTCAAGACACTTCAGAAGTCATTAGCATTAAAAGCATAACTCTATAAAAAAATGAACCCCCTTAAACTACAATGTCAAACAACTCAGTAATCAAAATGACAATATGCTGTACAACATCTGCCAGAAGCAACTCGAGTATCACAATAGTCTCATCATGGATGCTTCAGCCTTGTGACTATAAAGGAGAAATGCAAAGCTAAGATATCAGCATGCACATGAAAAGCAGGCATGGGAGCAGCATTGCTCCAGCACTGTGGTGACTGATGGAGTGCACTAGCATATACCTCCAGGGGTCTGACCTCATCAGAATTTAACTTTACCCAGACAGAGAAAGAGCCACTGGTGCTGTGATATGTTTCTGCACAGTTCTGTCTACGCACCACATAACTTCATATTTGGTGGTCAAAACTAATAACTAAACAGTTCACAATTCCAAAGGAAAGGCTGTAAATCTGCAGCAAAAACAAAAGACTAACACAACAGACAGAGCAGGTCTGAGTAACAGAACCTTGAAGTATTACATGAATGACAAAACTATAACTGTAATAATTATACTGCAAAATACTGAATAAACAGAAAACCAATTACTTCAGTTATGAAGCAGTGAAATGCAAGAAAAGCTCTAACAAGGTTTATCCATAATTGAAGATTCAAAAGAAGAACTAACATGACAAATGTGATCATATGGATCCAATTCTGAGACATCTTTCGGATACACTGTTTACCACTTTAAAATGCTATTGAACGAATTCAATATTCTGAGTCATTAGAGAGGAACAAACAACAAGACAGAGGGTTTACAGATCTGTAAAATGCAGATGCTTTTCCTCAAAAAAGAAGCTTTGAAGTTTTAAATGTTCATAAACTTTGGATCTATGTTGCTCTAATTAGAGATCAAACTATTAACTGATTTGTTCGATTGATCAAAGTGGTGGGCTTTTCAGATAAGTGTAAGCTTAATACTATTTAACCCCTTTCCTAGAGGGCAGCTTAAAACAGCATGAGGTGTACTCTAGTGTCCTACAGCACATCAGCAACATGGAACAAGTTAAGTGCATCTGAGATGTCAGCTCTTACTTTCAGCAATTTCATGTACAGATATATGAATCTCTACACAGCTCTTCTCATTAACTCTGTCATATGGGAAACAGTTCAACAAACTGCAATATTTAAAGCTCTCTAATAACAGTAAGAATTATTGCAGTTCAATATTGCCATGTTCTTTCACTTCACTGTGAGATGATATTACATAAATAAGCTCTGCTACCTTCCAGTGTGTACGCATTTGCACATCTACAGAAATTTGTTGTTCTCTTGCTTTACTTGCACTGTACGTCTTTATTACTCAATAAACCGCTCTGTGGGAAAACTGTTTTGAAAAACATGCTTTCTGTTTTCCATTCAGGTGACTGCAGGCAAAGGTGTGTAGGAAGTCCAATTCATGCTGTAAATCTGTACACTGAGTCACAGTATTCTAATATCAGTTCAGTTCATTCAACATGTAACTTGGCAGAATACATAGACGAATAATATAGTCAGCAGTATAAAATTATGCATAATTATACACAATTTAAACAATTGCACATATTTGTTAGATCTCCAAAATATATACTATGGGTTTTGGTGAGTAATAAGTGTAAAGATTATGTGTTTATTTACAATACTCCACAGGATCCCTGTGTAAGGTATATTCAGTTTTGGATAAAACTCTAAAACCAGTGGCTGATCACTTTACATGTCATGAGTATAAGTCGGTTTTTCCAGTTTTCACTGTATTCTGCATAAAGCTGAGCAGCACTGTTTTTGAAATATGTTCTCATCCTAGGACTTTATACCCAGAATCATTAGCTTTCATCAGGAACAGGTTGCCTGCACATATTTGCAACAGATATCAGCCTGCTGTTTATCCAGCTTTTGAAATCAGAATCACAAATGTGTGTCCTCCCTTTATTGTTATTATAGGATGTTTTTGTGACAGGCTAATTGAGAAATGTTGTCCAAAATATCTTTACAGTACACATTCATATAATGATTGTTTTATTTGAGGTATATTAAAATCCTATATACAGAATAATTTGTGACCTGTCACTTCGACAAAAACCTTAACCAAAGAATGGGGACACATTTTTCTGTCCGATTTATCTAGAGAATTAGTTGACACAATGAAATGGCAAACACAGTTTCAAAAAAAAAAAAATCAACTTAAGTTCAAGTTCTTTTTATCTTATTTATTGTGTCTAGTTATTACTAGTCATTTTAAAAGTGCCCTACTCTGATTTGTGAGTTGCCACCTTACTAGATCCTCAAACTGACTAGAAAACATCAATAGAAAGAACAGAACAGAAGGGCAAGTGAAACAAACTAACAGACTAATTAAAGATTACAGACTAATTGTGAACAAAAACAAACGCATGAAAAGCGCTACTGTTCATATCCTTGACATGGGTTAAACCAGCAAACGAGATTGGAATATATTAGAAAGTGCCAATCTGACCAAGTTATCCCCCTGACATTCCCCCAAGACTATAACAGACTATAACTTTAACAGACTGCTTAAGTATAAGAAGAGTTATGGCAATGCAGGCATAGTACTTCAATACTGGGTCTCAGGTAACTGCATACAAATATATAAAAAAGATGTGACTCATTCTCTGCTCTGAAACACCTACTGGAGATTTTGCAAGTTGTTGGACAGTACTCTCATCAATATCATCAAAACACAGTAGGAGGAAAAAATGGTTCAGAATCTACACGAACCTACACTGAGCTCTGAGCTGTTCGTGGAGAACCACGATGGTCTAACACATTATAGTGTTTGTTGTCAACCCTTTCTTTCTTTCTTTCTTCCTTTCTTTCTTTGACTTATAAAAGTACTTGTGCATGCAGAAAAAAAAATCTTGCTTGTGTAAGTCATAATTCACAAGTATATTGTTGGAAGGCAGACTGTGCCAGGTTTGTATTCCAAGGAAAATGGATAGCCAGGGCACAATAAATTACTCCCACTCTGAATAAACTGTTGTAACATGGATCAAATTACTTTTTCACTCTGAAGTGTACAAAAGCACACCACCAATTACAATCGTAGCTAAACATCCCTCATCTGGTGTAAGGCTTTGCTGGAAAACTCTTACAAAAACAAATGCAGAGCAGTCCACACAACAACAGCCTCTCAGTGACACAGATGGTAATCTCTGGCTGCAGCACCACATTTAAAGCTACATCAGTGAACTCCAGTTCACACAACACCCAAACATGCAGGCAGGAGCCAAAATGCAGGGCTGCCCTACTCAAACAGGCACTGAGTTGCACATAATAATGAACATTTCTACATAGTGTTAAGGATTTTCAGGGGAACTGTCATCCACATACACTCAAAGCACAAAGGGCTGTCCCTATTATTCAGCACTTACCTCCAGAGCCTCCAGGGAAACAAACCCTGTGATGGAGAAACCATCAATGATGTCCTCTTCAGCAGAAGTAGACTCCTTTCGCTTTCTCCGCGGGGGTCGAGGGCGGGATGAGGAGGCCTCCCTGTCGCCCTCACGATCCGAGTCGGAGGAGAAGCGAAAGACTGATCCTTTAACATGGTTGTGCCTTATGCCATTTGATCTCCTCTCCCGATCTCTCTCTGACCTTGACTTCCTCTTCTTCCGGAGGGCACTGGATCGCGGGACATCCATGTCCTTCATAGGAAACATCCAGATAAATGCTCCTCTTATGGAGAATCAAACTTTTCAAGGGCAAAACACTGGTACTGTTCAAACTCCACTTGTGTGTAAAACCCTTCGGGAAACAGCTCCACAATATCCAAACAAATTTGATCAATGTATTAGATCCAGGGTAACCATGTCGTATCCAACATCTGAAATCTTTTACAGGAAACACAATACTGTATCGAGTCAGTGAACCGAGTTAGGTTCCCAGCAAAGATCCCCAAAGGCAGCCCATCAATTCCTACGACAGGGATGTTGAGTGATCTATTAAACGCGTTATCACCAAGCTGTCAATTCCACCAAAGGAAGAGCTTTTCAAGTTAAAGCAAATGTCTGCTCACAGAGCATGTCCCGCCATGGTGAGTTGGGCATGTAATGCCACATCTTTCTTCTCCAAGAACTACCTCTCTTACCCAAGGTCAGCAAACTCTCCCTCCTGCAAGATAAAGACAGAGAGAGGGAGAGCATACATTTGCAACATGTTCACTCAGCAAGTTCAACTGTGCATTTAGTCAATGAGCCATTTTCCAAAAGGTGCTGCAAACTATACAGAAGGTTCTTGTCATTCTACATAATGAGAGCTTTACTAGGATTGGCTACAGTCTGCCAGAAATACTGTGTTTGTTTAAACTGCCAGGATTTTAGGCACAGAGAGGAGATGCTTATGCGTTATGCTTGTGAATCTTTTGCCAACCTTGTAATCTGTTTTTAATGACTAAATTACCTTAATTGTTGATGAACCTGAATTTGTACTTTGCTACTTTGTGTCTTGAACCTTTCAACATAAAGCCACTCTTTATTTAACTTGGTCACATGTACAGTATATGATAAATTCAATATTACCCAGTACACTAGCCTTACAAAAATCATTAAGCAGACTGTTCTGGAGTCTGAAGAAAAGCCTTAGTTAATTCAAATCTTGTATTAACAGTAAGCTGTCAGTACAATCTGTCCACCCACTTTGGCTACTCTTGTATTAAGGTACATTTCAGTGGCCACATATTCACATTCCAATATGACAGAATAAATTAAGATTCGTTGATGATTTGATAGTGATAATTTTACACTATAAAATATTGGCTTAATAGGACCTCTGAGCTCCCCACATACAGTAGGTCATCTTAACTCTGGTTAATCAAAACTAATCTGACTTGTTGACATCCATCAATAGAACAAAAAAATCTAACTCATCATGACAACACTATTCAATTAACCATTAATTTCTTTCAAAATGCCACATTGGACTCAATGCCTTACTCAATGTCACAGCTGAAAAATAACTATACTTCTCATTTCAGTGGCTGAAAGTGGGAATTATTGAACATGAACATGTCCTTGCGGTTTTCTTCATTAAGAAAAGAAGAGAAATAAACACTCCATGATAGTGTCCTCCTGCACTAAACTACAGAGCTTAACAGGTCATACCTTTACTGTCTGACACTGAAGGCATGTGGCTGCTTTATAGTATTAGGATGTAACATTCAACAGCTTGCAGTCTCATTCTGGATCCTTCTCAAGGCATAGCCTACAGTCTAGGCCTAAAGCCACTCAAAGTCACTATAGCATTGTAGTGTATAACACATATGGCTTTGCTGTGTGTGCAGAATATTAATTCTCATCCATTACATCACAGAACAAAACTAAACCAACAAACTGCAGGCTCACATTTAAGCTTTTCCTGCACATAAAACCAGTGCTGGGCATTTCAGCCAGAGGGGAATCACACCTTTTCTGCATTACAAACCAAAACCGATCTGTCACAACCAACCATCTTCAACTTTACATTGTCTCCTTGGACACAGGTTGTCATATTATGTAGCTCATCTGGATTCTCAAACACACATATGAAATCTCCAAAATGCTCTGCTACACAACACAAAGTGGCATCTTTTAAACATGTACAATTACAACCACTGCAAACATGGCTTATGATCAAATGGACACATAACAAAGGCACATCCAGCAATCAAGCATGTCAACATTTAAGTATGCAGCAGTCATTCACAAATATCCATTCCATGCAGATGTTTTGCCTTGTAGCAACCCAAAAGGCAAATCCACCTCTACTGTAAGGACCCTAAACGCCCCCACCCCCCAGTACCTATGCCTTTAACCTGATGCCCTGTTCCAGCACTCATCTAATGACACCCATACACTGGACAAATAGCTCTCAAAACATCGCTTACTTTAAAAAAAAAACTGTTCTAGTACTCGCCCTGGCTTTTCTAGCTCAGTAAAAGATTCTTTCCCTTGTCTTCGCTCACAGTCCCTTTTTGTCTGCCTGTGCTGTCAGTAGAGATCTCAGGCTCTGTAATCCAGTCCAGCCCACAACAGCAGCGGCGGACTGGCACTGCCTCCTGCTCCGGCTCTCCAAGCTTCATTTTCCACTATTAGACACACAACAAAAGCAAGCCTCTGTTTTTTGCTCCAAGACACGTCATGCAAAACCAAGAAATGCAAACCCTTGCGAGTGGGGAGGGACCGTCCGGACAAGGTGCAGGCCTTCGGTCACTAAAAAGAACAGATGAAGCAGAAGAAGGTTTGGAGCTGACAAAATAAATCCCGCAAAGGAAAACCATAGGGTATCTCCTCCTACTCTCCCCAGATCCGAGCTTCAGGATCCCGGAGAAGGGGGACCGGGGCGCAGTGATACGGCGATGCCGCAGTGCCGCTTTACAGGCTGCACGCTTCCTCCTCGACGCAAATAGTGCTGTCTCTTGACATTTGGAGAGCTGCGAGTTTACAACAGACCGTTGTGAACAAATCTGAGTTTCAAACCAGATAAAGCCCAGTTTACATACGTGTTTCTCTTAGGTGTTGTCAAAATATATTGCGAATATAAAAGGTACAGCCACAAGTATCAAGAGAGAGTTTGTGTGTGAGGGTGACGGTAACTTAAGGAAAAATACTTTCAGGTGGGTTACAACTATGCGTCAATTAGAGCATAAAAAGGTGGATTAAATCCTCACAAAATATTTATTTGCATAATTGTTGAAAGCAGTAAATTGAAAACTGTGCTAACACCCACGAAGCAGCTGAACAAGCTACACTTTAATGCAATAACATGGAGAATTAATATTTGCATCTAATGAATGAACCAAAAGAAATATATATGTTAACGCATTTACTCATTATTTCAGTTAACTATGATAGCGTGGTATTGTCCAAATCATTTATGAATTTACACAAATATGAGTGAAAAGCTCTCCTTTGTAGGTTACAGCTAGCTCCGGTGTCCCATTATCATTTAGCTCGTGAAAACAGCTATAAACTTTAGCTTCAGGGACGCGGGCCAGCTGTCTCATTTTCCCATTCAACAAACACTAACAGAGACGTCTAACCTTATATCAACAAATTATAAAACCCCATATGAGTCTGATATTTTCAGTGTAGCCCATGAACGTTTAAAGTGAGCATTTTACCTCAAGAAGCTGGTTCTGCGCGCTGCGCTTTTAGTTCTTCAACACCTGGCAATCAGTCAATTACTTGCACCTGTGGGTCGTGAGGTTAAGTGCGTCACGCCTTCAGCCATTATGCAACTCTACAGTAAATATATCAATGAAATACGTGCTGTTCCTGCCAGAGACAGTGAGCGATGGGAAAATGCTGCACACCTGAGCCAACAGGTTCCCATAAAGTAAGGCTACTATAGCTGACTGCATTATTTATTCTACTGATATTGTAGCGTCATTGAGAGGGAAACATGATTATGTAAGAGTGCAGTTGTTCAAAAAAAATCCATACAATGCACCATTTGGCAGGAATCAATTCACACTTGCTGTGGAGCTGAGGGCAATCAAAAAAAAAATCAGTGAGATACCAGAGTGAGATTCAAAAACACCATAACAAATAATGTCAATCACATGTGTTTTGTTATGCAAATAACTGTGTTTCACTTTTGTTTATGCACTGTTATTAGGTTAATGAATAAAGTGAACAGCTCAACTCAAATACCCATAAATGATGATGGTTCCCTTGTATTTTATAGACCAATAATTAATAAGAGGAACTCTGAAATGAATTGATAATAATAACCATTACTTACAGTGTTAACTGATGTAGTTTCACTCTATAAACAGTATATGCGTTGTCATTCAGTGATGTAGCAGATGTCCCTACATTACACATATGAATTTCTAGGTCCATGAATGTCCATGAGATGAGTATTATCAGCTCATTTGTATGCTGGTAGTGGTATCAATAATGACCATATCAGTTAGTGGCTGATAATAACATCAGTGTATTGCCATAGTCTCATAATAGTGAACAAATTTGAAGAGGAAGTGAAAAATGATGGCGTTACACCTCATGAACAGGAGTCAGAGTTGTTTCAATGTAGCAGTGAACTGGTCCTCTGCAAACAGAGGACCATGGGTGGGCTGGGTATTTTTAGGCTGGTTTAATGATGCAGAGGCTGAGTGGTGTGGCTCAGAGCTTGCTAAAGTGCCTCAATTCCCAGTGCCCAGTGGCACAGGGACCCCACTGGCCTGTAAGAATAATGCCAGGGGATGCACATGTACTTGACCCTGCCTCATCTTCCAAGAGGAGCGTCGTTGTGACACAGTGGCATGGCAGGGGGACAGATGACGGGAAGGCAGCTAATTCAGCTCTCCCATCCTCTGCTCATTAGGTGGGGAAGACAAATGGGCTACACTACTCTCCCCTCTGCCTCGCCATAATCAGCTTTAATTACACCTTTGCCCTAACTATCCCTGCTTTCACACATTCATTCACTGTCACACAACAGTCTGGATCTGGGGATCTCTGTGAAAATGACTGTGAGTGGTATTTCTAGCAACAAGAAGAGAAAGACATGATTTCTAACATATTTTTGGGAGCAGAGTTCTGACATTAAGTAGGTAATATATGCATATAAATAGACAAACAGAAAAGCTCTTAACACAATAATAGAGTCAGAGCTAATCCTTTCCATATATAACTATTCCAACTCACTATAAAAATGATCCACTGACCCCAATCTTTGACAGGAGGTAAAAATCAGTTCCTGGGCTTTCAACAATAAAAAAACAAAAACAAGGAGATCTGATTTTTATGGTGCAGGTATTTTCTGTAAGCCGGGTAAGCCTGAAAAGAGCCCATAATAGGATGAAACCCTCGGGAGAAGTCAATCACAGGCCAACTGGTGTTACCTTAGAAAGAAATAAAATACCTGTGTCCTGTTGCGGTACTTATATATCTTTAATAGCCAAGTCAATGTAATTAATCATTATTATCTCTGTTGGAAAAGGGGAATCATATGTAAAACAAGCTGAATTGCTGGCAATAAAGAGATTCTAAAAACAAGAATGAGCTCATTTTCTTCCCCCTACAAGTTTGCCTTCAATGCCCCGTAAAAGCCCTTATTACTTACACTGAGAATGCAAAACAATAGTCCTTAGATACCCCCCTCTGTACGGTATCTGTGCGGAGTTAGCACCATCTAACATTCTCACTTTGCTCTTACCTGTTACATTCTCTTGGCAAATATCAAGTGTTGACACTATTTATCAAAGGTACAGTATACTGGGGAAAGCTTCAACACAAGTGGGTGGCGTAATAGTCATCACTAATGACTTTTCCCTGAGGCCCTAAAAAGTGGTTAATGCCCTTAAAGTGCATGTTAATACATGACAGGCGCATGGCATATTCACTGCTAAATTGTGCCACATAAACCCCTGTTCAAAAGCTGACCTAAATTATGAATAGTGTCAACGTGTCTCCACTGTCAGATTAAAGAAAAAAGCAGCACATGCAGCGCAGTGAGGCTGAATAATGTGGGAATACATTTTACCGGAAAGATGAAAGATTCGTTAAAGTAGAAAAGTCAATTAGAAAACATCCCGACTCCGCTTTTTTCACTTTGTTGTGTTGTTGATTTCATTTAAAATGATAAAATTAAAATCTTTGTCCATAAGAAAAATATGTAAATCAGTAACATTGCATAACAGTTTTGAACCTATTTCAGTACATATCAAAGACATATTGTACTTCACTACTTCACTATATTTATTGAACATACTTACTGGCTTATAAAACGGTATTAAAAATAACATAAAAATAAATTAAATTCATCATTACAGATTAAACTTGTGGCTTCCAACCTTGCAACTACTTATGAAAGCGCAGGATCTCACCAGACTACATGGGTGACCATGGTGCAGTCATTAATCACATTAATCACCATATCTGAGATTTATGCACTAGAGGAGGCATGACCACTGTTTAGCACTGGATATACATTCAGTATACCTCTCTATACATATATATAATAGATTTCTGCTTAGGACAGATTTTGAATTCTGTGCAGCTGCTTCAGTTTCAGGGTCCTGGTATGTTCACTGTCATTGTTTAACTGCTACACTTGAATGATGCTGTGAAAAAGGTCTATTGAATAAGTGAATAAAAAAACATATCTTTGTCTGCTCTAATAAACTCTTTTTATTCTTAGAATGAACCAGGCACTAAATACAACATAATTCAGTATTAGTCTGTTCAACAGCTTAATTGTTTAGCTTAATGTTAGTTCTTCCGAAGGTCTCTCTGTGAACTCCCCCTCACATGAAATGCCAACGATGACCTTTTACTGCATGTTTCTGCTCTAAGGAGATCATTTACCCCTGTATTCTTTATTTCAGTAGATGCCTTTATGCTTTCTTTTTACAGAAGACTACTATAATTGTCCATATTTGTCATCTGTGCAAATACACGATAATCAATTCCAACTATAACCTCATGGAAAAGGCTTAAAACATATAGATGGAAACAGAAAATAACATGAAGCCGACATGTTGCTAAGTTTACCTTCAGTAACGTGGAACCGAAATAAAATGCTGCCGAGAGGTTCCTTGAATGACAAGCAGGAATACTCAAAATGATAGCTGACCCACTAAAACATATTTTAAACTAATGATGTGTACACACTGCGAACAGAACACAGAAACGTCTTCATTTCAACAGCACATTCACAGCTCATTTACAGAAACTCTAACTAATTCATGAGACGACAAGTTCAACATCGAGTTCAGCCGCTTGAGATAAAAGAGAATGATTTCAGCTTTCTTTACCCATGTTAAGTACAATCGAGGCATGACAGGAGCATGTGGTTTCAATTTTGGCATAATGAATTCATGGAGGGTCTTCAGAGGGACCTTGAGGTCAGAGGATGTGTTGCAGTATTTCTGCTATTACTATGTCAAATTTATGAATAATGAAGGCTTCAAACCGAAGCTAAAGTCTCTTTCTGGTACTGCCCGGTGTGTAAATGATTTCTTACACATGGATCACTTGCCGTGCTTTCTGTTTGCATTGCTCATTGTTTTTTTTACTTTAAAATGAAAAACAGCATATTCCACGGTGCAGGGAGAGAGTGGTTGGTTACGCTGTGGAGAGGGGATAGTGGTGGTGTGTGTGTGTGTGTGTGTGTGTGCATGAGTGTGAGTGGGGGGGGGGGGGTCTTTCTGAAATGGGAAGCAGGGATATTTTCCAATTACTCGCCCTCTTCTCCCTCACATCTCACAGGGCAGGGGGGGCAAAGTCAAGCTCGTTTATTAGTATTAGGGGCTTGTCCCCCCTCCCATGCAGACCTCCCCCCTCTCTCTCCCCTGCAGCAACTGTGAAATGAACACAAGATCACCCTAATAGAATTTGTAAGCCTCCAAATAAAGTGGATTGTAAAAGGCAAAATGACATGAGAGATGTTTTTTTGTTGTTTTTTTTGAGGTTGAGGTTCCTTTGGGGAGCAATGGATAAGCGGCGGTGGTAACGTGACAGCAAGAGGACGGAGTAGGAGGAAGGTGAATATACTGACTCCACTTGATTACCATTTTTCTCCTTCTGCAATGAGTTGCCAGCTTGCATTATTGGAAATGAGTTGTTCTACTGTCATTAATTTACTAGCCCACCTACTGGAGCGGTCCATCAAGGAGGGAGACGGTGTCATCAGAAAAGAAACTATGGGTAGACTGTCTGTCTGTCTACTGTTTCATGAGGTCCCTATAAACATACAATGCAATATAAATAAGGAAACTGCAGCCTAAATGCAACAACTGTGTTTTCACGAATAAGGCCGACTAGCAGGGAGCCTTCGAGGATAAAAACTAACGTTTTTCTGTTTCTATAATGGAGAGGCATTGTTACCAAGGATTTGGACAGATTATGAGGATCAGAAGGATGATCTCTTTGCAGTATACTCTTCTTCTGGGGATTTTATTTGGTGCCAGAATGATACAGGGTGTGATCAAAAGGACTCCAAATATCAAAAAAAGGAAAAAAAAAACAATATGAAACAATGATGATCCTGGTAGTGGGAACAACAGTCTGATCAGCATCCATCACCACACATTCACACATCTTACATATGCAGATTCATATGAAAGATGTACAACATGTACTACACATGTGCTGTTAAGAAGACACGTGCCTTTATGAAAAATCGTAAGTATGGCATAACGCATTATAGAAATTTTGAAAACGATAAATAAGATATGTGTGCAAAACTTGATATCAGGTTTGAAAGCACCTCTGATATTCAACCTGATACATAATGCAGAGGGTAACAAAGATTTACATAGAGAGTATTCCAGAGAAGACTTGCTATGTAAATGCATATTGATGCACTGTACGCTGAGTGTAATGTTCTAGTGTGTAACAGTGATTCACACAGTTCCTGCAGTTGTTTGGGGGAATGAGAAAAACTCAACTAATTAACGGAAAACCACAAACTCAACTAAAAACAGATAAAATATATCCACTTACTCCAGGCAGGAGAAAATTTTCCACTGTCCATAGTGTCAGTCTGACATGAGCAAAATGACTTCAAATGCAAATCAACACTATCTACAAATAATAATTATAGTTTTCAACACTGATGTGGTTTTGATCAATACTGAGTCATCAAAGTGAATAAACTTAAAGCCAGTGACTTCACAATCACAATTTAAAGTGGATTATTAGAGTAAAGACTTGTTTGGTCCAAGAAAACTTTTATTTTAACATTTATCAAAGCTGTTTCTCTCCTCTCGTGTCCCCATGAACCTGTGCATATGTATTGTGAACAAAGAGAAGCTCTACGTGCACAGAGATCCCAACCTTAATCTCATCCATATGCCAGCAGCTGAAAATAGTATCTGCCAATATTTGCTGTATACTGCAGTTTAGATGAGCTACTCTCAAGGCACACTTTTTTTTTATTGAGATAGATGACAACTCTGTGATGTATTTACTAGTTCGGCTCCCTCCTCATGCTACAGGATGCCAGCAGCTGTCAGCTGAGGGAGACAGTGGAATTTGTGGTTGTCTGCAGAACAAATTCAGTTCAAATCTAAATTTTAAAATGTCACTGACTGACCTCCATTGAAAACAAAAACAAATTACATTGTGTGGTATGGTGGTCAGATGAGGCTAAATCGTTCAAGCCAACATTTTTCCAGACATACTGTAGGCTCGCCATCTTATTAAGACAGAATTATTAATCCTCTAAAAAAGCTCAAATAGAAGGCAAAATATAGGATCAGTTGCATGACTGTGGATCCACTTCACAGACACAGTGCATTAAAAACCTTTATAAAAAATACACACAGACAGAACCACTGCCACCCTCCAACCTGGGCAACGACAAAAAATTAGAATCGCAATGAATCTCATGATTTTTCTGCGATTAATCGTTATTAGTTACAGGCAAAATCTAATAATAATTAAAAAGTAGTTTTTTTTCTTTTATTGTAAAAGTACTGTTATACGAACAAAATTGCAATAATATTTAGTTCAAACACTTAAATAACATGTTTTTTTATAGCAGTATTCCCCTCATACAGTAGCAGTTAAATATTTATTGTAAATCTCAACTTCTACATTAATGTAATCAAATGAAATAGAAAAAACAAATTTTTTTGCCAGGACATAAACGTCCATCTAGTTTATTATAGAAAAACTAGTTTCAGAGTCTAGAACTACCTGTGTGTAACCACAGGTCTGTACCCTGTTCTTTTATTAAACTAACTAAACAGCCTCATGTTATTCATCTTATGTCATTTCTGTCTCTACATGGTCACATTTATTTTTCTCCTGTGTCACGCATAGTGTTTTCAACTTTGTAGTGGTTACAAATAACTGTGGTTCTATCAACTCTGCCATGTGGAAGAGATATAAAATTGAAAATGTCCTTCTAAAAGTTCGGTACCTCCAGTTCTTTCCTGTTGCAGAACGCTGTAGCAGCCTTAGGCCCAGCCTCAAATGCTCTCAATGGTTGAGATACACGAGGCCAATCCAAAGCCAACATCCCACCGCTCCTGTGATCCATTGTTAGTCTTTGTGTGTATTCAGACCCAGTGAGCAAGTGACCTTCATCATCATCATCATAATGATGAAACCACGTTAACGCACGTTAAAATAATGTACAGCCTAAATTAATGAATTAATTTAATTCATTAATTAATTCATTAATTAATTATTAGTGTCAATGCGATAATAACACATGAACGTAAATCCTGTTAAAGCCTTGATAAAAAACCGTAGTAGTACAGCAGAGAAAGAATTATACTTAAAGTCACTGTAAGCAGTCACAAAAAATTTACATAATTAGGGATCAGTCTCAATTATCAGATGGATATCAATCTGATCGACGATCGTGTTCCCCTAACAATTAAAATTTTTTGTTCCGAGTGGAGCTGCAATTTTACTGTTACAGTTCATGAGAAATCAATCAACTCATGTGAACATGCAGCAAAAACCGGCAAAGAAACACCTGTTATCATCCATCAAGGCTGAATGGAGTTGTTTATTCTGAAGGTGAGGCACCTTAGAGTTACGCTGCAAGGGAGTCCAGTTTCTTTGACCTTGCTGTCTGTCTGAGTGAACTGCTGCACGGTTCACAGAATTTGTTCCTGCTGGATGGGTGGACATTGAAACGCTTCACAAGCCTCTCTGTACTGAGCAAAGTGAGGAATACTCAAATCAGATGAAAAATTACTCTCATAACCAAAACGTCATCTGCTCAAATGCACCGCACGAGATAAAACTAGCTGACAACGCAGCAGCAGTCTTCAGCTCAAGTGATCCAACCAGCTTTTTTTTTCATTCTTTATAGTAAGTGGATCACTAATAATAACAGATGACAGATCAGGGCAGGTAAGAGCCATTCGCTCAAGCAAAGAAACTAATTAGAACAAATCTAACATCTGTTTAAGCGAGTAAAACGGGCAATGTTATTTTTACAAATGTTTATTTTGATAATTCACTATTAACAAATGTATGAGTAAAAGGACAACAACTCAGAGGCATGAGTGCTTATCTGACAACATCTGTTTACATGCCGACTGCCCCTAGCAAGATCAAATTCATGCAGTACATGAATATACATATGAATTATTTAGAATCCAGCTTCGGGTGGACCCATCCTCCCCTTCAATAAAACTAAACAAACTATTATTGTAAGCAAATTAAGAGTAAGAGTAAGACTGACTCTGCTATTATAAAAGTAGAAATTAATTTTCACTTTTCTACAGATATCAGGCTTTTTTCATAAGATGAGGAATAAAGTATTTAGTCATGACCTCTAGTCCAATCTGAATGCAAAAATCAAAGTGATTGATCACTGGTCTCTCCTTTATCTGACATTGTCTGTTACCACTTTTGCTCCAGGCTGATAAACTGTAAGATGTAAACTCAGCTAAGGAGGAGCACGCTTCAACACACTGTTAAAAGTGAAACAGGGCAATTACGTACAATAAAGTACAGTTAGAATTTTAAATGAAGAAACAATTTCATTATCACAGAAACAGTGAAGTTGTGATCTGAATAAAATTGATGTTACCTTGAGGTGAACAAATAATTATTTGTCTCCTCACACTTGTATGTATTGTGTATTATGGTCCCAGATTTATTTTTTTTTTTTACCATAGTATGTTTTTTTCCTGTAATGTATTAGTGATTTGTGTCTTAAAATATCTTCAATTCTGATTACTTGTTCATTGTTATTATTGGTTCTAACAAAGTCTATTAACATGTATCACAAGATTTCACTTTTTCAATTTGAACAGGTTAAATTAGAATATTATGTTACCATGGAAAAGGATTGTTAAGTACTTCTGACTACTTAGACACATACTGAGGGTTGCCAGGGCAATCTGTCTCATATGTATATGTATACAGTACTCTACATGTGTTTTTGCAGGGTATGATCACACACAGGTTGTAATTACATGCAGGTGTCTCATAGTTGCGGAGGTAATGGGGTACTTCTGAAGGCACTGATAGACCCATATGGCATAATGAATACATCAAGGAGGACGAGAACACTGATTGTGTGCCCACTATATCTTGACAGTCACATTAGAAAACTATTTGACAGCAGTACCGTGCTCTGAATGGCAGCTTACAAAACAAATTGATAGAGTGCTTGTGACAGATGGATAACAAAATGGTCCAATCTGGCAAATAGATTAGATATACTGCAGGTTGTCTTTTGCCTGCCAGACTCAAGGTGCAGTTCAGGACTTTGAGCAGTGCAGAGCTCAGCTCAGATGAGGATGAATATCCCTGTGTAACGTTATCAATAAGCCGTCCATCATTAACTGTAGCTGTTTCATCCTTTTCAAAGAATGATGTGAAGAAATATTAGATTCCATCAAATCTCTTACAGCCTGCAGTTCAATATCCACCTCTCTTAACATTGTGACTACACTGAATATCATCCAGGGAAATTGTATAATACCCTGCAGCCCAAGAGCTTGTTCTGTATCCATTTGCTATCCTATAACACCATGTAAAAGTCATTTCAACTGTGTGAAATCTCACTGGGTATGTCCACCCATATGAACAAAAGGGAGGGCGAATCATTTGAGCTCAGCATTGAACAATGGATCTCAGGAGGAATGTTGAAGACAAAGCTAGTGCTGGTTGCTTAGCATATTAATGAGAACCATGCTTAAATATAGGCGGTGTGGTGGTGCAGCGGTTAGCTGTTCTCTCACAGCACTGGGTTTTAACCCTCCAAGGGGTACTTCAACTGTCGTCCAGCGTCACCTAGAATAGACTCTAGCCTGCCCACAATAAGCAGGTATTGCTAAGGGACGGATGCTTAAATACAATGAGAAGACCATGAGTCTCTCACACCCACACACACATTATAATTCCAACTACATTTCTCAGAGCTATTAAAAATCTACACCCCACTGTTCTTTTAATTGCTCTAGTCAAAGAGACCATTCAAACTAACAAGAGTTAGTTTAATACTCAAAGATTTTAACACTGTAATCTTACTGTGCTCCGTCTTACCTGTAGGTTCAAGCACAAGTACATTTGAAATAACTTTAGTCAAGACTGTGGCTGGTTTTCTATTTTTCGATTTAGAAAACAACATATTACGTGTCACAATATGCTTTACTAAGCTTAACATTTGACTTGACTAGTGCACAAACAAGACTAACTTTACACGGCATGCATCATGAACAATAACAACAAGGGTGCCCAGAAGGAAAGACAGGTTTGATGATACCTTCTTTGCAATGTGGTGTTCTCACCAACACATCTGTGTGTGTCTATTCTCTGCTATTCTACTGTGACAAATCACTGTTGGAAAATCAAACTGTTGTATGGTGTGAGAGTGCTAGGGTTAAGGTTTGGTCAGTCTTAGAAGACTCGCCCTCATGGGAACTATTACTGCCGTGCTTAAAGAAAAAAACAATGCTGACTTGTGGCCGAATTTGAGTGAAAATGATCAGCAGTCTCCTGTGTCTGTTGATGTCTGGTGTTTTGGCAACCCATCCATCCACCCTGACCTAATCCCTGTGTGTGCACTCACCCCAGCACATGTGTATGCAGGATGCCGGCGGTGTCAGTACAGTATCTCTCCCTCCTAGGTTATTCCTTTAGCTCCATGTGACTGCAGCAGCTGAGATTCAAAGCCATACATCATGCCTCTTCAGCTGGGTGGGGGGTTTGTATGTGAATGCCTTTCTGTCTGATGTATCTAGAAGAAAAAAAAATAAACCAGCGAGTGAAGAAGGGTTGAAAGTCTGAGGAAATTAAAGATAGAAGGGTTGAGAAGAGAAGGAAGAGAATAACCAACAAGGGAAAAGATCAGTGTTGGATTAAGATCAGAAAATGATTAGAGTGTGATTACACAGACATCAAGTGTTACTATTAACAGAGCCTAGAAAAGGCAGAGCAATTGCTTGAGTAATCAAAGGATCTTTAGTTGTAATGTATAAGCTTAAGGAACCACTGATCAGGGAGATAAAAGTAGGGTGGTAGCTGGTCTCACATAGGTGAAACATAGGTTGAGACTTCCTCTATGTACACATATGCATTTTCCTCTCCCTTTATGTCCACACTGACAAATAAGCAGAGGTGAGATTTTCTATTTCCTTTCCCATTCTCAGCCCATCCTCTCCGAGATGACAAGATGTCAGTCATGTTTTATTCAGTTTCATCCATGTCCTCGAGCAGAGCAGGAGCCTGTGCAGACAGAAACACAAGCGAGACAGCTTCATTTTGCTAAAAAAAAAATAAAATAAAGCACAAGATGAAATGTTGGTAGTTTTGGCTGGTATGCAGTGCTCATTTTTTTAGTCCTTGAGCAATAATGCAGTGGCATTGTTTATAGAGGGCATTCGCACAGACCTGCGAGTGATGAATTGCATTGTCAGTTGCAACGAAATGAGAACTGAAACCTTTCTCTGAAAAACAATATGGCATGAAAACATTAAGTCATCCTGTGATGAAATGTACTGATGCTGATTATACACAGTATATCTAAACACAGAGGATTTTAATAGAAGAGGACAAACATAGACAATTGATATGGTTTTAACTCAAAGTCTGTAAAAGCATGGGTAATGCTGTTAAGGCTTTGGCTTCTGCACCTGTTTGCATACAGTGTGTGTGTGTGTTTGCATGTGTGTCAGTGTTAGGATTCAGGGAGACGGATAGAATTGCGAGCTATCATAACCAAGCGTCTGTCAAATTATCCCTTCATTGCAATTACACTGCCATGTATTTCACCGCTTGTCTGTTAAGCAACAGCCCACTGTCTCCTGTCAAACCTCTGCCCACCCTCCCTTAAGCATGACAACGCCACAACTAGTCCAATGAGCCTTTTGTGTACGTGTGCACATACTGTGTGTTTGTTAACTACACAGCCCTGCTAATGTAATGAGCCATGTCAGAGGAAGATAGCAGGAGAGTGAGAAAGGTGGGAGGAGTGACAGAGGACAAAACAAAGTAGCAGGAAGGAGGCCAGGTTTCTCAGCATAATGAAGCTCATGCATATTGTTGGTAGACGTTGCATCACTTTGGAACAAGAAGACAACAAGAGGACAAACAGCATCTTTAGAGCTGTCAAGCAGAGAGCTTTGTTTAGGAATTGAAGGCTTAGAAAAATCTGTCCTGCAAAGCATAATAAGGGAATTTGAACACAATATACAAAAAAAAGAGGAGTTTTCTTTTAACACTACTTTAACACATATTATAGAGAGAAGTGTATTTTACAGCTGAGTGCAAATCAAACACTGATGCTTGAAATAAATTGCATATCATGTTTGAGTAACAGTCTAGCACAGAAGGCCCATCAATGTGTATATTCATGCCAAGTTAACAACACCTGTCCTCTTTTGCTGAATGAAAAGGTTGTTGTTGCCCTTGTCTATTCTGCGTAGCGACCTTTGTTTTGATAGGGTGAAGTTAGCGACATTTTTTTGCCCGTCATCAAGAAAAAAGATGAAGAACCTCTTGACCCTGGACACTGCAAGTGCTGCAAAATGAAAGATAAACTACAGATAAACGTCAGTGATAAAAAAAAAAGCTGGGTAAAAGATAAGACACACACATATACACACACACACCAATAATAACTCATTACATTGCTTTATCATGGTGTTCTATCTAGCTTCCCGCAGAGCAGCAAACCAAGGGAAAATGTGCACTGAAACACTGCTGCATGCAACAAGGTATAAAACATTATATTTAACTATAACACTTTATATGTTAATAGTCTGATGGAAACTGTTTGTGCAACTGTTTATTATTCAAAAAACTAAGAAATGTATGTTAGTTATGCCATTTTAATTGATGACCAAAATTCTGAAAGGTAAAGATAAAGATCTTTTATTTTTTGTCCACAATTCATGTGATGTGCTGCTGAGTTTAGACCTGATGATGAAGTTAAGAGGATATCATAGTGATTTTAATCCATGCTGAGATCAATAACTACTGAAATATTTCACTATGAACCAAGCAGCTGCTTGGCATTGACAATCATGGAGCCATGGAGCTATGAAAACACTGAGTCTATAGCAGTGTTTAGTTTACCATAATTCATACCTAACAGGTTGTTTTACTTTACTACAGATATAGAGGAGTGGCACAGTATCACAGCAAAAACTCTCACAGAAAAAAAGTATTTCACAGTTGTGTGGAAGTAGAGTGGAATGAATTAAAAAAGACAATGCTGTGGAGATCTCTATCCTCACTGTTTGCTGTTCATTAAACTTTTATGTTGGAAGTTGATTCATCAAAAAATAAAAGCAGTGTCAAACATTACCACATGTAGGAGAAATTGAAGTTTACAATAAATAGAATGACAACAGAAATCTCATTATGTTGACTCAGAGTTGAATGTTTTCCATGTTAAGTTAAACTGTTCAAGCACACATATTACTAATCTGTGATCACAGCACAGCAGACTTTCTTTAATGCCATCTTTAACACATCTAAAGTATTCACTGGAATACACAAGATAAACAAGAGCTTCGCAAAGAACCAAATAAACCACGAATGCATCAGTATCAGAATGAACTCTTTGGAAAATAATAATCCTCCTGTGAACTGTAATCAATACACATCTCATGTAAGCATGTCGATGTGGTATTTCCAGACTGATGCATCTGTAAGTGCGTGTGAATCTGTGTGGATCAGTGGAGCTGCGACGCCTGAATAGCTTTGCATACATTTAAAGTGATGAGATAGTAATCCTGCGTAGCTGGGTCCGCATCCACATATCTCTGTTTATTCTCCTTCTCTTTGCCTCCGCTTGTCAGAAAGAAACTTCAGAATTCCAGAAAAAGAAACTCCTTTGGGATGATTTCCAAGATATAATGGAACCTGCATGAAAAGACAACTGGATAATATCAGGGTTTTTGCAGAGCACAAAATGCTTCAGAGAAAAAACTTGATCTTTTTTCTCAAGCCGGGAACCAGTCATTCCTTTTCCATGCTGTAGTGTTTTGCTGTAGGCTGTCTGTGGAACTTTCTCACTAGATTCCTTTCCCAGGAGAAATGTCCACAAGTCTGCTGTACAGCTCAGACGACCACATAAATAGAAACAAACACTGTGTGATAATATAACATATATGATACAGTGTTTGTGAAACAACATTTTCATATACATCATTTCTGTAATTACTGTACAGTAAATGGTTATTTTTTGAGATATCACTTTCTTGGTGGATGGAACCATTATGTCGTGTTGTCATTACAAGTGATTTGCAAAGTAGAAAAAAGGAGCCAAAGTGGTAAGGTTTGTAGATCTAAGCAGGATTCTCAGTATTTTACATTTCTTATGGAACTGTATAAATATCAGTTTATACAGGATACTTTATCCCTTGTCTATTCTCAAACTATATTATTTGAAAAAGATTAAATACTCAAGACTCTTGCATTTATAACAGTAGTGCGACTCACTATTTGCAATTTTCTTCTGAGTCAAATTTTTGGCAGCTGCTTTATGAAACTGTGTGAAGAATGTGAAATTGCGTTCATCGACTTGAAAGCTCCAAACCACTGATATCACACATGGTTTTTGTTGGTGAGAGTCACAGGGCAACCTGTAGCAGGTTAGGCGTTAAGTGGTTATATAGTTAAAGGTAGCAATGGTTTGAGATTTGGGGAATAAAGCATCTTTGCTTGCTTGTGAAGAATTAGATGAAAAAAAATACATGAAGCTCCCACCAGCAAGTAGTTAGCTTAGGAGAAAAACTAGTTAGATGATTCTGTATCATACTATGTACTGTATTTGTATCTATAAAATATATATGAAACTTTAACTGAAGGTTAACTACTACTTTTTGCTTTCTGTTTTATTGTCATACATTATAAAAACGTTGTGTCAATTTAAATTATTCCTGTTTTGCTTTTCTGCTTTTTAGATTTGATGTAAGGATCATTAATAGTGTGCTGTAAAGTGACAAGCAAACTCAAGCAAAGACCACTATCCAATAATTTTTGGGCTATTTGAGTAAATAATTTGTGTAGCATACTATGAATTTAATAGGTCAAAGCACATTGACTGCTTGGCCTAAACACGACCAGTCTGGAGAGCAGAACGTTCCAATGAGGCCATCCAATTCACACAGAGGTAATGAACCTAAAAACTGATCCAATTCCACTAATGGCTTTGACTGACCCTGGGCATAATGTGCTATTGCTTGTTTAATGGCATATTCCAAACCTTGGATTGGGATTTGATTTTCAGATCAGGTCCTGAGTGAATCATTAGGGATGATAGGAGGAGGAGGAGGCGGCTGTAAAAGCCAAAATGCCTGTGGCAGACGGCTATCAGTCTTCTATCACAAGCTCATGCATACTAAACATCTGCACGGCTCTAGGTGAGGCATCGGAAGCATATGCCTCTGACAGCGTCACCGGTTTAATATTAGGCTGCAGTGTTACTGCTGGGAAAGCTGATCTCAATCAAAATGTTAGTGACTTTGAAGAAAAGGACGCTGGCCGTGATGATGACACTAACAAGTATGATACAGTGACTGTGCAGAGGCTAATGAATTGGCTACTACACCTGGATGTTCATATTTCTGTTGTTTAGGGCTATGATTCATATTTTTTTTCATCTTCCTTCACTCACTTTAAAATGAGTTTTTGTTGAGTGTTGTATTGACCATGCTATAGAAAGACAGCTCCCTGAGATCAGAATGTGGATGGGGAATATTATTGATTCGTTGTTGCTTATGGGAACAATTCATGAATTATTGATACGATCTCCTGCCTTGTGGATATTTGCATCTTAGTTGTCATTTAATGAGACATTCAGGTTTTTATTCTGGCAGACAGATGACTTGTCAATCTCTTTTTTTATAGCTTCTGGGCAATTTTGTTTAATTTCATCAACTTTATAGCCGCTGTGTTGACACAGGACATTTTGGACTCCCATTACAGAGCTGTAATTTACCTGGAAGAAAAGAGCAAAAAGGCAAGGGAGAAATAACCCAAAGCAAAGAAAATGAAAATAAATCACCAGCACACCGCCCTTGGCTCAGACCACAATCATGCATTGCTTAAACGCACAAAGATGAATAGTTTGCTTTTGCTCACATGGCTCCCATGTGGGCAAAAACAATGAACTATTTGCAGAAGAACCTCTTACCACTTTCCCAGGCTATCTCCTGGAGCATCAACACAGCACCTCACTCGTAATTTATTCACATTTCAGGCACCATCCACACCATCTCTGAGGGGGAGATGATGGGGCCTGTGTACCCACCCGCCTGCCTGCCTCCCCAGAAACACATTAAACAGCTCAGAGTTTAAATATTCTTCCTGGAGATCACTCAGAGCCCCCCGTTGATGCCTGTGAAGCTTCACAGAGATCCCGGTGCCGCCAGGTTTCCCCCACAATACGGCTGCGAGCTGACGGTGCATCGAGCAGCTGAGAGAAAATGAGAGACTGAGACAGACAGAAAGAGAAACATCCTGCCGTCACTGTAAATAATTCCTCTTTGCTGGTTGAAAGAAATAGCAAAGAGGCCTTTGCCTTCTCTAACTAGCATCTTCAAGTTGAAAGTCACTTGCTTGTGTGTTGTCGGGGACGTTCGTAGAGATAATGCAGGCACAATGCTTTCTGTTATATTTCACCCACTGTGTTGGGCATTAAGCCAAACTGTGTCAGTGTCACCGTTGTCACGGATCTAGGTAAGAGCTCCACACTGCCTCTGAGATTGATCGACAAGACAGCTCGGTTCAGCGCAGTTTGAAGTGAGAGAATGATGGCATTTATGACAGTGAAGTGTTTAACTGATTTCTTTTACTCCACACGATGACATCGACAGGATTAACAGATCAGTCTCGCTATCAGCTGAAGCGCACATCAAAACAGATCAAAACAACAGAGCGTGCTCAAGAGCTGCCACCGTCATCTATGAAGGTTTAGAGGGAAAAAGATAATGTGACATTTTGATTCATGTGAAAGAAACAACGCGGAACAAACAAAAGACCTTCAATGTACAGTATTAATCTATGAATCACATCATAATCACATAATACTTTGATTATATAATATGAGCAAGAAATGTGCCGATTCCTCTGAACAACAATCACACAATCAATCACTATCACAATGTAGAGACATAACACACAGTGCTGCTCTAATGCATCGTGTGGATTCTTCCTGATACAACCGTTTAACATCTCCACTAACAAGTCTGAAAAACAATTCTTTGTTTCAGTCAACACATGCTCTGACATTTGGTTTTCGCAGTATATAATGATCATTAGTGTATGAAAGCAAAACACTGTTTATGAACCATAAATGCCACAGTTACAACCCAGCCTAATAGCTAAGCAGATGATTTGCAATAAAGGCTTTAAAGCAGTCTGGATTAAATTACAATTGGGAGGAAACTGCATCCACAGCAGAAACAAGAGCAGGCTGCATATTATGTTTCAGGGCCTGTAATGTACTGAGCTTTCACCATCACGCTTGCTCTCTGACTGCCAGATAACACAGAGCTGTTAGTGTTTAATACACGAACAAGAACACATGTCAAGGGATTTTAAATGCCCCCTGGAGTGCTACTTAAAAAAGTCTTATCAATGTCATCCACTTCTTTTACCTAATAAGCGTTCAGCTGTTGCCTAAGGAGCTTTCACTCTCCCTCAGAAATGAAGGTTAAGACTGGATCGGTTTATTTGCACAGGCACGGCAGGCGTGTTCAGAGAGAGCCGTGTTGTCTGTCTGGCCCCCAGGTTGTTTTTCATGTATCCCAGCGTTGCCTGTGACGGGATTCTGTCTACTGTTATGAGTGAATGAAAGGTCAGAATGATTTGTTGATACACTATGTCAGTGTTGCAAAAACTTACATAGTCTCAGTTTAAGTACATCCTCATCCCCATAACTGTAGATTATTAGTCTCCTTTTCCCAAATCACAGTGGGGAATGTAGGTGACTCAGCGACTACAGTACTCATTTACAGTAGCTGTACAGCAGCATTTACAAGCTGCTTGTTTATTGGTGTTCACAACCTGTCATTCCACCTAAGTGAAGTTAATAGGCACTCGCTCAAAACATGCATTGTTGTTACCCTCTAAATGAACTGCAAATATGTAAACACTTCACGGCCACTTCACATGCTGGGTGTCAAACCATCTTACATGTCCGCATCAGAAAGGGAATGGGCGTTTCTCATTAACCCTGCCAAATTAAAAGTGATACTCGGACATTTAAAACATGAAAAATATCAAAACACGATCATTTCAAACATGTATTCTTACTCAGCAAGAGTAAAAGAAGTTGGAGCGAGGATGGAGAGTAAGGAAGTTATTCTTGAAGAAAGTAGTACATTTATTGGTTTAACAATCAGAGCTTATTGTTAAAAACGGTGCAGTTACACTGTGCATATCTTTATCCACTTGAAGAATGATATGCCAGAGGGGCACAAAAGTCTAAACATCAAAATTGTCCTCCTGCTGCCTGAGACACTGGATCTGAATTATACCATATTACACCATTCACTTTGTTGAGCTTTTACTGTCAGTTATTAGCTTTTGCCGTTGTTAAAGCAGCAGCGAGCAGAACTAAGAGATAAAAAGCTGTTTCTTCCCTCACCCCATCCTCCTGCCTCCTCTCCTGCTCCTCACCCAGCACCAACATCTCTTAAGGGCTCCTCTTTGAAACATGGCTCAGAGAAAGGAAAAACACAATAGGTGTGCTATCAAGTGACAGGTGCCCTTGTTGTGCCTTTAGCTCACACTACGAACAAGCCCTGAGCCGGCACCCTCATAAAACATGAAAGGACTTGACATATGTCCAGAATTCTTCAACAGAGTTACAGGCGCACAGTTGCAGCCTTAAGCAGACAAGGACGCACACAGGTACAACCTGATGTAGACACATACACACAACACGCACAAACAAGCTTTCCCTCCAGGTTACAAGACACATGCCTGTACACACTGAAGGCTGCTCACATTAGCAGATCAGCATACTGGATGCACTGTTGCGATTTTGCTGTACTGCTGTGAAAGAAGATAGAAAGCACAGTTATTCTTGCGTGCCCTCTCTCTCAGCAAGGAGAATCAACAAACTGCTAAGTATTTAATGGCATGACAGACAGACAGCTTTGTTTCTTCTCAGTGCTTCAGTTTGTACGGTATGTTAGCGGAAATCAATGGGGAATTTAGTGTTTCAATACAACTATCAATTGGTGACTGTGCTTATCTGATAACTACAACAGGCTGGTTCAATTAATACATTCACTTGCTTTCGTGGCCCTGTGGCTTGCTAAGCTGCTACTTTACGAACCATTCACTACGTTAGCAGCTGAGAGCCTAATGTATGGAGCTACACAGATTTTAACAAAGTTGACTGAAGGTTAAACTGAGTTTTGCTCTGGGGTCCTCGAAGACGTGTGAGATACTCTGGCAGACGAGGTTGGCAAACTGGAATAATCCTGAATTGTCCTCCTGTCACTGCACTGTCAGTTCCCCTTTTAAATTATTCACTCTTTAGTTTTTGCCCTCCATCTGCCACATATTGCTGTGTAAACTCTCCCTGACCTTTCGCAATCCCCTGTGCATTCAGTCATGAAATGCATTATTTATACTACCAATGCCACATCAAAGTTATTGTTTACATTAGGTTATAAAATCATGCAGCGTGTCACGGAGCCGAAGCTAAAGGTTCGCCCCACTCATGCAATAATAGCACACGGACGGGTGGAAGACAAATGTTGTGTGAATATCATTCAGACAAAACAAAAGTACATTTACACAGTCCCAGTGCTGGAGAGATTTAACCTCCTGCTTTGATACAGAGCAGCACGACAACGTCAACATCCACTAAATTAACAGGATTTATCCACGACTCTGTGCACACAACAGCTGCTTCTTTCATATGTTTAATGCTTGTCTGTGTGCAGCATGCAACTTGTAAACACTAAAAGGTGTCATGAATATGCAGGGATCCGGGTTAGATTTGTGCAGGAGAGACACTGTCTGTCACTGATGCACAGAAATTTCCACGTAACATAATTCATGGTTCTTATATTTGACAGGCACAGTCCTGCTGAATAACAGCGGTGGCAATCTAATTTAGATTAATCCTAGAATTTCTACTGTGATTAAAAATCACAGATGTTTTATCCACATTGCTTTGAGGATGTGTCAGTCAATATTTATCACTGACTATTCATGACAGAAGTCTGAAACGCATTTGATTTACTATTCATTCAACCCTGAAACTCTATGCAACCTGGCTACCATTTTATTACTGCACTGCAAGAAGTGAGCTAGTGAGCTTTAATGTCTTTAGTCTTGGTTGTTTGTATTATTACTTATTCAAATGTATTATTATTATTAATATGATTTATTGTTATTTGGTTCGATTCCCGGGGTCGGCCAGGTGCCTTTCTGTGTGGAGTTTGCATGTTCTCCCCGTGTCTGCGTGGGTTTCCTCCGGGTACTCCAGTTTCCTCCCACCGTCCAAAGACATGCATGTCAGGTTGATTGGGCCTTCCGAAATTGTCCGTAGGTGTGTATGTGAGTGTGCATGGTTGGTCTCCCCGTGACTGCATGGTTGTCTGTCTCTGTCTGTGTCAGCCCTGTGAAACTCTGCTTCTCACCCAATGACAGCTGTGATAGCACCGGCACCCCAGTGACCATTAACAGGTAGGGATCATGGATGGATGAATTTATAAGTGTTTGTTTATGTTATCCAGTAAATATCCTGTTTCATAGTTGTTAAGTAATAAGATAAATCAGTGATATTTACTTACAGTAAAAACGCACAAAATGAGTAATAAGAGCTGTTTTCTCATCAGATAACTGCGAGGGGCAGTGCAAATGACATGATAATATTTCAACTCGAGGGACAAATACTGATGATAGTGTAATGATTTTGATTTTGATAGTGTAATGATATATTACATTCAATACCTGGGTGAGTATAGTACGTTTTAGCAGTGAACACTGCTATGTTACTAATGTTGTCTGAATTTTTTTAATGAGCAAAGCCCTTTATCCTTCTCTGAATGAATGTAATCTGTGCTTCAGACTTGTTTCTTTTCAGCTGTAGTTGAAGGCTGAATGTATCTTTGTCAGAGAAATCAAGGCCAGGAACTGCCACAGAACTGATGATGACAAGCTCACTTAATCCTTGCAGAAAAAAATACAATGTTATCCTTTAAAATAACATTTTGACGTTCTGCGTTTGCCCTTTCTGCAGTGAAGATATCAAAATTACAGAACAGTTTAATACTACAGTCACTGCACACAATAATGAGATTACAGAGAGCAGCTGCTTGTTGTATAATTCAGCAACGTGTTTAAGAGGTGCTTTGAATGCAGCCTAGCTCAAGGGAACTTGGGAAATCAATGAGCCACAGGGGAGTGCGGGGCCCTGTATGTGTACAGTTTTAACTGGTTTCAGAGGCAGGATTTAAAGGCTGTTTACACCTTTTCAGGAATCAGCAGTTTCATTCATTACCGTTAGTTTGTTTGCGCTCACAGTGAGTGCTCACCGTGCTGTGAACATAATGTGTTTGTACAGTAGCTGTTACAGCGTAACTGTTCAGAAATGAGTGTACAAGAAAACCTAAGATGAAAAGAAGAAATGAATAGCTAACTGAGTAGTTTCACTGTTGCTATGATATTTCTAGTACACAACATATTGTTACATGTAGTTTTGCTATTTTAACAGTAGTATAACTAAATGCTTTCATTCACTTCCTGCTATTGTACAATCCCACTTAATGGTTCAGAAAAGCTGAAGCCTAAGGGTTCAATGTTGCAATCAGCAGGAACAAGACACAGCGGCCTAAAGGCAGAGTACACCAACAGCAGCCATTTCAACACACAACCTAAAGACGTTTCATAAGCTACTCTAAGGATGAAAGCAGTGATGTTTTTTTAATTTAAAAAGCTTTTTTTGGACCAAAGCTGGAAGGAAGACACACAATTAGGTCGATAATTAATATGTGATGAGTCTTCTAATGATGAACATAGCCCATGCCTATTATACCGACAAGACTTAATTAGGTTTCATAAATTCTTCACAAACCACAGATGCTGGATATTTATATATTAGCTTAATCTTGTTCAGTGTGTACGTTCAACAACTGGTAACTCTCACATAAACGAAGGTTCGCTGAATGTTTTTGCTTCGTTACAATTATTTTTTTGTCTAATATCTGAACAAACAAGTCTTTTCCTGCCTGTGATGATAACGCCTGCTTTCCCAGACTCATTCTCTTCCTCCTCCTTTCAAAGTATAGCAGCGACAACAGGAACCTGGCATCCAGTGGATATCCATCTAAGTGATTTTGACAAGTGAATCAGGCAGATACCCAATACAGGTGACCCCAGCTGTGACCCCGCACACTGCAGGCTTGTACAGCTCTGACAAGTGCAGATTTCCATCCTGCAAAAAAAGATCCTGAATGCTCGCATTGCGGATGACGTGAGGAGTGGTCATGTTAACTGTCTGGTTTTAAGGAATAGTTTTGTTTGATTGGCAGTGATGTATCTGACATGCAAAGGGCTGTATACCAAAAGTATTAAGAGATTTGAATCTGTAACTTTTCTCATTGACATTAATGTCGTCTGTGTCATATTTAGATAAATATAATAAATCATGACAACGTGTGTTATGTTGAAGACAGCCCCAGCTCCACTGGAAATAAGCTGCTACTGTCACTTAGCACTCTTCTATTTGAGTTGCACATCCTTCTCTCTGTGGCACCTGATTTGCACATCCACACCACACAGAGCACGCGGCCTCACTCTCATCCCATTTCCTGCATAGCGGCTATAATGAATCTTTTATGATTTCATAATACATCCAATTATTCCACCCCTGTTAAAATCACAGTGCACCACCTGGAACCACTTTGGCTGCTCTTTCTTCTAATTTCTCTGCCTCATTTGCTTGCATATTCTCGCCATATATGTAAATGAAAATAACCCATTTTACAGAGCCAATAAAGGAGGACAGAATACTGAAGGCTTCATCTTGAGACGATGGGGCTGATGATCCTGTCCAAACATTTGCAACATGGGTAAATGCTCTAGTTATTATTACAGCTGCAAATTCAGCCCAGTTGTATAGCTACATCAGATCAGATAGTCACCAGTGGTATTTTACTTGTCTGCTTACTGAGAGCAGGACAGAGCAATGCACTCTGAAGTGAGAAGCCTTTACGGGGGGGAAGCTGAAGAGACTGAAGGAAGAAAGAGACCAAGCTGCTGCAACAGTAATGGCTTCTTCATAAATGGACTGATGGATTAAATCTGTCTGTCTGGGCAGCTGCTTTATGATAAAGCACAGAGCAGCAGCAGCAGCAGCAGGAGGAGGAGGAAACATGACAATAGAGACTATAGACTGTCATTCTGTCTGCTGCACAACAGCTCTGTTCGTTCTTTAAGTCAGTTTTGTTCTGAAGCATAGATACTGCTTTTCATATTTTATTCCCCAGTGTTGTTTCTGCTCCAAAAGGCTTTTCTTACTAACCACGACTGCTGCAGGAACATTATGTTTTCAGTACACTGCTGCTGTTTTTATACATATTACTCAAACAATTCGGCTTAATAATATAAAATATGTGTATCCTTACCGTACAATCATAGTCACGACAACACTGCATAGAGTTAGCAGATTAAAAAGACTAGACTAGATTTTGTGAAAAAGTTGTCACGGCAGTGGCTACGTTTGTAGAGCAGTGAAAAAGGTGGGTCTGTAGAAACAGCACAGACATTTATTTCACACTTCAAACTAAGCATCAACGCACATACAAACACTTGCTACATTCTCTAATCATAAACCTGTAGTCTGTGTCAGATGTAACTAGCTAGCGGGAAAGTATGTGATAAATGTGAAAAAGACACCTGGCTGTTGTAAAATGTGCACTGTATTTAAATGTTATGCTCACTTGATAGTATTATGTGAGAGGTTTTGCATTGCTGCGTAGCAGTAACACCCTCTATGACTAAATGAAACAGCATACTGTTAGTATCTCACTCATATTATGTTGTCAGACTGCAAACTGTTACGGGACCTGATTAAACACTTGCTGTGAGGCAGGATTTTAGCGGCCTTGAAGCTGCAGGTGACTCGTACGCTATACTCTCATTCTCTCTGTCTTCTTCTAGCGGACTCTGGTCCTGTTTAACCAGGTGATGCAAGGTGGAGTTTGGTTGGTCCCTTTTTCAAGCAGCGTGTACTGTCAGCAAAGGTCGTGGTTACCGCACATAGTCTTATTACTCACAATGTAATATATGATTACTAAGAATGTTCCCTAGTTTCAGGATGGTCTTGTGACATGAATATAAGCATCTGGACTGTCAGGTGAGCGAGTCAGGTGACCGCGAGGAAGAGGTAGGATTGGTTAGGACAGGTATAAACAGGAAGTCCACTC
>JAUYWH010000006.1:3601369-3652213 GCA_034779795.1 Ctenopoma multispine
TGATTTATGTTTGTGGCTGTAATGTGACAAAATGTGGAAAAGTTCAAGGGGGCCGGATACTTTCGCAAGGCACTGTATTTATCAAGTGATACATTTATCATCTTAGCATCTACACTTTTTTACATTAGCACAAACTGCAAATGAGCCTGACATCAGTTTGGTTACAGGTCATAAACCAAAACCAGAAATTTGATCTGATGTTGGTGCTGAATGAAAAGGTTCATAGATACCAAAATTATTACAAATAACCATGAGGATGACATTTTGCCTAAACCAAAAAATTTAATGGTGATGCTAAATGAAAAGTCATGTGGTCAACAGGGTCAGTAGGATTAATCTGCTGAGAGCTCATATGGCAGTCCATCTAGTGCTCGTCAAGATATCAGACACAGGACTGTAATGATGAGCTGACCACAGCAACAGTGTAGCTAGAAAAGACCACTTTTACTGTCAGGATGGGTCAGATTCCTGTTTGACTGTACATTCAGTCAGCGGTCATGGCAATTAAGCAATTTCCCCCTGAGATAACTAACGTTCTTTGAATGCTGAATCCGAGTTGAATCGCTCAGCAAGCAGGAGAAAACAGGGTGATGGATGAACGTGGGACAGAAGACAGGCTGTGTTGATGCAGTGCTAGTCCTTGTCAGTCCTGTGAGAAGATGAGGTCAGGGGTAAGGGTGTACAGACTGAACAGAGGTGCTCTGTGCAGATATTAATTATAACAAACTAATGTCACGAGGATGTCATCATCACACCAGGGTGAAATGTGATCAGTGTGTGCATGGCCAAAAATGTCTGGAGTGTATGTGAGAGAGACTGGAATTACAGAGAGACATGAAGAAAATGTGTCAGCGTAAAAAAATAATGAGGGAACACCTAGAAAACAATCCAAAATTACTCTGACATCCTTATTTATAACCTGCATGTTGTCTGACATTCACACTAATTACTGCCGCGTCTCAGTCAGCTCCTTCACGTTACAACATCCAAGCTGTCCAAAATGATTTATTGCCCTGCAAATTCTGCACATTGTGGGTTTTCTCTCCTTCCCTGTCAAAACCAAGACTATCTAAAACATTATTTTTTTTATCCTGATTATATTACTGGTGAAGATATATACTCTATATTACACTCACACACTAACACTTGGGATGTTTCCCTCAAATCATCTTCTAACCAATTCAAATACAAACATATTGAAATGCTGTGTTGTGTCATTCACAGACACCCACTTGGCGGATTAGTGGCAAAGAGAGGAAGCCATGTTTAAACAGTGGCTAATCCGTTAATTGAATGCAGATTTATTCAAGCCCCGCGCTTGGACTGGATTTAACACACTCTGCTGGGAGCAGGGAGGGGGAGGGGTGCTGCCTGCCAGTCAGGGTCAGATACAGGGTCTTCATAGTGAAAATTGATTCTCGCCCCTTTTTACAAAACCACTGTCATTTACGTGTCACATTAATTCTTGCCCCACTGTCTCGCTGAGCAATGCTGGGATTAACCTCAGATGGTTCTGCTGTCAGTGAACTAACACATTCACCTGACTGAACTGTGAAAATGACCTTCTATATCACTTAGGCTATGTAAATGAATGTCACATTCAGGCACTGAAATGATCCTTCAGTCAATTATAACAAGTTTCCATCACTGTTATAGTCAGAGATCACACTGGTCATTCTTATAGCCTGAGGCAGACTGAGGATACACAGTATGCCGCTACAGCTCGAAGCTTCATCATCATTCTGATATTGCTCACATATGGTTATGAGGATGGCAGACATGCCTGAGGTGACGACACCTTAGTGGAGAGTTCATTTTATGTGCCGCCGTTTGAGTTCTACCCTCACTGTTCTCTCAGTGAGGTTAGAACCAGTGAGAAGTTATTTTGTGTTCAAATGTGTAAAAGGCGTGTGCCAGGTTTCATCGCACTTATGAACTATAAGTAGAATAAAGTGGAATAGGAATGTAAGTGTGAGTATCAGCTCTGATCAAATTAAAGCCAGAAGTATATTCCTGATAAAAAAAGTAACAGAAAACAAATAATGTTAGAAATAATTGTCTACAGGGCATCTTTCAAAAACAAAATTACAAGGGGCTTTACAGGAAAGAAAGATAACTAAACTAAACAAGATATGAAGCTATGAAGATGCCATACAATGAAAATACACTTTAGGAAGAGATTGACAGAGCGTGGTGAGATACTGAGATTGTCAGCAGCACTGCCATGAATGCCACTTCTACCAGATATCTTAGTTTTTTGACGAAACGTTTAGACTGACGATAATTCTACTATATGTTAATCACTGAGGTCATTGTGAGTGGTAGAGTCGTACTGGAGTGTATTATTTTAAGAGTTGTTTGTAATGTTTTGGAGAAGCTATTTGCATAAATCTACAGACACGTCTATTGTAAAGAATAATAAATAGAACACGTCAGTGGTTAAGCAGTCTACACATACAGCGCTGTAATACTTGCAAACTAATAACTGCAGAGTTTTTATCAGACAAGAAAGGGCTGATGCAAGTGAGCTAAATGGAGATTTCACTTTTGCACTGAAGTCCTCAAACTCATCCTAAAACAGGCCTTGTGACCCTGTTCCCATTAGTGGTAATTCTTCTGGTGACAAATTTCTTTTTACTAATTTGGCCCCTGACCAGGAGTACATAGTAAGCACATTTTTTAGTGTTCATAATAGCTTTTATAATATCATTATGAGTAATAACTATATTCTTACTTAACAATGCTGTCCATTTTCAATTTTGGGGGTTTTTGAACATCCAACTGTGGTAAAACGGATAATTGTACTCTCATTTTCAAAGCATTCATATGGTTTGGCATTTAAAATTACATGGTTCATAAAATTCATCATTCAACATCACTGTAGCACATTTCACAGTGATTCTGATCTTTATTCTGACAAAAAGGCTCATAATGAGCCTGAGCATTTCAGTCTATGTGAGCATAATATATTTAACTTGTATAATCACACCTGTAAAATGGCTGCATTAATACAAAATCATCACACAAGAGAGTTAGTTTTGAATTAGTCACTGTTATTAGTACAGTACACACTGTTAAAAGAGAAACACTTAGAAGAGAAATCAGGTCATCCTGTTTCAGTGTTTTTTTATATAATATAAACTGTCAGACCTTGGGAATTGGATATGTTGTGTACAGTAGGTCCACTGTCAGCTTTTGTTAGCTTATTTACCTTTGGCAAGAGGATTTTCCCAGCTGACAGTGTCAGAGGTCCAATAGAACAAATTCCCAGCTCCTCTGAAGTATCAGCATATTAATCATGTATTTTAATTTGCTAGCAGCCTCATGTTGCTCTTTTTCTGCTTATGAGGCCTGTTAACCTGTATTTTTGTATAGCTTGCAACGCACTGCATTAATATGCTGCTGTGATTCTGGACCAAGTTAGCGCAGCACAATGATTAAAACTGTCCTCATCAGCAAGTAATACACAAGGGGATGCCAAAGTCATTAAAAGCTCTAATACTCTATCATTTCCTCCAGATAATCAAACTGAATAATAGAGTGGTGGTAAATGCCTTGGGCTGTGCTCTTATTAATCAGCTACTGAGGGCATGTATGTGTGACTTTGTGCGCTCATGTGTGTGGCTCTGCCTGCATGTTAACTGCTGCATGTCAGAAATGTAATGTGGAGTTAATGTTGTAGTTGTAGGTGTTATCTGCAATTACTGTACTGTAATTATTGACAACTGAAAAAAATATTTATAGATATAATTATGGTTTTTAAGTCTGAGTAACAGTGTTATTCCACAAGTTATGACTGTAATTTTACAAGCGAAAACAATCCTCAAATCGACAGTGTCGCTAAATTGATCTCTTGAGACGTAGTATGATAATATGTGATACTGAAATACAGCTTTTATTTGTATAATTGAATGTGTTAATTTCGGTTGCATTGCCTTCCGTTTATGAATCTGCAGCATGATTCACTCACTGTATTTTTGTTAAAATAAGGAATATAAAGAACAAAATGAAGAGGCTGCTATGCATGCTATTTATCTAGCAAAACTAGATAAATAGCTATGATTTATCAATATTTTTTATCTGTTTACAGAGAAAACAGTTTTTAGAGCAGTAACACTGAATAATTAAAACAAAGACACAGGATTACAATTAGTAAAAAGTATTTTCTGCATCATTAAAAGCAGATCCTAACCTTCATTTGGTCATGTCTTTGAGTTTTGGTTTTGACCATGTGCAAACACCCTTAGGCAGATATCTGCTCCTTTACATCTGCTTTATATACAGTGCTAAAAAGAATGACATTATTAATCAATTAAGAAAATTATTAATTAGGATTCCCATTTGAACTTGGTCAACCCATTTATTTTCTATTGTATGTCATGTCCCAGGAGTGTATGTAAATCTCTTCAGCTTCACTTCCTAAGTCTCCAAGTCATTTCAAGGCATGAGATTCAAGAAAAAAGAACAAAAGCAAAGTGCGCTCACATTCTTGACTATAATTAGGAACTACTGAGTAGGATGTTATCACTGTGCCATAGCAAGTGTGTGAGGTTGCTCATGTTATGTCATTACTGGATTTGTAAACAAAAGTATTCAACAATGACCATTGTACCAAGTGCATACATGAACATGAATCTTAGTTCAGTCCAAGTATTGTACAAGGTTGGGGTGGTGGTGATGGTGGCAGCTGCTGAAGGAAACAATGTTGGCATGAGCGTGATTACCAGAGTATTAGTGAGGAAGTGTCAGATTATATTGTCTGCAAGGCACACCTAAATGAATACGATCTGATCTTATTAGCTACAGAGCTCTGAATGAGCCAATCATTGTAAAGCATACATGAAACAGCTGGCAATCAGCAAATACAATGTTCACTGCCTGAGCTAATGCTAAAATTCATCCCTGTACACTGCAGATTTTGAGTAAGAAAAGGGTCAAACTACATGAGACAATTTACAAAGCTTGTCAGCTGCTGGCTTTTACAGTGTATTTATCACATAAATAGGAATGTCGGGCTATCTCCCCATTGCCTGTCTCTTGTTTTGGTTATACAATACTAAATCAGTAGAATAGCAGTTTAAAATGCTTCCTCATTTTATCCTTTCTCTGTGAATATGTAGAATTGAATACTGAATTATCATATTTAATGTTCTTATTCAGCTCTGTCATCTTATAGTCACTGAATACTAACAACAGGATTAGTATTGTATTGTATGGTAACTCATCAACACTGACGTAAACAAAGATGGCAGACTGCCATAAACTGTAATATAAAATGTAATATTAGCATGATTTATGATGAACAGGGATTGACATGTCTGTTATTTAAATATTTATGTAGCTAATATGTTTAACGTGTTAAAGTAAGAACTTGTGCTATTTTTGATAGAGTACCTTCAAAAAAACACCATATTCTGTGACCCGTAGCCATCGAGTTCACCTTCAAGTAACGCTAAGTGCACTGTGGAAACATCAGTGATTTATTTAACTGACATTCACTGAACAATAAAACAAGTATTATTTTCACTGGGTCATTTTTACTTGTACAGCTGCAGCACGGCCCACAGCGATGAACAAAATGAGTGAGACCAGGGTTAATGAATGTTTCACTGCAATGATAAAACATGTAGCTGAAAGCTCTACAGCCCTCCATACAGCAGCATGTCCATGGTTCAGTTTGATACTTAATTACTGCAGTTTCTTTAAGTCCTGTCTCAGACTGGTCTAGAGAACATTCCTGGAATCACAATTACAATGACTAATTGTGTTATTAGCCTAATTAGAAAAAGCTAGATTATTTTAATTCATTTAGTTATTTTCTTTGTTGCATTTGTTTAGGTGCTACACTGAGTAAAATACATTTTTTTCAACTGAATGCTTAAACAGATTTGATACATAATTTGAAATGAATCAGGTTTGATAAGCAGAAATGGATTCAGATTTTTAAAAAATGCTATTAAACCCCATCCCTAACTCAGTGGGACTTATCCTTCATCTGATAAGAAGCTAATCTAATTCTAGCAACAAATGTAACAGGACTGCATGTCAGAGTCTGTTGAGGAAAGAGAAGTTGATAGAGAAGTGGGGATAAAAGGCAGTAGGAATTCAGTCTCATTTTTTTTAGCCTTTTAGACTGTGTGCAGACAGAGGGATACACATTGTGTACTTGGGAAGACCTGTCAGTGCATAAGTTAAGGATTATGGTCCATAAGTCATGGTGGTGCAGGATTTTTCCTAGCAGTGCTTTATCCTTGCTAATAGCCTCAGAAAAGAAGAGGAAATGGGCCTTAGGGAAAGTGAAAAAGAACAGCTTTTATATAACAACTTTTAGCCTACATAGAAGTGGAAAGCATTTATCAACCTATGTAGTTTAATAAAGAAAATAGAGAGGAGGATAAATGGCAGGATAAAGGGATGAAAAAATCTGCTCTGTCGGCATGTCTTACAATACATGTACTTCTGTAAGAGATGATTACAATTATGCCATGAAATTTGATTTCTTGTCATATCACAGATGAGAAAAGAGACAGTAGCATCCTGTAACCCTTCTCTGGTGTTTGACAGGAGCCATCTCTCCTTCAGATATGAAGACAAAGGCTCGTGGTAGCAAATATGCCATCTGTTAGAGAGGGGGAAAGTATCTGGTATGACAAGCTGCTTTTACTCTAGATCTGCTGTGTCGCAAAAGTTCCATCACTCTTCTCCGCACAAGCACTACCCATCACATCCCTGTCTTAGGAGAGAGATGTTGCCCGGGGCAAAAGGAGAGAAGACAGAAAGAAAGACAGGAGCATCAAGCAACGACAGCAGGAGAGATGAGACATCAGTGCATGAGTGTTGACTAAAAGTGAATCCCAGAGTGACTCTACTATGAATACTGATTGGCAAAAACTGAGCCTCATCTGGCAGCTTAACCATGCTGGGATCTGAATGAAGAAAACCTATTTAGTTTCCCATAATAGCTCACTCTTCATTCCATCACTTCTACAAAGAGCAAGAGTTTCCACAACACTGATAACGTATTCATCTACAGTCTCCTAACGAGCTGCCTAACTAACATTGCTTGTGTCAACGCATGTGAATGTCTGATGGAAATCAGAAAAACCTGTTGTGTGCCACAGACTATTCTCCTCACATTCTCAAACGTTTGCAGCATTTTAGACTGTGAGGATTTCACTTAGTATTTGTTTTCTATCACTCTGATCACCTGCCACCAGCCCTCATTTTATCCAGTAAATGCAGTGTCACCACTGCTATGATGACGAGAAACTGGATGCTTAGTTTATTGTACCACCATTGCTACCATTACTGGTTTTACCAACCCACTGTTTTATCTGCTGCTTGTTGTTCTTTTTTCTCCCTTTTACTTCCTCCAACCGGTCGAATGACCACCCACCCCGAGCTTGGTTCTGTTGGAGGTTAGCGCCATTAATGGAAGTTTTTCCTCCACACTGAGGGGCATTTGTTGGATTTTCTACATCATTTGATATAGTTTATATAGTATAGTATAGACATTGTGTTTCCAATATAATTCTGTAAGATCTTAAACTTTGTGACTTTGTAAAGTACCTTAAAATGACTTGTTGTGCTTTGACTGAATTGAACTGAAACAGTAAACAGCCATTTTGTCATGATAATAGCATCTGAGTTTAGATGTGCACTGGAACTCTCTCCCCAGTGCAGCCAAATCATTTTTCTCCTTTGCAATACAAATTGTTATTGCCCAGCCCTAGCTCACACTTTAAAAGAACATATACAGTATACATGATTTACTGTATGATGATAAAACTACCTGAATTGTGAGCTATCATGCGTGATCAATCTGCTGTAAACCAAAAAGTCTACTGCCACATTTATTAGTCTGCCAGAACACCACGTGATATCTCTACAGTTTTTTTAGTAGACGTAGATTGGTCCAGTGCTGCTATTGTGTCCCTTGCCAGGGGAAGCTCACAGTTGACTGATTTGGTCTTGCTCCCAGCAGAGTGCCATGTGTTCAGTGGAAAGCTGCTGGAGGATGAATAAGCCCAGGGCTCCCTGCAGGCTCTTGCTTATTAAAAGGTAAGTGTTATGGCTCGGCCCGCTGGGCTACAAATATAGGCATTACCCGAGAAGGTTGTGTGTTGTCTAGAACTCATCGTGCTGTCACTTCCTCTTATCGGCAACCCGTGTCAATAATCAGGATTCCACTAGTCTGAGGAAACAGGGATAAATGGATAAAGTCTAACTTACCTCAGTCCCTGCAGATGCCTGGCTGGTGGCGTGTATGTGTGTGTGTGTTTATATACAAACCCCATTTCTAAATAATTTTACTAAAACTTTTTCTAAAATGCAATAAAAGCTTTCTTTGCTCACTGGAATCGTTGTTCGTTGTTCTTCTGGAAGACTTCAGCAGTTCGCATATGCTGTTGTCTTATTCTCTTCATGATGTACCATAGATTTTTAATGGTAAAAAAGATCTGGACTGCAGGCAGGTCAGTCAGGTATTCACAGTCTTTGTCTAAAGACAAACTGTTGTAGCATGTGTAGAATGAGCCCTGGCATCATCTTGCTGAAATATCCACTGATTTCCCAGGAGAAAACATTGTTGATGGCAGCATGTCCCAAAATACGCCTCTGCGTCAGTGGTACCCTCACACATATGCTGCCTCCCATGCAATAGGTGCTAATGCCTACCCACACAATCACAAATGCTGATTTCTGCCCCTTTCACAGATAAAAATTTGGATGGCCTTTTTTGTCTTTGGAGACCCCAACATCAGTTTTCCACATAAACTTTAAACTGGAATAACACGCAGTGCATATTTGTGTACTTTGTCTCACGTTACTGTAACACAGTAAACTGTACCATCTTCGTTGTACTCATGATGTCACTGAAAAACAAGTGTATATATATATATATATATATATATATTTACATATTTAGAATGGATATACAGAAATGAGAATACAGTACAGTTAAACTTAAATCAAAAGTATGTAAACTACAATTAATGTACTTCTGTAAGATATGATAACAATTATGTCATGAAATTTGATTTCTTGTCATATCACTGAAAAGAGACGTGTCTATTGTTCCAAAACTGAAGAAATTATTTCTTACCGAGTCACTGCCAAAGCTAAATATATAATGATCTTATAGATTACCTTAGTGAAGCACCAAATGGTTCTTGACTTTTAACAGCATTAGGTACTGGCTGTAAGTGATTAAATATCACATTGGTTTGCATGCATTCTGCAATCATGCATGTCATTGTGTGTACTGAGAAGGCAGTAGGTTGGTAATCTCTTAAATCACTAAGGTCTGAAATATGTTTCTCTCTAATCAGCTATTGAATATTTGAATCCAGACAGGATAGAAAAGCTAGGGCTAATCGTATTAGTGTAATCACGCTGACCAAATGAGGGCTAGCTGCTTAGCTCTGAGTGGGTTTCTGGATGCAGGTGCTCTACAATGTGAGCATTACAGCCCCTAAGCCTTGTAGAGTGAGCCTCAACAAAGATCTGTTTCCATTACACGGTCCATGTGACCCCCAACCCTTCAAATCGCTACAACACAAGACGCAGAGCATGACAGATAATGAAAAACAATTAGGGCAAATGAGCTGTGAGCACTATTTTAACATTGTAGATAATGGTTGTGTGTACTGTGGTGATGTTAAAGTTGTGATGTCCACTGTTAGGTCTGTGCCCTTCTGCTAGCAGCTATTTTCTGGGAGGTTTCAAACTGATTAAATCAGTAACCCATGCCAAAAAAGTAGGAGACTCTATATAGTTTATGTTGTTGATGCTGTAACACATGGACATGACATGCTCCATGAGATCTAAGAGTAGGGCAACAGTAACTATACCAGTGAGTATATTGATTCCAGATTGGTGAACTTGACTGACTGGCATCTGAGATCACATCTGTATGTTTAGTTTTGATTTATATCTTTGGGTTAAGAACAGGCCAGCTGACAATCTTGGCTGGGCCTGAGACAAAGCAAACTTAGGTGCGCCCTCCCACCCCCAAGAAAATGTGTCATTTATACAAGTTAAACTAGAGATAGACTGAACAGTTAGGTCATGTTAGGCTGGTAAATGTTTACTTGCTGTTTTTTACCTTTGTTCTATGATGCTGGAGCTGCACATGCTCAGCCTCATCATCATCACCTGGTTTTAAATATTTTCTCATAAAATCCCTCAAACCTCTACTTTAGTCTTCTCTTCTCTTTTCCGTGCACAGGATTTATGGTGACCAGATAATTGACTGGACAGCGCTAAAGAAACTCAAAGTCAAAGGTTGTTGTCTGTGGCCAAACCATTTATGTGTAGGGGTGGGGGTTTATTTATTATTGACACTACTTCAACGACAATTACGAAAGGAAAAAAAAACAAAAACTTTATGTCACTAAATTATTACATATTTGTTTCCACAAATTTTTAATAAAAAAAAAAAAAAAGATTCCTCTCGATAACTTGCTGGGTTGAAGGGCCCAGTTCTGCCCCCCCTATCGTGCGGGCGTGGTTAAGACTGAAGAAATCGTGTACCTGCATGCTTTTAGTAAATAATGAGGCAGATCAAACTTAAAAGATGTTTCTGTTCTTGTGCAGAGCTGTGTACTTCCCTCTGATATATATATTCACATTTTATTTCTAATACGCTAATAAAAAAATTTACATCTTATAATTATGGATACTTTTTTTAAGTCCATTTGGACGGCTAAAAAAGCAAGCATGCATCTACAGTGTGCATTTTGCACACACTGGCAAAATAAATTGGCATTTTTTTTTATAAAATCCTTACTTACTTATATTCATACATTTGAAACTACTTCAGTGATTACTGAACAGCTTTAGCTGCAATAATAAGTACATACCTGCATGGGAGATGTTGGGACTAGGAAAGAAAATGGTTGTGTAAGCTGTCAAATCATAGCTAATCAAATTTGGAGTACTTATGAATGTGTCAGCAAGGAGCATATTTTCCACATTTACAATTTCCTACAAGGTACAAGGTGACATACTGGTTTGACTGCTGTAACATAGAGTTATGCCACAGGACATTGTGAGTAAAATCTCTATGTAAGCACTCACACAGCAGAAATGTATATTTATGAATAAAGGGCTACATGACAGACACATGAGCCCTTCCTGTGGGGTGAGAGTGGTGGGGTAAAAACAGCCAAGTAAAATACTTGGACGTCTGAGAAGTATCTCCTGGCCAGCATGTTTTGTGTACATGCAGCTTTTGTGTCAAGAACAATCCAAAGAATTCATGTGTTAGTCTGCTGTACACATCCTGGAGAGTCCAGTGTTAAAAAAAGACCGACCTGTTTTAATTTTCAACTGTTTCACACTACACATGCTACAGACAAGACACTTAAAGAACAAAGACTACAATATTTAATGATGAGGGATTTTTCCCCTTCACGTCTCATTTCCACAGGAATTCATTAAAAATTTGTTTATAGCAGAACGGGTGTTTAATTTTCTTCTCACTCTCTGTAATTAGTGTCAGCCTCAAGGTCATTATATCTTCAGAAACAATATTAGCATAGGTAAGCAAGTATAAAGAAGTCAGCTGTTTGTGAAACAAGTGAGTTGTGTATTAAAGGGCCCTGAGTCACAACAAGACAAGCAGGACGATAAGATAAAAAATGTAAAAGCAAACAGGAGTAAGGCATTAGCAGATGTACTTGTCAACTCCTCCTCCTCTTCTTTTAACTCTCTCTGTTGCTTCAGTGAGTGATTTTTTTCTGCTGGTGCCTCCCCCCCATTTATCTCACACAATGTAAATCCCTGGCACTTTCAAACTAATTACTATTCTGACTGCAGCTAATTAATTTAGAAGTGGTTTACTTCTTATGCTGTGCAGCCCAGTAACACATCTTCCATAGTAGGTGCAGAAAGTGTTGCCTCATGTCTCACACCAGCTGTGCTTGTTTTCTCTACTCTGCTGGCTTACCAGTCTGCATGCAGGAGGGGAGGGCAATGGGGGCAGAGCCCAACACTTCATCATGCCAAGGTGGAAAGCTATTGGAGATGACAGCGATGGGGAGAGATCTGGGTGGAGGATGGTGTCTTGACAGTCTTGTTTCATACAGACTCACTACACGGACCACTGTGTGCTGGGGGAACTGGAACAGAGCTGCTCAGATAACCGTAACCACCCATGTGAGGAGAACAATGTTCCAACACCAGTCTGACTGGTTCACTGCTCCAATCTAATTATGCTAACACTGATTCTAATATGCTATGCCACTAGCACGGCTAAAAACAAATAATTAGAAGATCACTATGGGCTCTGGGCAGTTGTGATGAATATTTTTCTTATTTTTGCTAAAAGATCAATTGATGACTAAAAGTAATTATATATGGTGGCAATGCAAAGCAACAAACCTTGTACCTATCTGAAATATCTGCTTACACCCTTTCATGCATGAAAAATGAAATTTGTCCACAGACAGATAGACAAGGGCAGAGAGATAGGTAGAGTATTTGCATATATTTCAAGCACCCTTGTTAATGCAGCTATTCTAGAGGGTGAAATTTCTTCCTCACAGATAAATACTGCTGGGCTTCAATAAACAAGCCTAAAAGACAGTTTAAATTCAGCAGCTGTAGCAGTCGTTGCAAATCTCTGCTGACCAAAATTACTTTTCAGTGTACAAAGAGACGAACATTCTCAGATAAATGTAATTGCAAAAATCCCCACTGTCTGTTCAAATGTTTTGTCTTTGAGTGAGAATAAATGGATCCAATCTGCATTTAAACAATAGAACTTTTCTGGCACAATTGGCATGTAACTAAACTTTTCTCTAGTGGAAAATAAGCAAGGTTAAATGAGGGAGTGGAAGCAGAAAAATATGCTGCAGTTTTAGTTTTGTGTGTTCAGTGCAGCAGTGGTTGTGTTACTCCACTTGATGATTTATTTCCTCTTTAGGCAAAGTCAAATATTTCTCACAATGATTTTGTATTATAATAGAGTCCAGAGTCCATGATCTAGTCAAAGAAAGCCTGCAGCAGCAATAATAAAGAGATGACACAATCAAAAAAGATAATCTTGTAGGTGCATCAGTCTAGACATTAATCAGAGAAGAACAGGCTCAGGCTTCCTGTAGGCTTCTTCAGGTGGGGGGGGGGACTGTGATGGATGACAAGCTCTGCGCAGGAGATTCATCACAGCCCAAGCATGCTCACATTTCATTAGCATCATAAATTATGTCCCTTGAGGGAAGCCAGGTGGCCCCAGACAGAGACCTTATCCCTGCGACAATGAGAACAACCACTGAAGGGTTGTCACTGTGTTCATACCCCTGCCATGCGCACAAAAATCATCGCATTCTGTTTTGTAAGCACACCGTGCGGCACACAAACAGTGAAGGGTGAGTTGGCAGCCTAGAAGGAAACTACTCAGCTGGTGTAAATGGGTCACAACATAGGCACCGGAATCTCAAAACAGTCTTACAACCTTCTTCCTGTCTACACTGGCAGTAAACCAGAGGGACATGACATCCCTGATTCGGATGGTTAAATACAAGCTCACCTCCAAAAAAGCTGGAGGGCTGTGTAAATTGTCATTAAAAATATTTATTTACAATAATTTGCAAGTCATTTAATACTTTGATTGCTGTGGTACAAAGACACCATATGAGGTGTGAAAACTATTTTTGAAAGCCATATGCTCATCGTAAATTTGATGCCAACAACATGTTTCAAAAAAGTTGGGACCAGGGAAAGAAACTAAAATGACTGGAAAAGTTAAGTAATGCTAAAAAAAGGCACCTGATGGAACATCTCACTTGAGGCTAATTGGCAACGGCTCCTTGCCAGAGAGGCAGCAGTCTTTCAGAGGTAAAAATGGGGAGAGGTTCATCATGCTGAAACACTGTGTGGGCAAATGGTTTAACCTAAAAATAACATTTCCTGACAAGAAAATGCTAAGAATTTGTGGATTTCATCATCTATGGTACATAACATCATTAAAGTACTGAAAAGTCGTGATTTTTGGGTCTTCAGGTGGCACTGCATTAAAAACAGAAATGCATGTTTGGGCTCAGTGACCTCAGTGTGTCACTGCATACATTAATGCAACTTAAAACCCTACCCTGCAAACCATTTATAGACATGGTCCAGAAATGCTGCCGCCTGAGCTCATTTAAGACCGACGGAGGAAAGTTGAGAACAGTCCTGTGGTCTGAGTCCACAGGATTTCACAGGATATTTGTGAGGGCAACATTAAAGGTGAAGGATTTATTTGCATTCTGGAGCAACATATGCTGCCATCCAGATAACATCTTTTTCAGATAGGGTCTTGCTTATTCAGACCACATTCTGCACATGTTAGAACAGCGTGGTTCTGTAAAAGAGTCCAAGTGCTAAACTGGCCTGCTTGCAGTCCAGATTATCACCTGGTTATATTTTATTGTACAGTTTAGCATGTATTTGACTTGTTCCACGTGCCTATACATGACTTTATATTGACTATCAGCATGTACTTCGTAGTTTCACTTCTCTGCCCTCTCACAGCAGACAGCTCACTCCCGCGGCCATCCAGTAAACGTTCCTGGCAAATGCTCATTTTGTACTGGAATAACAGCGGAGGGAACCAGACTCGCGGAGCTTAAAAATATTGCAATATTATTTTTATGCCATATCGCCAAGCCCTAGTATCAATCCATTCAGGTGTTCTGATTTTCTTAAGACTTGCATCTCTGGAAGGTTCCTAAATAACACTGACACAGTGCTTTGTGAGACAACCAGTGGGCGATTAAAAAAAGGATCAGGTGAGTAAAACAGGTTTATGTAAGAAGGGATGAGATGAAACTTTAACGGTTCCCACAGGGAAATTGCACCATTGCAGCAGACGAGTCCAGAAAACACAACATCAAGAAAATAGACGACAATATAAATGGATATGACTAGAACCTGAGAGTGGGATGCAGATAGCGTTGCAAGAAATAGTTGTTTAAGTCAGTTGCTTCAATAAATAAAACCAGTTATGTCATGTACCAAGAATTCTACAGTGGAAAGATGTTTTCTGTACAATCAGCAGGATGTGCAAGTGGACTGTAAATATGCAAATCTGTGACAGCAACTTCCTACATTTCCAGCCTATAAAGACCATATGAGCAGAAAGTCATAATATGTAAAGCAACTTACATGTAAAAATGAGCAACATCAACATTATGTGTGCAGAAATCTACAAATGTGTGTTTCTATAAAAGATGGAAAAAATCATTTAAACTGACTCATTCTTATGTGGTACCTGCACATGACGGTAAGTTTAAAAGGATGATTATTATTATTTAACATTATGTTCACTGTATCATCATCACTGATGGCCAATTCTGCTGTACAAGCATCTAAATATTTGTCTTGTACATTCATTACTAGTCGTGTTGTAGATTGTTTTGCTTTAGTTAAATGCTTAATTCCATGTGTTATTTGTGTCACAGTACAGCGGCGCTCTGAGAAAACATCATTTGTAGATTTATTATTAATATTCTGTAATTATTCCCAGTCCACCACACAACTACTGACACTGTTATGTCTGTTATGATTTCATTAGCTGATTTCTTCTTTGGTGATGTTTTGTGAATACAACTGGACGTAATGGCATTTCAGCAGCAACACACACACACAATTAGGCAGTGATGATGACTGCTGCCGTGTTACTGCGACTTTACGGGCAGAGGCACTGTGAGGGCATTAGTTAAATTTTATAGTCTGTTTAGAGACGACTGCTATATAAATTAAAGTCAGCATACACTGACATGGTTCGTAAACAGGCTGCAGATGTTTACTGTAGCTGCATGTCAAAAATGATCCAAAATGTATTGTATTATTGTACAGCTGAGTGCAGAAGGACCACACCTGACAGCACAACCTGTCATGTAATTTACAAACAACTGTGTTCAGCTCTACTGTCACTCAATGCCAATCTGAGCGATGAACATATAAAGAGGTGGAAGTGGAACAGATGGAAATAAATGGTACATTATCATCCTGAGGAAGAGGATCAATATGTAATGAGGTTTAATGGGCCAGAAAAGTGTCTAATAGAAACGATGACTGCACCAGCCTCACCATGCAAACATAATGAAGCAAAAATAAATCTCTTTCCTTGAGAGCACTTTGCCCTGAGCGCAGATGACTCAAGAGGGCTGGTTTTATGACCCCTGTTTGTGTAAATATGTAGCCTGCAGTCTGTTTGCCTTATTATGCAACTCTGGCTCAGTATAAGATTTTTCTTGCTGAGGGAAATGGCTGTGTTTATAATGCAATCCTTTTAAGGAGGCTTTCCAGTCATGCATTTTGTCTTTTTTTCTTTTGGGAAATGTCTAAGTTTTTAGTGTGTCTCTCTTGCAGTAGTTCATATTTTGTAGACTTTGTAGATGATTGACATCCTCCAGTGTGCACATGGGAAAGTTCAGACAGAGGACAGAAATTATTTACATCAATCATTACACTACCAAAGGGAGCAAGTAGTGAAGTGGGGTTTGTCTCAGCAGCAATAATGACACACAAATGAAAATAGGTTTATTAAAAAACACATATTTTGCCGCTTGATGAAGGTAATATACAAATTCAAACAATAAATAGCTTTTCTTTGAAATGACAAAGATACAAGTTAAACTAATAATTCAACTAATTAAAGAAAGACGTTTATTGGGTTTTGTTCAGTGTGTCTGTATTGACATTGAAGCTTTATATAAGCTGTTTGAGCTATCCAATGCTGGTGGATTTTAAATAACAGAATTTATATTTCCACTATGACTGTAAATATGAAATCAATTACAATACTAATATTATTTGTTTTTAGATGTCTTAATAGATTTTAATGCAATATTGTGTGTTAGCCAAAATCTAAACTAATGTAAAACTAAATTATTAATTTGTTAATGTTTAAATTACAGTTGCTCAATTTTGTTTGCGATCACTTCATCGATTCCGACAGTAGCATTATGTAAACCTATATTGTGAATTTTTATGCTATTTATTTATTCATCAGTCTCAGTTTTAAGGCAAACACTGTTGTTTCTTTGCAATAGATATGATTAGTGCAGCCTCACACATTCATATTTTACATATATCACAAGGACTATTGTTACGTACTTAATGATTCGACACTGTTTGTGTTTGTGTGTAGCAGCTTACAGAAACCACTGCACTGACTTTACCTGACTTTTATTTCTACTTGAGCGATCACAGAACCAACCAAGGAAGACATAAACTTTGAGATGCGGGTGATGGAGAATGAGATCTCTGCCAACACCAGCCCCCACTATAACACACACACACACACACACACACACACACACACACACACACACACACACACTAACACACACACACACCCACACACACCCTCTCTCTTCACATTCCCCAAGTACTCCAGGATGTAATATGGTGGTGTTCCAGCTCTTGCCTCCATTAATCACCCTTCCCTCTTGGTAGCTCCCATGCAGGACAGTTTAAAGGGAACATTCACCATAAAACAAAAATTAATATTTTTCTATTCCCATGATTTTGGACAACAGCATCAAAACATCAACAACTGTCGCTATGAGTTTATAAAAAGCTGAATCAGCGATGCAATCCAATAAAACCCAAAGAGTTGGATAGTGAGCAACTCTGTGAGACTCCCCTGTGGGAGATTCTGTTACATCCAAGTGAATCTTATTTTAACGCACGCCTCACAGCTGTGAATTAGAAGATGTGGCCGCATTCCAGTAAAGTCCCCATGGTGCTGTTTTTGTGTCTTGATGACATCACAGTTGTCCATCTGCTGTGCACTTCAAGCAACGGTTGAGTCGAAATCAGCGACTGAACTGAAGCTGTATGACATCATAACAGTGTATTTCAGGGTGTATTTAAATAATATTACATGGTCCTCAGCTTGTCTATCTGCCACCAGGGGACAGGACCTGAGGCTGCCTATTAACTGAGAGCCTAAAAGGGCTGACTCCATAAAACAATAGCATTTTGAGCTTAAATTAAGCAGCTTTGCTGTATTGTCTCTAAATGGCTCCCACCCACCACTTTCTGACCCCTTAACAGGGTTGTTTTTGTGAACAACAGTAGCCAGACTTGCGGTTTCTCTCGCTTGGTTTCGTCACTGAGAAAGCAGTTCAAAATTTCACACTGGAAACAAACACACAGACAGTGGTGATATTTTTTATTGATACTAAAGGCACTAAAAAGGTCATGACTTTTATGAAGATTTAACTCTTTTTTTCCATTCTGTGTTTTCCTTCTTAAATTAAGGGTCAGAAAGTGCATCCATGTGGTATAAACACATGTGGTCCATATACTGATTTCTGCTCCACGTTCTCTGCCTATCACACTACAACTGGAACTGAAAACATCAGAGGGATGGCACTTTTTTACTACCTAAAGTAAGACAAAATACTCTGACTTCTAGTCAGAATTCCTGTCTCTAAACACTGGCTCCTACATTTCTAATGATGCAACCTATGGGAACATATGTCTGCGGGTACTGCATGAACTAAACATATATGCTTTTTATTTCAACAGCCTTGACACTGTTCTTGTGAAGGGATTTTTTCCCACTACCACTTTTCTTACTTCTGGTTGGCCACTGCCTGGAGTCATCATTTTTGTAGTGTGCATGTGCATTTTGTAAGTTTTTCTAAGGCTGTCATGGCATAATTTTCAAGTAACTATTATGTTTACAGAGCATCACTAAAGATTAAAGACATTCTGCGTATATGTCATATGTTAGCAGAAGTGATGAAGCACTAACAAAATTTGAAGTGTTCTACTTGACAACGCGGAGATGTATGTATATGGATACGTGAACGATGACGTGTCTTGGCTGTCCACTTCTAATGGCACTGCCAAAACACATTTTAAAACCAAGTGTCAACAGATCCTGATTCTTTCTAATGGGTTATGAACAGAATCCAGAACAGAAAATGGGAACAGACAAATTTACTCAGTGTATGAAGCTTTCATAATAAGCTCAAAATGAATATAATTAATTTATTAGCAACCTGGTGTGGGTGTAATGAAATATGCTTGTGGTGTGCTCAGAGTTTGCTATTGTCTTTGCCATGTGGTTGAAGCACAGACAACAAACAGCATCTAATTAAAGACAACGGTTTGAATGTGATAAGCAGATGTGTGGAATTACACACTAACATACTTGTTGCTGTATAGCAAAAGCTGAGACACCTCTCTCTGAGTGAGATGGTAATTATCAGTGCATTAATTAAAACTGACATTTTGGATTGCTATTTATATTGAGCCAATTAGAGTGTGTTGCCACACTCTGTGAGGAATGTGCTTTCTAACTAACATAAGATGCTGGCTTTCATTTTTGAAAAATGCTTTTATGTTTTATTACAATAACAAACTCTTCAAGCTTTAGCAGCTTTTACAATGGAGTGTAATTACAATTAAGTCTAATTTACACATACAGTACATTTACTTTTTTCCCCCTCACAAACCCACTGCCATATTCAAAGCCCTGCTGCCAAGTACTGCAAATATATTCGAGCTGTAGACATGATGGAAACCCTTGACCAGTTGTTCACTGCACTGATTGGCAACAAGCACTACAGATGACAGACAGACATTAAAAAATACAAATTAATTACTTGTGTCACTGGGTCAGTGAATGCAATATTTCTTTGGCCATGAACCATCCGGATCCATTTTTCACTAAGCAGAGGTTTTAAACTCCTGACCATATCCATCATGACCCATTAATTGAGTTGACACAACCTGCAAGGCATTGGCAGAAGGTTTTTCAGTATCAGGAGGAGCAGGGTCAGTTCATACAGGGCTCTTTGGCACAGCTTGAACATATATCTGTGGCTGTGGCAACACGCTGGATGCCTTTAATCACAGCTGCTATGCTCTCATGACATTTATTGAAAAATTTCAGCAGAGATTTTTGGAGAGAAATATGTGCTGAATGGCAGACTGTATCTCTTCTCGAGCACTTTCTCCAGTTGTTTGAAACCACTCTCCGACACACAAACTGGCTGCTTGTTTGTTGCAGTAAAACTAGTTTAATATTTAATATTAAACGGCTAAGTGTACATCAGTTAGCTTAACAGACGAACCAGCTACAAGAAAAATTAAGCATGTATCACTAGAGTTTACTGTGCTGAAGTTCATTTTAATGCAGTATTCAGTCAAATCAGTGCATACAGTAGATTCAGAAAGCTGAAGTGGTCAATTAAAGGTTTTTACTACTCATGTACTATGTCCTCTGATGATGGATGAAGGCACATTTCTGGGGAAACATTACCACCATTAATATCGCATTACTGCCTCTGATAAAAGAAAAAAATCATTAATATTTATAAATATGAATTTTGCAGACAGATAAAAGAAGCAGTTGCTCTCTAAACTGGCCAACAATTTCTTCTCTGTTGGTGAGTAACTATCAAAACACATCTAAATATTTTATATCAGCGCCATATCCAATTTCCTTTATGACTTTTATTGAGTTTCTACACACACACATACGTATATATATGCATATATTTAGCAGCGTTCGCTGTTTAATTATAAGCAATTAACAGTTTTACAAATCACCATTGGCATTCATGTTACCCAAAGATGCTCGAAATGTTATGATTTATCTTTGATACAAAAGTATCAAAGTTTTTATTGCCGTTTTGTAATGTTCTTTACTTTAAAGTGGACACTTAAAATGAGCAGATAATGGTAATTCAATGTCAACACTGGCTTCACAAAACAATGTGAATAAGAGCCATGTAATTTGAATATCAGATTTTGATTCATCAGCTGATAGATTGAATTTTACATCCAAATAAACTTTAAACTAAAACTGTAGATTATTCTAAAACCTGAATGACTTCACTATATACAGCTGGCAAATGTCAAGAGTTGTTCCTGCTTACAACAAAATGCACCACGCAATGATGGTATAATTATTTACGTTGGTATATGCCAAGTCTCCAGCCAGTTATATCAGCAGGGATCCTCGTCAATATCTTTCCTCTATCTGTGTCAGTACAGCGGCCAGGACACAGCCACCAGGGTTAATGATGAGCACGGGGACAGATGGTTTTTGTTGTTTTCTGAAGGGATGGCTCTCAGCCTTTGACTCTGCCAGTGAATCACGGCAAACAGAGACACGCGCAGGCAGTGTGTTAGCCCTTAGTGGGCTGATGATGACCTTCGTAAAGTGACATACTAGCCAATTTGTTTCCCCAGAGATGTGTTGAGGATGCTGCTTGCATTACAACATACTGTTGTCTTAAATCAAACAGGTACAGGGGTGTAGCTCTTAGCATTGATTCTGTTTCACAGAAACGATGTAAAGATCACAATGGACTGCTGATTAATATACAAGTGTGTCATGAATATAAGAGTCAGTGTTAGACAGAGTGTTCTCTACCTTGACAAATGAATACAACTGAATGTATAAATTGAGAGCACGTGCCTATGTAACAGAGAGAAAGAGAGCACCCAAGCTTGATAATTTAATGCCACAGACATTTCTCTGCACAGAGAAAAATGCCTGGCTTTTAATTGCCTTAATCATGTTATTACTCTACAAAGACAAACGATGAATGCCCTCTTATCTGTTAGGAAAGAAATGAACAAGGCTGCCAAAGAAGAGGGAGAAGACATAAAGCATTTGACCCAGAATGAAAAGATATTTCTGTTTCTACAGTTCGTAGGTCCTCAGGGAAGCTTTATCTTCAAACAAATTTGGTATCAGTACTCCTAGAGCTTTTTCTTCTCCTTGATGTCAGATAAACCCTTCATTATTTCAGGGCTTCCTCAGCAGAAAGATGACAAAAGATCCAGCAGTTAACTCAAAGTTTACTGTCACATTGAACCACAAGATCCCATTAGAGGCCATGGTATTTTTCAGTTGCTGTCGAGGCTGCACAGTGTGGCTCAAAGATGATAGTATCTTAAGAGTGCTTTAGTATTTTCAAGGCTTATTTCTGGACATTCTGAACACTGAAACTCTGTTGCACATTTATATCTTAGAATTGTCACAAGGCTAGACTGGTATATCTCTGAATTTTAAGCCAATTTAGCAACGTCAAAATGAAAACTGAGCCAAGGTAATTTATTTATGCATCTCGTCTCAGCCTCCAAATTTACAACTAAGGAAGCCTGAGAAACAGACTTGCTAATCCACAGTTCATTACTCAGCTCAGCCTGTGCCAGCTGCTGGAAGGTATAAAATTGCAATTGGATCAATCTTTTGTCTCATACATAGAGTGCCAATCCTGCAAGTTAGTGAGTTATTTCTCAGCTATCACTTTCAGTTATACAGATCCCTTAGCCTTGCAGGTGAATAAAAACTCCTACAATTCCTCATATGTCAACTGAAGAACTATTCCCCATCCGTCAGACTCAGTGAGACTGACAGGCATCTACGATTACAACTGCAACTCAATCAGCTCATCACTGGAGCTGAGTGCTGATGCCTCAGCAGGTATTTCTCAGTACAGGGCAAACAGTGGCTGAGAGTCAGGCTTGCAGTGTAATAGCAGTACACCAGTATGAAAAAAATGGAAGGCAAGTGCCTGGTAATGAACAATTTCCTCACAGGTTTAACAGCCCTTTGCTCTCTGGCATGTCACTCCCCCGCTTTGCCCGGATGTACCGTGTGATAACTGGGTTGAAGTGACTCTAGGGAAAAATGGGAGGACAGGGGAAGAATGCAGAGATTGAAGGACACAGCAGCCTGACTTCATAAAGCCTCACATTTTCCCAAGGAGTGACTTGCATTGCGCCTGTATTTGATGTCTCATCAGATTCTCCAAGCACACCAACAGTTTACCTACCTACACAGGTGCTAAAAAACAGCATCACACACCTAAACACGTGCTCACAACAGCAGCCACACAGACATGTTGCCCATAAATATGCAGAACAGGACATGGCCTACGGGCAGATTGTGTGACCGAATGATCTAAATGAGTACTTTTGATGTGCAGCTTGCTCATACCCAATGAATACAAAACCTCTTTTGTACAAAATGCAATTCAGTTCAGAGCTCTCTTCTATGATTCAGTATATTCTGTGTTGCTGGTTGCTGCACATCATATTAACAAGGGCGATTGATATAGATAGAATGATAGAAAGGATGAAAGCCATTCCTCTAGAGGACTTTCTCTCTCCTTTTTGCTCCACTGATCATCAAAGATCTTTGGACCCTCTGCGCCTACTCTGCTGCCAGTTAGTGTGCAAACATGGCAGCATACCAACTCCTCTGGAGCCAGGCAGGACCACCCACAATCAGCAGGTATTAAAAAGAGACTCAGACACCGTCGACGTACAGTATCTTTGACTGGAATGGTAATAACAAAGCTTTTTTTTTATTTGCAGCCCTGAGTTTCCTTCATTAGTGTCTGAACATCACTACAGAATGCAGAGTGGAAAATAAAGACCAATGGCTGTAAGAGAAACCCAGGCTTGTGTTTGGACCCCTCCACTATGCAGTCCATCAATAATTGTGGGAATTAAAACCAAATCCATGTCTCCTGGAAGAGAACTAATCCCTATGGCCTTGTCCACCTTTCATTATTCAACATCAATCTGCCAGGGAGAGAAGGAAAGGACCACAATCATATTAGCCACAGGTACACTCCTTGAGATAACAGCATTAGCTCCTTAAAGATGCAGCCAACTGCTAGCCCTAGACACACTCCCTATATTCATCTCTCTCCCCTTGCCATGACCTTACTCACGTTGCAACAAACAAGTTTTTAATGCACTGTTAAGAGTTTTAATTTTTATCTTCATAGCTAGCAGTGTTAATAATAGTTTGAATTTAGCTAAATAGTCTCTCCTGTGCCTCCAGCTCTGACAATCCTTCTGTTCTTCAAATGCTAGAGAGCCCAGAACAGGATTGACCTGTAGATTGGAGCCATCCCTCTCCCAATTCCTCCTATTAGAGCTGCACCTCAAGGCCTTTCCTCATCAAAAGAGTGGTGGATTTCATCTGGCATTGGGCTGACACCCCATAGATTAAACCCTCTATCTCCCTCTATCCTGCCTTCAGCCTCTCTCTCCCTCTCTGTCTTTCTCTCATTTTTCTTCAGAGCTGCAATTACTCTTCTCTGGCTAAGTGTCGATAAACCCAACTATAACACACACACACACACACATAGATGCAGACACACAGGCATGCACAGACACACAAACACCTTCAGCAAAACAGCGTAAATTACACTGTACATTTTATTCCAATTTAATGATACATTAACTGCGAGAATAATTTTATTAGGGACTATTAAAATGCTTGAGTGATGCAGAATCTAAAGATGATGCTGTTGAGTTTATGAAATAAAAGCTTTTATAAGTAAAATGGTTTTTCCATGTACTTTAAAGTCATTTAAAAAAAACAAGATATTTCAATTAAGAGCAGTTCTGCCAGCTTCACGTCTAATGAAAAAGTACCACTTTATCAATAGGAAGGTATGGGAGGTGCACAGCTGAAATGGATTACTGTGGACAGGCCATCAGGGCTTGAGATAAGTCTCCAAGAAGTGTTTAAAAGCCTCAAGAAATGCTTTCTGTCATTATGTGGAAGAAGGGGGGCAGCCAGTGTGTATTGAATGTGATGGAGTCTGGCAGAAAATCAGTGGTCACTGAGCCACTAAAGCAAGCCCCCTGATAATGGAATACAATACAAAACAAAAGCTACTCTATAAAATCTGAATTGGACCAATTTTCTTCCCGTCTCGGGTTTTGCTGCGCCTTTATTCAGGTATCCTGTGCACAGAGCTGTGTAACCTGCAACAAGCGAGGGAATGAACCACTCAGTACAATACTGAAATTCACTGCTAGGGTTGTTTAGGCAATAAATGAACACGATCAAACTGGCTGAAGCACCTATAAAGCCCATTCTCAGAGCACCAGTGCAATACATAGAACCAACAGCATGTCTGTACTGTATGCCACTATTTTGACACATACCATCAACATCAACCATCAACCATAAGCAATCTCCGAAAGCAATCTGCGATCTTAACAGGAAGGTGAATAAATAGCTGCTCATTATTATTATGATTTTTTTTTTCCATTTCTCACTCTGCCCTGCTACATCTGTATTCACAAGTTTTGCCTCCATTCAAACAGCAACCTGAAAAACACAAGCCTCCCATGGCAGTCGGCCTCAGGTGTCTAACCACTAATGAACCTGATTAAGTGTCAGTCCCAGTGAAACTGTAGTTGCAGTTTCATCTTTTGCACTACGATGACTGAGAGGCGATATATGAAAACACTTTTTTCTCCCCTGGAACAGCAGGTGAAGCCCCAAAGTGATTCCAGGTGGAGCAGCAGCACCCTAGGGGCTGTGCCAGCTGCCTCACCAACCTGCATCTGCCAGCAGTGCACCTCCACCTCTCACATGTTGATTCGCTGCCTGTCAGGGGATGAATCATAAAGACACATTAAGTCTGCCTGAAATCTCCTCCGTCATAATAACTGCCATCATAAATGTTTGTGCGAGTTAATGTGCTGCTTTTATTGCATGTTTCTTTGTTTCACAAAACAAGCCCCATAGATAAAAGCTAAGTGCGAATACTTTAAACAGTGTAATGTTCAAAGGTTTAATGAAGTGATGCGCTGTACTTCCTACAGGGCTGCATGAAATTCTTTGACTGAGATGAGACATAATTATTTCTAACCCCGGGCTCAGTATTAAAGTATTAGGAAAGCACAACAAATGTGTTAAAAATGCTGTTGGTAGCAGCTCAGACCAAAGATTAGACATCTTTAATGAGATCTTCAGTTTCGACGTGTAGTGGAAACAAAAAAAGTTTTCATATGATTGTTCTCAAACTTTTATCATCAATAAAACTTGAAACAAATGAAAAAACAGACTGAGCACTCTTACCTTGCCCCTGGTCTTCACGTTTATGCTGTATGTACTTTCTGAGTCCTACAATATGTCACTTCTGTCGCTGCACTGTTCCTCAAATACTGAACCAACACAGTGAGGACTCCAAATTAACAGTACACGGGGTGATTTTCATGGCACATGGATTTTCTTTATGCTCATAAATGTTCACTCGACTTTGAAATTAAAAACAAGTACTGTACCACAGGTAGTCTTTTTTGCAAGCCATCTGTTCTGTTAATCTTGTTTATAGTACTGATGGCAATGCTACTGTTAGTAACCACCATGCTTTGTTTTTTCCACTAGCCTTTCTTCTTGCTTTACTCTCACATCTGTGCACATTTGAAGCCAGCAAACATACATCATCAACAATTCTATGCTATTAAAGCCATAATGCACTTGAGGATTTGCCATGAATAAATACAATCACAAATTCATGTTATGGATAACTGAGTGATGAAAAAGACATCTTGGCTGGGGAGTCTCCATAATAAGCCTTGGCATTTCTCTGAGTACTGTATTTGCAGTCATATTACATCAGAGAAAGACTTGTTCCTTGGCAGAGCTCCATAATCCAAACTAATGAGCTGTGACTTTGGCACCACTGATGCACAGTGAAAAGGCCTTGCTAGAGAATTCATGATACGGACCAAACATGTCAGCCTGACTGCTTGTCTGTGGCTGCCTCTGACTGCTGCCACTAGATTTAAGTGTCAATAGGACATTTGAAGTGAAATGTCTTCTCATGATGAGATTTGTTAATCTACAAGATAGCTGGATGTACTGTAGAGTAAAGAGAAAAAGACAGTCAGTAAGAAATATTCTTCTTGTACACATAATATACAGGACATGTGTATATAATGATAGGATGAAATACAAGATAAAGATAATTACAGTAAAAATAAGTCTAATAAGTCTTTTTCTTTGTATTTCAGCTAACGCATGACACAGAACAACTTGAAAATGATATCAATTTCAATCTTGTTGAGATTGTCTGAATAGTAGCAAATGGAAAAAATAACTGACACAGCTGTGGAACAAGGAATGGATGTTGTATGGACTGAACAAAAAATAATGGAAAAAGCAAAGTGTTGAGAAAAAAGGGAACAGCTCATGACCCAAGGTATGACCTCATTTGTCAAACTGGCTTTATTATAGAAAGAGCACGCTGACGATGGAACTGATCATTTATTGCTGATTTCACCGCTGACGGAAGCAGTGAATGCAAAGGTACACACGAGTGCTCAGATTTAGACAAATGGATCAGAGAGACCATGAGCTTTTCAAGGTAAAAGGTGAAATACTGTCTTTGATTGTCAATCACATGATCAGGCCTGGATCAGGGATGTACTGGCAACAAAAACAGACCAGGAATAAGCTGTCAAACTGCCCAACTTTGAGTCAAATTGTAATTGTCAAAGGTTCATGCATTGTCGACTCATTAAATCTGTTAATCTGCTCATTTGTGTACAGTTATTTTTGTAAAATGATACACTTCATTCTGGCCAACATTCACCTGAGACCCTGCAGAAGTGCTCGCGCATCTCCGTCTGCAGAAAGCATGTTGAAAAAATAAAAGGTTACTGGATGCTTATAGAGCTTGTCTAGTCGCTCACCCCTTCATGTATGTCTGATAAATCAGTGCTTCTAATTCAACATTAGCTTTTTCCAGAAGCAATATTTCAGATGCAGTTTGCACAGCGGAAGGCTATGAATCATTGAAGGGAATGTAAATGTTCAGTACAGATGAACAGCTGATAAGTTCATGTTCTTAGCACCATGCCCAGGGGTCATTGTGGCTCATTTTAGAAATGAATGTCTTATTAAGTGCTACCGTAAGACAGCATAAGATCACATGCGATTAAGGCCGCTATTGAGATGGTGTGTTAATATTTGAATAGACCTGTGCCCAAAAGCACTGCCCCAGTGATTTGCACTACATTGTAAAATGTGCACTACTCTACTGGCAATCTGTGTTCACCATTAATATTTAGGCTCTCCTTTCCAACATTTGATACTAACAAACTGAAACACTGTATTTTGGATTAAGTCACACAGTAGCGATGCCAAAATATTATTATTATTGCATTGCTGCTGTTCATTCAGTGCTGGAACAGAGCAGCGGTATGTCAGAGAAACCGAGGGGTTAACTTAATAGCGGCACAAGTGGTATAAAAAATCTTCTTAAGTGAAAAATTACTTAAAAGACTATTGTACTGGAGACTAAAGGATGTGAAGAGCTTGTTACATGCTGGCAAAACTAATGTGACAGCAAAGACCTTAAGCACCATCCACGTTAAACTTTAAAAACATCTGCGGGTGAGCATATGTCCTCTAACTTTCCCAGTTGATCTCAATAATATATACAGTGCTGCAGAGGCATTTACATAAAATCCATGTAGGATCAGGTAAAATAGCTGGTAGGCAGTCAGAGGCTCTTCCTTGCCTCTCTGCTTATGAATATTAATCACCACATGATCACTAGAGCTGTGCTTTCCCTAATAGGGCTGGCCATTCTTGTTGGATGACTGTGGGATCAAAATAGCACAAGCTACGGACTCTCAGTGACCTTGGCAAATTAACATGCAGAAAGCAGGGGGCACTGTGTTATGCACAAGAAAATCCTTCTTGTGTTTTCAGTCAATGCAAAACTGAACAGCCCAGCTGCAAAAAAAAGCGAAAAGGCGAGAGTGCATTTTATTCTGAAGACATTCCATCAAATTCTTACTGATGAATATTCAACGTGCAGTTTATAGAAGATCCTTGGGTGCCAACACATGGGAGAATTGATGAGAGACTGCAAGGCATCCATTCTATACGTCTATACGATGGATTGTTATGGAACAGGAGTAAATTAAGTTCACTCTGAAAGACAAGAAGCAAGAGGCGCGGAGGAATTTTATGTCTTGCGATTTAATATACAGTAATTGGTAGAAAACAGTTGTTTCAAAGCTAACCATTCACCTTGCTTTAAAACACATCCAAATGTATATACAGTATATACACACGTCTGATTTGTGTATGATTGTAGTGAAATTGTTGTGGAGGATGAACATTTGCATAATACATTTAAGCTTTGATTATAAAGGCAAGCAGCAAAACCTTATGTAGAGAGTCTCACATCAGACATGACAGTGAAAGACATGAGCAAATACTCATTTTACAAGTCAGTAAAATCCAATCAATAATAGTAATAGACTGTAAATCTGTAAATCATGACTCAAACACAATACTTTGTGTAAATTTCCTAGTAGTGGAGAAAGGAAATTTCAATCAAGAAGTATCTGCACATTATTATATAGCAATTCACCAGATTTCAAGTTAATTACAGTGTTTATTATTTATATTAACAATATGTATCTGTAATGTAATAAACTCCAATAATAAGATTGATGTAAAGATTAAAAAAATTTAAAAATAAGAGTATCACATAAAGTGCACACACTGTATGAGCTGTGCGTAGCTGCCTCTCTGTATGTAACATCTATGAAGATTTCTCTTCAGGTTTAATTGATAGTAATGGGTTGTTGCTTTCCCTGTGCTGATGTAAATTAACGGTCATCTCTTCTAATTATATCATTTGCAGTCAGTTATGTCTATTATGTTTTCTTTAAATAAAAACATGGCATTTTATTATGATTTGGGTCTATTATTCAATTCAGCAGACACCAACACCATTTTTAACTGTATATTGCAAATATCACTTCTAATTTACTAAATACAAACAATAGCTGTAAACCACAACTTATTTTTATATTTCTCCTGATTTCTCTTTGTATATTATCTGATTTGGGAATTTGGCAACATTGCCACAACATAGTCTGAAGTGTCAAAAAACAGTAGCAGTTACAGTGCCTGTAAAACATATTCTTCCCTGTTAGAAGTTTTCATTTGCGGTTAATTTAATTTGGCTTATTTTGTTTTTCACAGATTTACAGAAAAAGACTCACTTTCTCACTCGCTTAATGTTATATATATTGTAACATTATTGCAGTATTCACCCTCTTTAGAAGTCATTAAATAGAGATCAGTAGTGTTCAGTGAATGTGTTTCAAGTGATTGTAGTATAAATACACTCGTATCTGGAAGGCCCACTTCCTGATAAGTCAGTATCCACTCTCACACAAGAAGGTAACAAGTGAGTGGATGGATGGTCATAGTCATGTTCAGATTTATTATGTCACAATATTATATGTAACACACTGTTCAACTTCACCCTGCTATGGTATATTGTTTGTTTTTTGTGATTTGTATATTTGGGTGAAGTTACTAGAGAGACACCATCAGCTGAATACAAATTCCTAGTAAGCATGTGTGCGTACATGGCCAATAAATCTGATTCTGGTAGTTGTTCACACTTTGACTCATGAACATCACACACAGAAATTCCAGGTGGAACAACGACATAGCTGCCCTTAGTGTCAATGACTTAATTACTCCACAGAGTTTATATGCTTTCTACACTCCAGTTAGAAGAAGAAGAATCAGCTTTATTGTCACTGACCCCATTTACATGTTATAATGAAATTTGAATTCTGCATTAAACCCATCCCCCATTGGGGGGAGCAGTGGGCGCCTGGGGAGCGCCTAGTTGAGTGTCTCGCTCAAGGACGCACCTGGTACAGGGGATGGGCTGAGAGTCTGGGCTGGGATTCAATCCTGCCACCTTTTGCATCCCAGTCTGATGCTTATCCCATTGAACTGATAAAGCTTCTCGAATGAGAGCTGAAAACATCAGTTCAGTTGCTACTCAACAGAACCTTTTGGAAATAGACACAAACACATACATATATACACATCCTGCCGGAAAACCTGATGCAGTTTGAACTGTTAGAACTGGGACTTTTAGCATCTGCAGACTGTGACATTTTCAGCAATCTTATACGTTCAACATCAACTTTGATGACTGCACTGAATCGTGGGTTACGACAAAAGTCAATGACAGCGTTTACATGCACTCCAAAGAAAAACTGGTATCTCAGTGGGGACAATGGCTCAGCACTCCTATAAGAAGTCGATTAGAAACCTGGTTACGCGTATAAATGGCAGAGTAATCGCAGTTCTCAAGGAAAAACCAACCTGGGGAAGTCAGGTTTCTTAAATCCCCTACCCTGATTATGGAAACCAAGTTACATGGCAGTTAAGAAATCAGCTTACTCCAGAAATTCAACTTCAACCCGGTTACTTGAGTGCATGTAGGTGCACTGAATATACATGAATTAAATGTTTTCAGTGAGCGTTATCCATCTGTGCCACATAGTTGTAAACAATGATGCTGTTGTAGTCTAATGTTGCGTTGATCTGTGCACAAATCCTGCGGCACTCCAGTTGATTGGTTGATTAGTAGATGTAGGTCATAGCTGAGATCAGACTGAATAGTCATTCTAAATTTCTGACACTTTCATGATGAATCTCTGTGACTTCCTGTTGTTTTTGTTTTCTCCCTTATGTTTTCTTTTACTCTTGTTTTCTCCCTGGTTTCCCTGGCTCTCATAGTCAAGCTTTTTCCCCTCACTGTTACGATCAGTTTCTTTGTTTGGGGTGTGTGATATCTGCAAAGTGTAGTCCTGCCCTTATAAATCGAGACTGCAGCCAGGCCTTTCTCAAGCCCAGACCTCTGTCCAACTCACATTTTCTTGCTGGACTTGAAAAGAGCTGCTCGCTTACAGTTTCCATGCAACCTGACAGAGTTTGAGCCGTTTTGTAATGAAGAAAGGAAAAATCCAGTATCCAGATGTGCAAAGCTGATTGCAAATCACAAAGGCTCAACGCTGGAATTTCTGCCAAAGGTGCCTACAATGCCTCATTCAGAATGCTAATTTGAGAAGGGGGAATACTACACAATGATTCAGTTTTATAATTTTAATTAATTTAGATTACTACCTTTTCTGTTGATCAATGTAAACTATAATTTGATGTTGTAAGAAAAGAAACTAAGAAAATAAGAAACAACTGTGTTACTCAGAATTTTTTAGTATGAAATTTATGTTTCATAAATTTATGAAAGGGACATTTTATAATGTCCCTACATAAAAAGCGTTTTTGGCATATAGTTAACATTACTTGATAATTGAGGTTACATGTTAAATATATACCGAGCAGGTATTGCTGATATCATATCTCACAGTAAGGAAAGCACAGATTTGAATAGGAAAATTTTGCTCTTTCACTTTGTCCTGCTATTGTGCATGCTGTCACGCTACATTACTAATAATTATGATTTTCCCGCTATGACAAGTCAGAATGTCTGCTGACTCAAACAAGATCTGATTATAATTTAATGCTGAAGAATAAAGCAATTTATCATCAAATGTGGTTCAGCATTAAATTAGAATCAAGCTTATCTGTCAGTATTCAGAGTCCTTAAATTCTAACAATTCACCCAATTGAATGAACAGTATAATACTCAATATTCTCAGTATTTAAAGAGGATAAAATACTATATAAATATATAAGTTGTTTAAAGCTGTATAAACTACAATTATTAATCACTACTATTTATTGTCTTTACTGTCAATCTGATTATGTTCATCAAAGCAGACCTGTGTTATGTTCTTCTGCTTGAGATATTGTAGGCAGTGGCAGTAATTAAAACGCTAAAAAAGACAAACAAACAAACAGCTGTTGTGGGATCATAAATATCTTCAAACCCATTTCAGCATGCTAATTTCCGTTGGGATCACATTTCAATTTTATCGCTCCATTTCATTTCCTACTTTCACCCCCTCCCGCCAGTAGAGTGTAGTTTAATTTCTATCGAGTGTTTCTTTACCTGTGGCAATCTGTTTTACGGTGCTAAGATTACAAGCAGGCCTAATTAAAGCTGTTATATTTATAGAATTAGCAGGGTATTAATTGGAGCACAACAAGCTGAAAGAATACGAGGGAGGCAGCCAGACGTGGAAGAGTAAACATCTTTTTCCGGACTGCACTTTTGTCTTTGGACTCGTGAGTGAATTGACAAGGCATGTTAATCCATCACACTTTCAGAGTCCCTCAAGGGACATCTAAATAAACACAAGAAGATGGAAACTACTACCAGTGTCTCATTTCAGGCGACATCTACATGGACATTTCAGTGCTGAATACATTAGAACTATTATCGCGTTAATTAATTAACGCTGATAATTATTTTAACACGCAGTTTTATTATTATTTTTATGGTGATGAAAGTCCATTGCTCAATGGATCTGAATACACATGCAGACAAACAATGGGTCACAAGAGGGGTGGGATGTTAATCAGTACTGCCTTTGAATTGGCGACGGCATGCATCCAACCAATGAGAGCATTTGGGGGTGGGCCTAAGACTGCTGCAGTGTTCTGTAACAGAAAAGAACTGAAGTTACCGAACTTTTACAAGTTTGGACAAGGACATTTTCATTTTAAATCTCTTCCTCACGGTTGATAGACCACAGTTATTTGTAACCACTGCAAAGTTGAATTTTCTATCATTGGAGGACGGAGTGTGAAGTATCACTGAAATACAAATAGAGACAGAAAATGACAAAAGATACATAACTGAGGCCGTTTAGTTAGTTTAATAAAAGACCAAGGTACAGACCTTTGGCGCAGGTGGTTCTGGATTCTGAGAACAACTAGTTTTTCAATAATAAACTAGGTAAATGTTAATCTGCTAGCAAATAGCTTTGGTCATTATTGTTTTTTTGAATTATTATTACATAATGCCCCTAACATTCCGATAAATCATGCGATTAATCGATTAATCAATTAAATTTTAATTGCTGCCCAGCACTATTTAGAACAGATCCAAAGGGCAGGCTTAACAAAAAAGCTCCTCAATGCAGCCCATGTTGCCAAGAATAGAGAGAGGTTAATCATTTGTCATACTGTATTTAGTTTATCAAAATAAAGTTCTCATCTCTCTTTGTTACTTAAAACTAAAAATGATAGTGAATCCTTTGTATAGTTAAGATAACCTGACCTATACCTTTGTATAGTTTAGGTCACAGACTAGAAAGAGAATTGAAAATCCGATACTCTGACATCCCTAGCATGAACATTTTTTTGTTTTTTCATCAGCCAGCTTACAGTAACTGTACTTTGTAAATATAAACATATTTATAGTTTGATGCCTGCAAAAAGTTGTGAGGAGACATCCTTAATGTGTTAATTACAATTGCTGTCGTTTAACTAGTTAATGTAGGATACAGGTTAAGATCTGTGCAGTTACTAACAACTTGACAAACAGATAAAACATCATTATTTGAATATTGAATTATGATAACAGTGTTCCCCGAGACGTTTCAATCCAGAAAGTGAATGAGGGTTTGACGCATGTTAACGCTGGGGAAAAAGAACAGGGGCTAAACCTGTGAATGATTTGACCCATGTCTTTATATGATCACTTAATGATCTGATAACTCCAGGAATCAGAAAATGATCAGATTTTTACTGGGCCCATTGTGAGAAATTAATGATGCAATCCTAAGTCTAACCAGTGGGGCAGTATCAAATGAACAGCTTTGAATCACCACAAAAACAGCACTAAGTGTCGTAAAAAACGTATTTACGCAGCTACATACCTGCAATTTATGTTAGTTCTGTTTTCTCAACCATTATCTCAACACTCATCTCTGTTCTGTTTATGTTGTGCAAAGGCAGAAGAAAAGTCTTAGATTATTACACTTTAGTCTGCTCCCTAAACATTTTTAATCCTTCAGACACACACAAACTAGACTAGGAAATGTTAAACAATAACAGATAACACAGCCGTTCTCTATGCCAATGCAATGGCAAAAAGCAAGTATATTCCTTTTCTTATTTGACAAACAAGCTTACATTAACGTCTTTAGTACGATAGTCCAATGCAGACAGAGGGAGACAACACAGGCCTTGTGAGGAAGAACTGGAGCCAAACTACCAAAATAATAATTTGATTTGAAATTATTTTTCTCAGTTTTCACTAAACAGGAGTACCAAGCCCAACCAAAAAGTCTCCCTCAGGATCTGAAGACAAAACTAAATAAAATACACTGTCAAAGGTTTAAAAAGCTAGCACTCTGGAGCTTTTTCATCCAGTGAGGAGTGTATGATGCCACATTAATTTGAAATCCCCCTTGCAATTACAGTGTCATGTGGGTGTGCCTAAGCTGGCACAGGAGACCTGGTGGGTGCTTGAAGGCACAGGTTGCCACAAGTCTCTGTTCTTTAATCAGTCAGTTTCCCTGGTATACCAGCAAAAACGAGGAGAAGCAACAACTAAAATGTGACAAACTTCTCTTCACACACTTCACTTTCTAGTATGAACATATATTTCTGCTTTTAAGGTCTGTGCTCCATTAACCAACAGATCAGACCAGCAGCAATCACCTTAACATTTACTGCTAAGCCAATAATTGCAGATGAGACTGTGTTTTTGCAAAAAGGCAGTCAAGTGAAAAAACAGCCTCTCTCTCAGAATGCAGTGGTTCCATCGATTTTGTGCTGGGGTCACTTCTGTCTTGCTATCAGCTCAAGAATGCCATAGGATCTTAGACAAACAAAGGGCCAATACTAGGTCTGTTTTTTACTGACAACAACCTCTATTGAATTTCTTATCAATATCTGTATCAAGCAAAATGATTGTCCCACCCCACTCGAGCACCCATTCTTTATTAATATCTACTTTAGAATCGCTCCCATTGATAAAGAGGACTGACACACTTATTACATGTGTTATCTGGTGTCTGTCCTCTGAATGAGACACCACTGGAGGAGAGTAAGGAGGAGGTGTTCCCTTTAATGGTTTTAGCAAGGTCAAAGTGGGAGAGAGGGTACAAAATGCTGGGTCAGCACAATAGTCTTTTATTTGGATGGGTCAGGCAGTACAGGCAATTAAGTTGTCAGCCAAAAGGGGACACTATTGATTCTGTCATGGGGGGCTGAGGGGGCTATACCTCCTGTCGTTTTAATTTATAGCAAGCAGCAATTTGATTTGATAGTGAGGAGATGTAGCATAGTGAGGGCTACACAGCGTAGTGATCACTACAGTCTATACAAAGAACATCTCATTATTGTCCTCTTCTGTGCTCTTACCAGCTTCCCTTTGGGACTGCAGTGAGCACAGTCTATGTTTTACACTATATGAGCTGTCTCCTTGAAGGTAATTTTAAATTGACACTAATAATATATTATATAAAATAATATATCATATTGACTGACGGGAGAGAACTGAGAAGAACTGAGCAAAGCAATGGGAGACTGGAGCAGTCAGTAAAAATGTAATTGGGTGGGTCGCACCAAGAGTGAGAGGGGGGAATTAAAGGGTCATGGGCTCTTAACAACCCTCAACCCAGACAGTCAGAGGAAATGACTGTGTATTTTACACAGCAGTTTCATAAAGCATCAGTGATCTGAGCTGCTCCTGTGCATTCACAGGAACTGAAGCTTTCTGATGAAATGCATGCATTATTTATGTAGTAAAAGCCCTCACTGTTTTCCTGGTAGAACACATGAACGTACAACACATAACTCTCCGTCTGTGGGTGTCAACTCTAAGCAACAAAGTAGATTTATTAAGCAGATTTCAAAAGCTTTCAGGTCACAATTTGCAGTATGTCTTAAGTCATGAGATAAAGGTTTATTACTACATCTTCAATATCTTTTATTGCAAATCCAAACATTAAACACGTCTCTATCACAGGTTCCAAAGGTTTTTTGTATTGCAGGTACTCCAATCACAATTTCATATTTTTATTTTGATATGTTGAAATTTCTAGACCATTCTAGAGCAAAACTTATGCACTTAATCTGAATATGCCTTATTAGTCACCAAGAATTAGGGCAAGCAAAATGGGTTGATGGACCACTGGCTTCTGTCTGTGTTGGGGTGTAATGTCATCTGTAAAATTATTACTTTCTCTATCATCATAATTCATGTCCTTGATTCAGTCACTTGGTTATAGTACATTATTTCAGTGATATAAAATATAGTATCACTGAAAAAAAAAACAATGGCAGGCTGCTGACAGACAGCTTTATGTCACTTAGGTCATTAGGGCAGTAAATCAACTCTTGTCTTCCTTTCCAACGAGGGGCAATTAATCTATGTATCATTTTATGATCAGAATAATATGTGAACATGCCATTTCATGTTCATTGTATGATGCCACTGAAATTACACTTTACACTGACTTTTTGAGTTGACAAACTGAACAAAACTAAGTTAAGTCTACAATTAAATGGACCTTAGTTAAAAAAAAAGACTTGTCAGTGTCAGTTTTTCTCCATTGCTAAACAACAGAATCTCTTTCTACTTTGCCCCAACTTAGCTCTGAGGCTTTACTTCATGTGCTCCGTATTTCTACCCTAGATGTCCTGTTGGCTTTGTCCTGACTGACAAGGAGTAGAGGAGCTACCGAAAGGCCACAGCTCCAATTACACTCAGCCTCTGCTACTTATATGTCAAGCTACTTTGCATTACCCAAAGTGCAATGGTATTCAGTGAATATTAGCCCCACTTCAGCCACATTTGTCACATTGTCTTACATGGCTCCCCTTTTGCTCGAGGAGCCATGTGATCATTAAGTCTGATTCTTCTATCTATCACCCATCTTCTCAGAATTTCCCACTACACACTTCAATAAGGTTTGGAACTTACACATTGTCAAAATAAATAACAATTAGGTGGTTTGCATTTTACAAGGACAAATCGTTAAGGAATGTCCTTACAGCAGCTTTTGTAATTGCTTCAGAGTGAAGCTTCTTTCAACCCTGTCAATTCATAAGCTGCATTGCCACTCAGGGCCCCTAAGCATTTCCCCAGACTCCACAGGCTCGACAGTTCAGCCGCTTTGTTGATCATTAAGAGGGGAGATGCTGAACTTCGCCTCTCTAATTAAACCTTGATTAGAAAATTGCTCTACCACAGAGGCAGGGGACACAGGGGTGACTGCAGTTGTCCTGGTGTGTACAGGTGGTGTTTTCATAATATCCACTGGCCACAATAGCACACAAACACATTTTGCACTGGATTACTTTACTTGACTGCCTGCCCATTCAGGAATAAAATACAAAGATCCACATTTCCTTAAACTACAGATAATTGATCCCTGCATTAATCCAGGCAAATTTCCAAAACTGCAACTTCAAAAATATTATACCATGTGTTTGCAATGCTGATTTCTAACTGGCCTGGAAAAAGCAGATTTGCAATCTTACCCTGCAAGCACATATGCTTCATGGTTATGATGTCATATCAGATGCTCCATAGATCAAAAAAGACTGTATATGTCTCCCCATATCCCCATACCTGTGTTTGAGTGTATGTGTGTTTGACCATCAAAGGTCAGCTCACTCACCTCACTGTAATTGATAGTTTATTTATTTAAGAGTTAGTGTGAATAAGAGAATCACTGGTTCTTGATTGATTGATTGAGTCTAGCATTGCGAGGACATGATTTGGGGATAAATTTTACATAGGGGGAACAGAGATCTTTAAACAATGAATGGACCATTGCAACTGTACCTTTATGCATCTTTCACACTATTTTTTCTTCGACCCTCAGGCATAAAGTACCCGGAGGAGTGCTCACTTTAAAGAACCATGAGAATACACGCTGTGCAGTAAAAGCCTTTTCTGTTAAGTCTGTGAGAGCTATGTTTCCTGTATTGCTAGAAAACCATAGGTTGATAGGGAAGAAGTCAGGTATCTACATGTGTTATAACCAAAACCGTACCTTCCCAGCTGCTTCATCAGGAATACAGTACAGTACCGCTATGATGTGGTCAAAGTTGCAATCGATCAACTCTCCAAGATATCAGGTGTAGCATGGGAAAATAATAAAACAGCTCTATACTATACAAAGAAAAAAAAAACAATATCCACATTAACAGACGAAATAAGGTAAAATAAAAGTCACCAATGATATTGTTGCTTGTTTTTAAAACTTAAGAAGTTTTACTCAGTTCTAATCTATAAGTGACCAACTTCTCATTATACTTTTTGTTTAAGTATTCTGAAACAGTCCACTTTTTACTCTCAACCCACACTGAGATGCTGAATATAGAAGGCACCTGAGCTCAGAATACTTCCATTGACTCTGCTGTGAAGAATGGCAGCTTTTCTCACTGACATTCCTATAGCATGCTGCATTCAGTTTCATTGATCTGCAAACACAAAGCTCTCCTAAAAGTGCAGGAGGGTGAAGGCATTTTGAGAGAATGGGTTCCCTCCTCTGTCACAGCGATCATATGCCCCTTCAAGTGTCCTTTAAGAGGAGGACCAGGAAAAAACATAATGTAAAAATTCCAATTTTTACACATCTCCTCTACTGTTATTTAGAGTTCACTCAGGAATTCCCAGAGGATTCACATCATTCACATCACTGCTAGCAGCTGACCTCAAAAATTCTCTTAATCATAAATTTTAAACTCTCTTTCACACAAATAGTCTTTGCTCTACAACTACATCCACTCAGTCTATAAGAAATGGGTTAGGGTTAGGCTTAGGGTTACATGTACATTTTACAATGCCCATCGGCAGGCCCAGAATTAGGCCCGGTTAAGGTCCGTTGACAGCCCTGTCCAGCTCTCCTAGAGTAACTGGCTGTCTCTTGGAATCTCCTCCATGCTCTTGAGACTGTGCTGGGAGACACAGCAAACATTCTGACAATGACACGTATTGATGTGCCACCCTGCACAGGCAGACCAGGCTGGTCTGCCTGTGCAGCCTATGTAGGGTCCAGGTATCACCTCATGCCACAAGTAGTGACACTGACCCTAGTTAAATGCAAAACAACTGAAAAGCAGTCAAATAAGATGAGGAGGTGAAAAATGTTTCCACCTGCAAAACCATTCTTGTTTTGGGGGTGGTCTCAATGTTGCCCCTTTAGTGCACCCATTGTTAAAATTTATTAACACCAAAACAACTGACACTGATTAACAACCCCCTCTGCTACTGAACTCACCAGATCAATATCCTCAATATACCCTGATGTGAAGCTATTGTTTGCTTCAAAACCAAAAGGCTTTTACCACCCAGACTAAACCACATACAGGACTCAGGATGCCAAACCTAAACCCTGGTGTCAAGGACCAGCACTTAGTACAATCACTAGCAACTCTGGCCACCGTGTACCAATTTTGAGTACTTCAATCCCCAGAAAAACACTGCCACTGAATGTTATCCAGCCCAAATTACATGATTTATAAAACATTTTTGACAAAAACAAGTCAAAAGTGGAGAAAACTCATTACATCAATGCCATTAAATGTACATGTTATCATGTGCTTTAATACAGGCCAAGGATAAATGATAGCTAGTGGACAATACAGCTGAGCCATTACCATAGATTTCCATTCTCTAATGTCATTTTCTACAAGGTTAGGCTTCATGTAATCATTGCCCCAGGACAACATTAGGCTATGAGAGACAGAGAGAGTGCAGAAAGTGGAGGAGCAGTGGGCCGCTTGTTCGACTTAATGAGACTGATCTAAACAGATGGAGGAGAGACTCCCAGGTTGCTCTGACACCAAGTCTCTAAGCCTGCTTTAGTTAGCCACTCATCTGTTTAGATTCTCACCAGCTTGGTCTTAAAATGAAATTTAATGTACACTTGGTCTGATCTGTGTGGACTAGAGTGAAACAACAACTTAAATCTATTGTGCCCAGCAGCTAAAATGTCATTTTTACATTTATTTACAACACTGTACATGTACTGTACTGAATATGCATTGTCTGCAAAATCACTGTGTCCTAACATTTAGTTTTATACATTTATCAGCAAGGTTATCAGCAAGTTGTTAAAATGACTAAATAAATGTCACAGACATGACATGATGTGTGTTATTGCACAGACTTTCTGACTGTCTTAATCACATGTATTTTTTAATTCCTTTAAAGTTAATATTTTCTCTCATCCACATGAGAGGAGCTGAACTTCTTCACCCCACTATCTACTTGCTACTGGTCTGTGCTCATTCAGTTTGTTATCAAACATTATCATGTCAGGTTCAACATGTTCTTGCTATGAGTCATCTTGCACCACTGCTGTTGCAGCCTCTGTGGCTGTTTTTTCCTCACTGTGTATTTGTATCAGTGAGGGTTTAGCAAATCTGTGCAGATATTACTTCTTTGAGTTGTCAGCCTATGTCCCAGTGGGGTTAATTTCCTCGTGCTTGCTGTCTTTCCAAGCTGTCACATGGCAGCTTTCCCTTGTTGTCAAATCACCAGAAATTTGGATGATACATTTACCAGCAGTTCTGGAATCTGATGTAACTCTCTCTTAGACATTGCATACGGAGGGGAAACATAAAAATATCAAAGATATGAAACGCGTTATGCTAGCATACCGTGGATTGCGATCAGCAGGACTGTCAAAGCTCCAACTGCTAGAGCCAACAGTTTTGTAAAAGCTTACACAGGATGTATCTGTGAAATTTCTGTCATTTCTGCTGTAAAACATACCAACAAACACTAACAGATGCTCAGGAAAATCCCCCAGGTGTTCAGTACTAATGGAAAGTAGTTCACGGTTGGGATTCTCTAAACCACACCAGTAACATGCACAGTCAGACTTCTCCTCCAGTGGAGTGCTTCACAACAATTTTTGATCACACAAACATCACTGAACCCCGATCAGCGGACACTGAGAACACAGTCTTTAGCTGGGAACTCTTTCCTTTATATATAGTACACAATGATCTCCTTCAAGCTCCAAACCACCAGAGCTTCACTTATGAGGTTTCCTCCCTTCACAGATCTCTGGGAGGGTAGGAGTGTCGTTCAGCCAGGTAGGGAGAGAGACACACAGGGGAAAAAAAGAGAGTAAAAACGAGAAAGGGGGAGAGGGAAAGAGAGCAGAAGAGAAAGTGCACAAAGACACAGAAATCCCTTCCCTCTGGGGAGAGACTCTCTGGTGCCTTTTCCTGTTGCTTATCTGATGAGCCTTTGGAGGATAAGAGTAAGGCTCTCTCCACAATGCTTGGCAAAGGGAGATTTCTTCTCAGCTCAGTAGTCAGAGTCAAGCCTGTACGACAGGCAGACCGGCAGACACCAGCGTTGACAGGCATTACTGTCAAAATGAGGCAAGAACAAGGTGGAATGGCTCTTTTTAGTGGAGCTGATGGCAGAGCTTAAAGTCTACAGGGAATCATACTACCAAAATCTTGTGGGATACAGATGCAAGCTCCCATAATTGAGTTGAAAGCATTACTGAATCTTTCATTTGTGCTGTGGGAATTGGATTCTTAGCAAAAGTAGGAGTGGAATATTTTTATTACTGTTAATTGATACTGGCATTATGTCTACTCTGCATTTGTTTCAAAACCAAGAAAACATTCATTATGTTTCATTTAAACAAGTCCGTAAACAAACTTCATGTTCAGTCAATTTCAAAAATGCCAAATTATGAATCAAATCCCATTAGTGCCTCAGAGTCAGCTAATTACCACCAACTTTGTTCTTAGGTCCGAACATTGCCAGGGGCAACAGGACCACTCATTAACTGCCACAGTTTAAGAGAGCTCCAGGACCCAGCAGTGAGCTCAGGGCCAGCCATCTGTAAGCATGAGTTCAATGGGCTGACAGCTTCCTCTGCATACCAAACACATAAAGCCCGGAGAGAGTAAGCTGTATTCCCTGCTAATCAGAAACATTTCTCCAAACCACAAGATGAGAGAAGGTCTGGTCTACAGTCACTGAAAACTCTACCACTTATTCTTCTCTTTCTCACACCTCCTCTGCCGCACATCCTCGCTCAATGGAACAAACCTTGTGGAACTGGAGAATCCAGCCAGAGAATAAAGCTAACTGGCTTTACAATTACACTGCTTGTTGCATGAGAGCTTGCGGGCTGCTTAGTCGAGCTATGGCACTCTGATCCCTTGGCTCTCAATAGATGAATCCCTACCAACAATCCTTAGGGAAAAACTCAGTGATGCCCTCTCCCAGTTTTAAGATGCTGCATGATCCACTAAAGCTTTAATTTTGGATGGATTAAAAGGAGTATTGACACTGAAAGCAATAAATGTACTGTATCAACTATTTATAGTTTATATTTATTCTAAAACCTCCCAAATTTGTAAACACAAATTGCATCTGTAATGATGCTTATCAAAACTGACATAACCTAGAGGTGTGACCGTTACATCAACTCCTACACCCTTCCCCCCTTCCATTGTTGGGGTCCTTACATACTAGCTTATAACTTAAAGATTCAGTGTATACGATTAAGAGGAATATTTGCAGAAATGGATTATAGTACTCATGTGTGTAAGTATGTCATTAGTGTGTTTTCACCTGAGACAAACATCTTTATAAAGAAAACCATGCAAATCAGTTATCAGTTGCTGAGACTGAAAACTGATTTGCACATTGTAATAAAGTCATTGGTCATTCAATCATATTTACAGTATATTACTTTTTATTTTACTTTATTTCACATTACATGGTTCCATAGTCTTCAGATTATATTAATATGACATGAGGTTTAATCAGTTTTGCACAGACAGCTAATAGAAATGTATTTCAAAGAGTTACTTTTATTTATGTCTGAAGATTGAGTCATGGCAACTGGACTTCTTTCTTCTAAGTAGAGACGTTTTGTTCTGCATCCACAGAACTTTATCAATCTGAGTTAAGTTGGCTAGTGACCACAAATATATCCTCCAGGTTAGTTTCACCTCACACCTATCTGAATAGGCTCATTAAGTGAAGAATCTTCACAGACATACTTTTATTTATGTTCTATGTTATAGTACATTTCAGAGCCTATACTGTTTTACCTTTACTCTAGTAAAGAAGTTGTATACGTAATTTTACTTGGTTACCTGTCTTTTTATGCAAGTATCTGTAACTTCCTCTTGATTAAAGAATGCATGTACTTTTGCCACCTGTTTCTCTCCGGACAGTGTGCCAACCACAGATTTGTATATAGTCAAGATCAGCAGACCTTTGTAGGCTGTGATGTCTGCCCAGTCTCCATCCTTCCAGTTCTCTCTGAATATATACATCCCTCACCGCTACTTAGTCAGATTTTACATTACAGTTTCAATTTATTCCATCATAAAGAGTTCAAAGGTGTATGTGTCATCAATCCAGGATATTAAATACTTTATTGGCTCCACGTTCATCTTGATAACATTCTCAGTTGACAGCCTGCCTCATCTCTCAGATGGAAGTGAAGGACAATTTCCCGTTCTTTGACTGGACAGCCTGTTTTGACTTAGAAGCTCAGCACAGCCCCTCCCTCTGCATCACTGAGGTCACTCTGATACCACAGAAAAAAATGTGGGCAGTGAGAGAGCTGTGAGAAGGGTAGTCTATATAACAAACATTGTGGTGAATGAAAGAATGACAATCTGCAGTCATTTAATAACATTACCTGCAGTTGCTGTGAACCAGCTGATATTTCTTTTGTTGGTCTGGAAGCTAGTTCATGGATATGAAATAAAATATGCATAAATTCCATACAAATACATTATGTAAGCTATATGTAATTTCTTAATAATGTTAGGAATAGTAATTATCATTAATGAGCTTTCAAAATAAAAAAAAACTATTGATCCCAGATGAAAATAGTTTTGCCTTGTTACAGCCACTCTCAATTCAAAGAAATCTAAAAATCAGTGTGATTGGTCAATAACAGTTTTGGGGTGGACTGTTAGAACTGTGCAGTTAGAAAGTGATAACATAAATGCATCATAAATAATCACTATGACTGTTGTCTTTTCCCCTCTGTAGGAGTACTACACTTTTATGGCCACAAGCAGAAATGATCTCCTGTGGTGCTCTGTGGATCAGTCTCTGGTTGAACATGCTCCCCTGTCCAGCCACCTCGCTGTGTAGTGTGTGGGAAGGATCGTCTGGGACCGAGGAGTTTGGAGAGCACACAACACGTAGAGGGTCCAGGTCCACTCCCAGAACAGAGCCAGCCTTCTTGATTAGTTTGTTCAGCCTGTTGGTGTCTGCCACCTACATGTTGCTGCTCCAGCAGAAAACAGCAAAGAAGATGACACTGGCCACCACAGACTCCTAGAACATCCACAGCATGGTGCTGCAGATGTTGAAGGACCAGAGCCTCATTAGAAAAAAACAGCTAGTTCTGGTGTTTTAACATAGTGCTGTTGAGTTTGTGGACAAAGCAAGTTTATTGTCCAAGTATGCTCCCAAGTATTTATATTCTGGCACAACCTCCACCTCCTTCCCCCGAATAGAGAGAGAAATGGCAGAAAACCCACACACTGTCACCAACTGAAACTCTTTTCACAAACTGTCTGTATCAGTCAGTATCAGTTACCCAAAAAGAGGGTGATAGTGAAAAGGTGCCAACAATCCAAAAATCTGAGCCAGAGAGATGCAAAGACTAAACTTACAGAGGCACAGATTGGTTGAAGTAGGGACAAAGTCAAAACATTCGGGTGAAGTCAGGTAACCAGCAGTCTCTCAGAATGGATTTCAACACAGGGACTGAGGCTAGCAGATCTGCTTAGAAAGACTGGGACAGGTGAAACAATGGAGCTGATTAGGTGGCTGATAGAGTGAGCGTGAGAGTGAGGAGAGAGAGGGGAACAGGAAATTGCCCGAATGGGACACAGACCTGATAACCAGATTGGAAACTGTGACATCATCTTTATTCTTTATTTCCTCTTTGCCCGTTTCTTCGTTCTCTGCATCCACTTGTTGTCCTCCTTATCTCATAGGGGATGTTTAGAGCGCTGGCCAAAGTTACATCTTTTTATGTTGACCGTTGTCAGTAGAATCAGCTGATCCCCGGTATAAATTAAGGATAGTTACTTAGTTACACTAATAAGACCCAAAAAGAACAATATAGCGGCAACTGTTGCAGAGAGCGACTGTAACAAGTGGCTGCTTGACTCGCGCCTGCACTCTGTATGGTTCAATTGATACATATGCCCATGTCAAGAAATCAGTGTTTATTAAATTACTTTATGAAGACGTATGGGGTGACCCAAGTAACTGCTCTAAGACAGTTGGGGGTTGGGACAATTTCCAATAAAAAACATGTATATAACAATTATTAGTTGCATAAATGTTGTACTGATTCGTCAATCATGAACGTACTGAACCAATTATTTTTGATTCCAAGAGAGGGAATCTAAAAAAAAAATCTTTTTCTCAACAGTGTTTAATTTAAGATCATCAAATATTGGTGACAAAAGCAATACTGATTATATGTATGTGATTGTATCTACACACCCTACTGATTTGGACACATATTTATGTATCAGTCAGTATCAGAGGCCCAAAAACAGGGTGATAGAAAAACTACAGAGACAGTCCGTCTACACTCAGTAGTTGTGCCTGCTTCTCAACCAACATAAAAGAAGCACACACACTGTCAGTGTGTTTTATTTTGGTCTGTTGACAATTCAAATCACAGAATTAATTTTATTTACCCGCAGACGATGTGAGCTGCAGCTGCTGACAATTAAATTGTAAACAGTGACAATCAGCTCTAAATGATCAGTGAAATGGGAAACTGTTCATGTAATTTGTCACATTATATTCAAGTTATTAAGTTATCATAATTGACTTGTGACTCACAGGGAAACAAAAACTTAGACCAGTAACTGACCAATACATTTGCCAGACTTTCTGAGCCATGTTGAATCTTGCAGAATGGAAACACTTGTACGAGTGAATGGCCTCTATTTTCACTTTATAAACCTACAGAGTATAACACGTGAGAAGAAACAAAGCATCGTCTATTCTCTGCAGTTTGCTGTAATACATTTAGAGTCGAATGTCTTGTTCTATGATGAGAGTACATGATAAGGGAGAATGTGGATAATAACAAGCCTGCAACATCAATGTGTTGAAGATATACAGTATTCAGTGATTCCATATGGCAGCTGTGACTGCTGCCAGTGGGCCCAGATGAAGTATGGGGTGCAGAGTAATTGTTTTCTTAATGACATAAGACAGGAGAGGAATGCTCAACATGCTGACATGGAAAAAAAGTACCATGGCCTCTGAGCTTAGGTGCGGTATATGGAGAATGAGAGCTGATTTTCTGGTTGGCCGCCAGTGTAACCAGAAGGTGAATGCATTTACACCTGTGCTCTCTCAGTCTATAAAGACATTTTATTTCCTGACAATTCTGTTACAGAGTAATATATACCAATTCATCCTGGTGGATGTTTAACGCCTGTTATATATTACTGGCTCTCTAACTTGATCTCTGCACATAGTGGATTACAGGTAAATCAATTAAATCTCCTTATCATATTGTCATTTAGGTCTGTCACCATCATTTTAGTAACTTTTTCTTGACTTCAATATTGTCCATGTTTATGTGTGTTTGTTTACATAAGAATTAATGTTAGTAGCAGTTTGGTTAGTCACGATGCTATGCGCCATATATGACATATGTGTGACTAGATATACACAGCAAGACTGTCAACAGTGGCACAGTTTACTTAGGAAACTGGAGGTGGACAACCTACCAGCTGGGCTCACTCTGTGACTGGACACGGCAGGCAAATGACAACACAGTCAAGCAGGTAGAGTTACAGGGCATTAAACACAAAGTTGTTGGCAATAACTAGGGTTTGTGAGAGAACTGTTGCCCTTCTTGACAAGAACTTGGCTCTGAGACTTTGATGACAGTCTCAAAAACCACTGAGTGACAAAAGTATGTTTGTAGGTTTGATCCCTGTAAAAACTAAAACTTTGTATGTGGAGTTAAAAATAAATATAGATTTGTGTTTGGAAGCTCCCCATCACTAGCATAAATGATCTTAAAATATAGACAATATTGTTTAACAAAAGCGATTATTGTGACAGGCCTATCTATGTATACATATCTTACATCCCTACAGAGTTCAGTGGTCAGATGGTGGCCCACATGGCACCTGCATGGCCACAGATCCAACTACATCCTTGTAGCGCACAGGCTTACATCCTCTCTAACTGGATAAAATAAATTACGTTTGTGAATATTCTAGCCTGTAAACCAGCCACATATCCCAAGGTAAGCATTCGTCAAATTAATTTTTGTATTAACCAAAGATAACCAAAGTAAATACAAAATGCAGTTTGTAAATGATGATTTCATTTAATTAGGGAAAAAAGCTGTCAAAACCTGGCTGATCCTACCCCCTACCTAAAAACATTAGGAAGGGGGTAGATACTTTTTCTTATCACTGTAGCCATTTTGTAGATGTGCCCTGAAAATATACCAACAATGTATTTGAGAAATCTAATTGTGTCTGCAGAATCAGCAATCACATGTTCTCTCTAATGAGTTTGTTACAAAACTGAGTTATTTTTATTTACTGTTACTAAAATTCAGAAAATACATTTTTTGGGTGATTTTAATGGTACTGCAACACCTTCTCCCCCCGGACCATGCACCTAGACAAACACCTGCACCTAGAGAGTGACATAGGTGACCAGACTATCAACATCCATTCATTCCACAATGAGTCAGCCCAGATAACCAGATGACTATCGCACTGAAGCCCCAAACCCGACTGACCTGACTCCCATTAACCTAGACATAGGCTCAGTGAGACAGAGAAAAAGAGAGATCACAATCATTACCCTCTATCAGCACTATCCTCATCTCCTATCACTCATGTCTGGCCAGGCAGAGAAATATCACTTGCTCTCGCTCTCTTTCACTTTTTCTCTAACCTCTGCATGACTCTGTAAAATCAGGCCAGGTGGTTGGGTGAAGGCCATTTCGCTGGGCCAACTCCTCAAACTTCTCTCCCACCCTTTGTGTCAGCCAAATATTAATCTTTTCTCATCTTTACAGCTATCTTATGTGGTGTTGTGATTGTGATGCAAGTCTTAGACGATTGATTCTAGGATGATACTATAACTGCATCTAAAAGTGACGTGTGCAGGATTAATATAGTTTACTATTAGTAATATTATAATATATAATAAAAACCATTATACAGTTTAGATGTTATAACTGTTCTTTGTTATAAGTGCAGCTAGCTCACACAACTGAGGGCAAGCCATTATGTATCTATACACTGAACTGGCGCTGCTCTTACTCTGCCCCTCAGTGACCCTACTTAACAGACGAATTTCAGTGCTAATGAACAGGCAGATGGCGGTGCTTGTTGACTTAGCATATAAGTTGTTTGACCCCACTCATCAAGTGAGAGAGGGAGTTTAAATGAAGGTTGCTGACTCTCAGTGGTGTCCTCTTACAGAAACACAAGTGAGTGGATGGGAGTGACTTGCATGCTCTTTGTACACATAATGTGTCTATTGGTCCATTATTGGTTTGTACAAAGAATGAATCCATATATAAATGATCACTTCTTCAGGCCTCTGCATTTATAGAAAACTTTCTTCACCTACCCACCAGATGCCTCCATACTTTCCTTCTAGTCAAGGTCACATGAATAGATATTTTTAAAGCATCTCAAATTCACTCCTAGGAATTATGCTGAAGGTTCACCTATGAGTAAAAACACACTTTCTCAATATCACTTTTATTGTGCCATAGACATGTGATGTAATGGTTTCCAACTCAGGAGGAAAAAATAATGCTGAAATTAGTGCCACTTTTCAAGTGAAAGCATCAAGCTAACAGATAAAAGCTAGGTCATAGAAGATAACACAATTATTAAAAAATTCTAGCAATACACATACAAATTCTATTTCTGTAGTAGGCTAATCTTACTGGACAGCCATTGTTTTAATGTGTGTGGCGACAATGACTCTGACAACTCCAAATAAAACCACAATGTGCATAAATGCAGCTTGAATTAGTTTAATTTTATGCTGCATGGTGGAGAAATACTTAAATCTGAGCACCTCTAGCGTTGTGAGAGCAATCAAAGTTTGAGTTACAATGCTCAGAATGATTCTCTGAATGTAGTAAAAATAACCACGGTTTCTCTACATCGCACGCAAAAAACATTCCAACTGTTATCTTGAAACATGCAAGTCAGCCTCTGAAATGGTATGAAGGTAAATGCATGACCATGGTGACTTGCATGTGCATGATGGTATCATCCATGTGGAGGCATATACTGGGATTTTAGAGATGCCATTAAGGCAATGTCTTTTTGTAATACAACAGCGTGGCTTCATACACATGGAGTATGGGTACTTGACTGGCCTGCCTGCAGACAAAATCAGTTTTAAAAAGATAATGCAATGAAAAGAAGAATCAGACAACAATGACCCCAATCTGTTAGCAGCAGAAGTCTTGCATCCAACATGAATGGGTAAATAATACAACTGAAACAATTGGTATCCTTAGTCCCAAACAATGTGTAATTAAAAGGAAACATAATGTAACTCTTTTCTTTTTTTTGGTTGTGTTGCAGGCATCAAACTACTTCTGTCAGATAAACAAACTTTCAAGAGAATTACTAAATCACACAATTTGCATTTTAAAAAGAGTCACATCTTCTCTGGAAATGGGTTTTGTAGAAGGCAGAGTCAGAGATGTTTGTACACCAGAAAATGATGTCTGTATATACATGTCTAATGCACACATTTTTCATCCTGTAATATAGATTTAGGCTGATTTGGAATTGAACAAATTAAAGAATGAAGTATTTCCCTGTCCGATTGGTTAATTGGATTGACTGTTAATGGCCACTTAAAGAAACGTCAAGTTTAATTTCACACATATTGACATGAAGTTAATGTGGATGACATTAATCTAATAATTATTCATAAGACTTTCCTATTATCATTTTCCTTCCACTCTCACTTGCTCTCACCAGGCACATGACTGAACGGAAGAACAATCATTAACTATCATGGTTGCTATGGAAAATTCTCCTGATGATTTGCTACACACTGTCCTGGAGCATCTATTGAGTTACACTGGCTGCCTTCAATATTCATAGGGAAAATGCAGGTTGTGCTTTTGCATTTAAAAGCAGTTATCTAAAAGTTAGTATATACACAAAATACTTATCTGAGGAGTTTAACTGGCAAACAAAACCCTGACTTTTTTTCATTTGCTATGACCTAATGCTCATATTGGTGGTGTTTGTGTTTGACGTGGGGGGGGGGGGGGGGGGGGGGGCAAAAA
>JAUYWH010000006.1:3674062-3689034 GCA_034779795.1 Ctenopoma multispine
CGGAGTGATTTTGTGTTCAGTTTTACTTCCTTGTTTTGTCCTATGTTCAGTTACATTAAAGTCTTCTTTGTTTGAACACTCTCTTGTCCTGGTCTGCATTTGGGTCCACCCTTCACAACAACCTCACTCTGACAAAGGGTCAGCTGTCCACAACAAGTCTACACCAGCAACCCTGAACCACACAGCAAATTTTAAAAGAACTATTTAGCAAAAAAGTGCCTTATAACAAGAAAAAAACCACACCGTCCGTAATTACATAATCACAAACATTAATGCCATATTAGTCCAACAACTCCAAAAACCCAGGAAGCTCATTTTTGTCAATATCACAAACCTATCTACCTACCACTGGCAAATGTTGTCCTAGTGATAGTGGTATAATATCAAAAACCGGTACAGTTTAGATGACACTGAAATCAGTGTTTCTCCTACCATTATACAAGGGGGGCACCCCCTTGAAGATCAAGTTAATTTTATTTTCCATAAAACGCCAAATCACAACAGAAGTCATATCAGGTTCCCTTTCCTATAGAACAAGTCTGTACGTTGTTCTTTTATTAAACAAACTAAACAGCCTGATGTTATTTGTCTTATTTAGATGACTGAGTCATTTCTGTCTTTACGTGGTCGCATTTATTCTCGTCTGATCTTTGTACCACGGCGGAGTGTGATGCATACACACAAACACACGCGCTCACACACAGGTAAATGTACAGAGAGTCGGGAAATATGACCTTTAAAGCACAAAAGCCAAAACACACACACACACACCAGGGCCGGGCCAGTGCGATGCGCATAACAGGCCAGGAGCAGTGCATTTTTTTTTCCAATGATATTTAAACTGTACAGCTGATATTAAGCAAACAAAACCATTTATTTCTATTACTTTATTTCCACAGTGAAAACTTCTGTGCACATTTTTGTAGGTGTTCACAGCCCTAACTTTATTAATTATTCATGATTACACTAACTGATGATAACAAAGAAAGAGCTGGTAAGAACTGAGGGGACTGTACTGCCAAGAGGCAACATAGCAGGTGTCATGTACCTTGGACTCCCACATTCAAACGGTAACCACAGAGAGGCCACAAGAAAATCGGCAACCATCAAATACCTGCAGAGAATGAGACATGTCCTAAAAGGTTAGCTTAATGACGAATAAGAACCTGGCGATCAACACCTAGACCCTGCAGGTCATCAGATATCCTGCTGGCATAATAAGCTGGCCAAAAGAACAGATGGAAACAACTGACATACATTCTAGGAAGCTCCTTACAATGCATGGAGGGCTTCACCCCAAATCCAGTGCAATGAGACTATACACTAAGTGGAAGGACGGATGATGAGGACCTTTTTTCTTTTATATCTCGATTTTAATGGACAATACTCACTGTACAAATTGTCTCTTCTTAATAATAATAATAAAAATGTATACATTAATTAACTCTGGGAAATTATTTCGCAACATAACAGCCATCTAATTTCTTCAGTCCACTCTGTAACTGACATGTAAAGGAAAACAGCAGCACCCCTCATTAGTGTCACACAAATGCAAATCAGAACATCTGGAAAGCCACAGCAGTTCAGCCAGTTGAGTGTGACAGGTGTGTATGAAAATGCACATATAAAACAGATAGAGAGGTTTAAGTCACACTGAAGCATTGGGGATCAAGGCCTGACGTCCCACCCAATATCACACACACACAGAGTTCATCCTACCTTTCCTGAGATACTCCATCTGCTTGCCCCACTCTGCAGCTGCAGCCAAGAGCCTCAGCAGCATATGTCAGTGTTTGAATTGGGGAGCTGAATCAAGTGCTCTGGGTCACCCTTTCATCTGGTCCTTTGATGACCTAACTGGATTTGCAGCTGTGGATGAGAAGGTGGATAGCACAACACTTGTTCATAAACTTCACAGGCAAAATTATATTGTAACATGTCGCTGATCTTCAAATTTTATATTTTTCTAAAGCAAATGAGACACATAATTTAACTTTACTCACCGTACTTGACTCAGGAATTCTCTGGTATTTCCACTAGCGTCAAAATCAACAGGGAAGAAACCCACCAGTGTGATAGTGTGTTTTGGTATCTACTAAAATTATACAGTCAGGTATATATGTATGCTGTAAACAGTATGAACCTGTTGTTAGTCTAAAGCAAGAGACTTCTTGTCTGAATTTTAAAAAAGACATGGTCACATAGGGGCTTTCGGTTGTTGAACTGATACTTTGGTACTAAACGATACCAAAACTCTGAAAACGTGACAGTATGGGGCGCCTCAGTAGCAGTCATAGAATGTAATTTCTCCAGCACTGATGAGTTCAGCAAATAACTTTACAAGTGTAGTCTGACTTTAAATGCTAACAGTAGAAGAACATTAACACTTAACTACATGTGGGATGGTGCAGGTGTACTAATGGCAAAGTCATGTAAGGAGATATATAGAAATAGAGAATAGGAGTTTGGAAAGAGCTGCTTAAAAAAGAGTCCAATTTTATTCCATTCTGCTCACACCATAGCCAGAAGCATTACTAAGAACATCCCATAATGAATTGTTTTAAGCTGGGCAGCAAAGCGGGTGAGCAGTGAAAATTATCACCGCTCCAACACGCTCTGGTGCACAATATGAACCATCATACTTGCGATCAGCCAGTAACCGGTCATGGTCGATCGGGCTAGAAACCAGCCCATTCGAAGCTCTAACCAATTAATCTGTGCATCTCTAGGTTGTATATGTAAATGGTGAACACGAAAATTAATTTACTAAAAGGGTGTTTTATAGCATTGAAAATTTGATAATCATCAACTGCCATTAATCACCTATTGACAACCAACCAAAAATGAATATGTTTATTACATTATTTTTGTCTGGCCAGGACTAAGTGTCTTTGAAGCCGGCAAAACCCAGATATAGAGTGGCTCGAAGTAGTAAAGTTTAATCATAGTCTCTCTATAATCCTCCACTTAAGGCCAACTGTGATCCAATGTCTTCCCTGGAGGAGGCACAGAATACAATCATACTAGAGCTAACAGCTCAGTACCATGATGAAAAACACCATCTGATTTACTACTGCAGCTAATTGGAGCTCCAGTGAGCTAATTAAATCAAGGAGCCACCTGGCGTTTGATGTGCAGTGTGTGTCCATCCTAACAGATGAAAACTTCCCACTCCTGTTTATGTAGATATTCCAACCGATATTCCACTTGATTTTTTTTATTCTCTCCATATGCACAAGCAGACTGTCCCATATCTAATTTAAAAGCAACCAATAACATATGTGTTCCAAGCTCCCTCCCCCAATCAGGACCATTTAAAAATGTCAGGCTCCCTTGTTAGCAATTGCAACAGGCAATTGTACCATTTTCATGTTTCCACCGAGGACCCACTACCACCGACACAACTCTGACACCATGGCCCTGTTTTAATACAACTGAAAGGGACATTCCATTCCTCAGCTGCTATGAAAAACTAACAGAGCTATATTAATGCCCCCCTAACCAACCTCCATCACTGCTGCCTCTCTGTCCTATCTCTCTCAATCACTCTTATCTCCATCTCTCTGCAGCCCTCACCTCTTTTTTCATTTCCGAGACAGTCTATCATTTGGGCAACCCGGCTGCATGATTGTGGCTTCAGCTAGAGAGGAAGAGCCGAATGCTATCATCACTCCCAGGGCCATAATCAATAGTGTCAGTAATGGTGATGGCGGGAGAACTGTGGATTGCTGAGGGGTCCTCAGGGATCACGTTAGAGGGCTTTGTCTTTTTTCTGGCTCTCCACACGTCCCCGTTAAACTATTCTGTTCTACTCTCAGCATCATTCCACTGAGGCTGCAGGAATGGAAACACTATTCATCATAAGGAATATGGAGCCTGTGCTGCTTGTTGAGAGGAATCCAGATATATATACTACCAGTCAAAAGTTTTGACACACCTCCTCCTTCAGTGTTTTAATATTTGTATTATTTAAACACCGTACATTAATACTGAAGACACCGAAATTATGACAGAAGAAATATGGAATTATGTAGTCAAGTCAAAGAGGATACGTAAAATGTGCTTAAGCTAATTTGTAATGTTAACAGATTCTACTTTTTGCCATGTTTTCATTACATCTTAGTTTCAATGTCCCCAGATGGAGCTTTGTGTTAGATTTTCTCTGAGTGCTCTTTACACAATGACATACTGCCCCCATGTCAAGATGTTTCTGGGGTGTCTTAGTCCTTTATTATTAACTGTGAGTGAGCCATGCAGAAAAATGCACCTGCTTACTCAGCTGTGGAGCAAACAGGAAGCCCGCTTCTTTTTTTAAGACGAGGAAAAAATGCTTTTTCATCCTATCAGAGGATGAGGGAAGAAGCTTGTGGGAGAAGGTGTAGGGAGCATAAAAGATACAATTTCACAGCTGAGCACACCTGCTTGTGTCTCCTACATGAGTGTAGAAAGGATTTCACATCTGAGGTAATAGAGTTAAGATAGAGGATGGGATCAAATTTTTACACTGCTACTCACCTGTTACTCTTCATCACAGAAGACAGTGTTATCCTTTACATGGTCTTACAGTAGCATGTGCTTTAAAAGAGCAATAAAGTCTCTCCCTTTAGCCCTTACTCATCTGGTAAGTTTATTTAAATTGTTAAATAACATCTGATGATGAATTATTGTTATATTTTACTTTACTTCAATCTGCTCACCTGGACTATACTCAGTATATAATATACAGTACATTTTTCAGTAAACCAGCTCTGCTCAAATGGATTAACAGTTTAAATACTGTTGTTTGATCACTGTTGTTGTCCATCATGTGAGTTTCCAGTCAGGGAGCATTGATTCTTACCTAAAACACATTTTGGTATTGCATTGCATGCTCGACTGGGGCTATGCTCAGTGGAGAATAGTGCTGCATTGTTAATCTAATTGCAACTGCAATGTCAGCCTATGCAATTATATAAATGCAAAGGGCTGCAACTGAATTGCGATAAAGGTCAGCAAAAACCCAACAAAATACTTTCACATGGTTTGAGGTTCCAGGAGTCTCAGATATTTTAACAGTAGCTAACTGACGCCTGAAAATTCCTCTATTCTTGTCATTACCGGACCTATCTCGCACAGGAGTAAACCATGCAACCTGACCATTCCTCACAGCATTAGTGAGGCATTCAGGGACAGCACAGAATACAAGTCATCCATATTTCAGAAACGTTTTTAAAATTTTCAAATAAAACATTTTCAGTTCTCATTTAAGTTCAGCATTTTTATCTCTAATTTGAAACTTGTTTTTAAACTTTGTATTTTATCAGATGCAAAAAATTACAAATTACAAATTAGGTTGAAGATCGACATTTGCCTTTAAAAAAAAAAACATATCTTTTGACCACTTTTATAAACTGTAATTTTCAGAATGAAATTCTCACAGTGTTGGCTGCAGGTGACTCTGCAGACGTTTTATTTTATTAATTAGTCAACCAATCAAGTGATCGACCACTGATCTAGGATCATAATAAAGAAATAAAATCAGTCTCCGTTTGGACAGACAGTGGCGCACATGTCGTGTATGGTTACGGTTTCCTGGTGTGAAGACCAGGTGGAGATGGACGGCAAAGAAGAGACTAACACTGAAAAGTATGATGAATGCATGACAGTGAAAGGATTGACTAGTAAAGAGAAGCCCAACAAAACAAAACACTGTGTCTGCAAGTGTTGGCCATATGAAAAGGCTTTGCAAAGATAGAAAGAAATAACCAACTCCCTAATGTGCTACCCGGTAAGAGATATTGTGCATATGGACATCATTAAGAAAAGAGGAAATTCAGAAAATGACGCACCCTTAACAATAGGTACCAGCTGTTTGTATGGCTGAGTTGAGAAATACATAGATTACATAAACAAATACATTTCAAAACGATCTATACTTTTTTTCTTTTTTCTACTAAACAAAATTTTATTTTTATTTATTTTAGCTTGATCCCAAATTGCAATATTTGCCACACTTTTTTCACCAAATTGTATTGATAATTGATTGTTTTCAAGAACTGTGATGTTGTGCTTATGGGTTTAAAACAACCTCAGAACATCATACTAGAAAAAGTCAAATATTGTGTAACTGACAAGATAACGACATAAGCAGCGCTTCCCACATATAGACTTTACCTAATTTATTTTGATGTCAAGCCAAATAAAACATTCTGTTTGTTGGTGCATGTGCTTCTTCCACCAGAAGAAGTTGTTGGAGAAACAAATATCAACACAACAATGAGTACAGTGCTGTTAAAAAAGTATTTTCCCCCTGATTTGTTTTCCCTTTTCTAACACTTAAAAGTTTTACATAATCAAACACACTTTAATATTACACAAAGATATCCTGAGTAAATACAAATGATGATTTGATTTATTAAGGGAAAAAAGCTGGCCTGGTCCTATGTGAAAAACTAATTGCCCCCCAAATCTAATAACTGGTTGTGCCAACCTTGGCAGAAATAACTGCAATTAAGTATTTGCAATAACTAGCAATGGGTCTTTCACAATGCTGTGGAGCAGTTTTAGCCCAGTCTTCCTTGCAGAATTGTTTTCATTCTGCCACACTGGTGGGTTTTCAAGCATGAACGGCCTACTTAAGGTTATGTCACAGAATCTTAATCAGATTCAAGTCTGGATTTTGACTAGGCCACTCCAAGTTCTTATTCCTAAAATGTTTTAAGCCACATGTAACGGTAAGCACACCTTCCAAAGAGTTAAACTTTTGTCTCCTCAGTCCACATAATATTTGCCCAAAGGTTTGGGGATCATCAAGATATTTTTCTCACATTTTCATTTTGTTTCTGCTTTTTCTTTTGTTTGTGTTTTGTCTCTAGGGGCCACTGTTGTTTTGAAATGTTTTAGTGTACTTCACTTTGTCAAACATCTTCTACTTAAGTGATTTCCTGATTCAACATGTCTGGCAGTAATCAGGCCTGAGTGTGACAAGTGAAATTGATCTTTAATCCTGTAATATAAAGATTTGTTTCATGATCTGAATCATTTCATTGTGAACAATGTGGGAAAAAAAAGATTAAGGAAGGGGGAAAATACTTTTGACAGCACAGAATTTAAGCATATGCTTCAGCACCCCAATTGCGCCCAAATGACTTTGAAGTGGTGCCGTGTGTGCAGGCAAACAATAGGAGACAACCTGCTATACTAATCCTTCAGTCTGGCCACAATATGCACACACATCAGATCTGAACATCCACTCTCACAAACAATAATGCATTTATAACCATTTTCATATTCTCCACTTTTAACCTTTGATCCTGCTCCCTTCCATCATTATGCAGACGCCATCTCAACTCATTAGGTGTCAGCCAGGAGGCTAAATACAGTTCTCAGTGTGAGGAATCAATCTACCATCTCTATGGGCCCACACCTTATAGTTGTGCTGGAGGATAATCAAAACCCATAATTGTTTTTAAAACAATTTGTTAATGACAAGATCTCTCAATTATAATGCATTGTAATCACGCTATTAATATGGATATGACTGCAGCACTGGGGCCATCTGTTTGGCTGAGGAAGCCTTGGACATTTTCCAACAGACAAGACAGACAGAGTAATTTCAAGGACTGAATTTTGGCCAGCCAGCACAGGCAACATAATCAATGTGAATGCTGCCACTAGCGCTGGGAATCGGGGGACCGAAATTGATCCATCAATCACCTATTCAGACAATGTTTATTCAGCTTTGACTCACTTTGCAGTTATTCACACTTGCAGATGAAAGCTCCTATAAAAAAAAACGGCAAGGACTGAAGAGCAATAGGACGACACAAAAACAAGCGCTCTTTACACAGGGATTTAGTGTTCGCTTTGGTGAGGTAGGTGATTGCCTTGGGTTACCTCTGGGTGGAATCAATTATACAAGCTTTTTAAAAGTCCCTCTTTGGTCTTCACAGAAAAAGTACAACGCGAGCAAGCTCCCGAGGTATCTAGCTGTATTCCTTTTTATGTTTTTACATCAAACTTTCTGTTTCTTCTCAAAGTTTTCCATACTTATCTGCCAGAGTGTAAATGTGGGGCATTTGGGATGTTATTGCCAAACTTCAATTGCCCCCCCTCATGACTAATGTATTGCCAGTACAAAAGCATATGTTGCTTTTAAAGAAGCGCTGCAGAAACTCCTTGTTGCTGTCATCGTGTTTGCGGTCGCTCAGGGGAGAGGAACAGGCACAAAAATACTACTTATTTTTCCTTGGGGAATTTCTGACAGCTTTACTTTACAGTATGCTCAGCATTAAATGAATGAGAAAGCCTAAACTTGCTTTGTTCTGCCTTGGGTATCTCATTGGTATTGTTGTTCATGTGTGCTCTCTGTGAAAGTCTGGGAGGCTAAGGCAGGGTAAAAAGGCATATGGGTTATTAGGGGCACGCCAAAGCAAAAACTTTGGCGTCCATGAATCCATATTTATCTGAAACCTTCTGAATTTGCAATTTAAATTTATGATTCCAACCTATAAAAAAAAAGTATCAGGAGGAGAGTTTGCCAAACAGCCACGCTTCATTGTTTCGTTTCTTATACCGAAGTTCTACAGTGTCTGTACTTTTCTTTTGTTAATGCCGATGTTATAAATAGTCTAAGAGTCCAAAAAAGGAAAGCTGTGGGATGTGAATGTAAGTACTCCCCTGATGATAATGATGAATGTCATATGAACTACATGTGAAAGTGACTACATACATGTTTTTCTGGTTTAGTCCTGTTAGTAACACATTGAAGCAAAGCTCATTTGGCAACAAAAGCAGAAGCAATTGCATATGGCACTTACAATTTATGCCTTCCCTGCACCTAATTTGCAATACTTTCCTGGAGTTAAAAAACTCCTGAAAGAGAACATTTTTGTTACATCTTCCTTGTGTAGCTTGAAGCACAAGAGTATGCAAACCACATGCTACTGTCTGTCTATTACATCTCCTGCCAGGCAATTTAAATTTGGGCCTTTTTACCTGCTGAAACATTGGAGCTTTGGGTCTTTTATAGTCTGTGGTTAATTGGCAAGCCTGCCTACACTCCCTCAGAGCAGAAGACGGTCTGCAGGGAGGAGGGCAACCAGCGCAAACACATTTCATCTCTCTGCAGATTTCCTCATCTCTTGCAATTAATTGCATCTTTAAAAGAACTAAATGTAAATACGCTGCTGACATGCTGCCAATTAATTTCCAATCGCCATCTTCCTGACGCTTTCTGCTCAACCAAGGGGGAAATCAAAAGTTTTAGAGGGTGTTACTAAAGCTTTAATAGTGTCCCTTTGTTCCTAGCAACACATTGTGAAAAATGCATTCAGGCCCGACAAAGAGCTCTTGCTCTGTGTAATCAAATCCCTCAGCTTCTCGCAGCTAAAGAAGATGGGGTGGGGGAAAGATCAGAGAGAAACTAGCACCTCACTTGTCTCTCATTGTTCTTTGATAAGGCAAAACAAGCTTCCTCTAACATCGAGGAAATCAAGATAAACAAAAAAAACATATCTGCGCAAATCAAAAATGAACTTAGTGATGCAGTCAATAATTAAAAGGTCAATAGCCAATGACCAAGTCACTGCTCACTAAAAGGCCAGTAACCATTACAACTATTTCAACTATTCAAATTAACTACAATTCAAATTACCATATGTTAACATTTTTATTTATATTCAGACACATAAAAATGCAGTGTTGTATGCTATTTTGGGACAAACAGAAAATGACAGGCAGAAATCACTGAAAGAAGTAGCACAGCAGACTAACAACACTAGGATTACAATCGCATTATACGTATATTTCCTCAGTTTCCTGGGTTATGATAGGTTCCTTCCATTTTGACTTGTCCAACAAATCTGCAGGGCTGGACCCAAATATCCAGATAACACTTTGAACTAGGACAACACAAAAGCTGAGTGCCAAATATGCCATTAGAAACTGGCCTACTACGGCAGCACACCTAGGGTGAATGGAGCAGTATTTGCACTCAAGATTGAAGCAAAACAGCTACCGTCACCTTAAACACTGACTTTGTTTTACTTGTGTTACACGGCCACCTAAACCACATTGAAGTGCATTTTTCAAAGGCTGCCACAATGAAGGTGGGATGTCCAATTTTAGCAGAGAATGTGAACAAACTAATGTTCCTTGCATACAACATGAAGAGTGTAAAGGGTAAGCCAAAGGCTTAGTGGACTTGCAATGTGATTATGATTTAAATTATTTTGGTAATTAAAATGTGTGTGCTGCTACTATACTACTACACCATCTCACTAAATAAACAAACTGAAGCTCCGGAGCCCAAGCAGTAATATTTGGGACAAATCTGAAACTTTCTCTTCTCACCTCTTGCTCTGTTTTTGCTCTCCTGTTACTTTTTACTGGATTGTGAGGTGCCAGCACTGAAGCATGGTGGAAGATAAAAGGAATAGACTCAGTTGTGACACTGAATCTGTCTTTGGTACTATGGGCTCCCTGATGTGCTGGCCAGAACACCACTTTTCACATATAGAGTAAGGATTATACATCTTATTCTTTGTGGTTATGACTGTGTTATTTCATCATTCACTCACTAATCACATTCAACAGAAGTTAGAGTGGCACCCAATTGATCCAACACTCTAAACTAGACACACTGTTAGTTAGGTGAAATCAGACCCATTCTACTAACAGTGTGTGAGCTGGCTCAATAAACAGAATGCTGGAATGAACAGTAGCCTACAGTTGTTCATATGTCCCAAGAAAATCCAATCTGAGTCACCTGGGGGCCAAAAGATCTGATGTGGGCCACTTCAACATGTCGTTTGTTTCTGAACCAACCAGTCACATAACTGCTGCAACGGTTTTTATCAGAAATAAAAACGATTCCTTACACCAACATGGGCACAGAGAGAAGCAGAGGAATTTAATAATGAATTATTGAATATAAAACTGAGCGAAAACGCTCCTGGAATGTTCTGAATTTCACTTTGGAAAAAATACAGGTGAGCCATCTGGTACTGTTGTCTCGGTATTGACAATACTGTACTGCATGATGAACACAGTTTTGAAAAGTCAAATATTAGCCACTAGAAACAAAGACTAAGGTTGTTTTTATTGATGGTTTAGCAGTAGTCACAGCAGTATGTGTGTATTTGTATATAAAGGTGAGGTTCATGGTGCTGCATTATACCTGAAACCCGTCTCTGAAAGCGCCGAGAAGGCTGACAGGGAAATATTGCTTTGCTAACTTCGATACTCTTGTAACAAGCTGTAGTGGGATTTTCTTCTGACCTTAAAGGGCTTGTCATTTATGCAAGCAGGTAAACAAGCAAAAGAAAGTGTGACGTCAATTGAAAAAGCTTAAGTGTGGAGTAGGTTAAATGCATTAAGAGAATAATGAGAAATGAAGAGGTCACTACCGCTGTGGACCTCAGACAACACAATCCTGTTCTCTGCTTCACTGACAAGATTCAATTCAACGTTAGCTTACATTATTTTGGCAGAATGTTTTATCCACACTGGAGAAACTTGGGGTTCAGCGTCTTCAGTTCCTACAGGATATTATCAGATTACGCTGATCAACATAAGATTAGCTACCTGGGCAAAATTATGTTATTCTTATGGAATTCTACCTGCTGATCACAAAAAGAACCATTTTGTTGGGTCATGTACAGTTATAATATAATATAACAATTCAATATACTCCACCAATAGGAATTCAGTTCTATTCAATTTTATTTATATAGCACCAAATCACAACGGAATCATCACAAAGCACTTTACAAATAAGGTCAAAAGTATACCGACAAATTTTAATTTCACCATCATGTTCAGCGAGAAAAGTTTAAAGGCACTCAGCTTTACTCAGGTAACAGGAACGTTTTGAACATTTGTTAACCGGTGTTAAGAGCAGTGACTCCCAAACTCAGTCCTCATGCCCCCCCCTGCCCTTTTCATTCCTAATTACCAGGATCAGGTGTGTTCAGGTGGGAAGACAAAGTGAACTGGTATCTTCCCTCTTCTGACTGAACACACATGACACAGGTAATCACCAATAAGTAGGGCAGAGACAGCTGGAAGACATGCAGACCAGGGGGACACCGACCGAGTTTGGGAACCACTGGACTTATGTAACCGCCTATGCAATTTACAGGACAAGAGGGTGACCCAAATTTTACTTTTGAATATGTGCAGGCAAATCATGTGGGGTTTTTTTTTTATACTTGCCAATATTTTCCATTTGTATTCTCATGAAGACACTAAGAAATATGGTCATAATAGCACTACCAAAAAAAAAATCTAATAGTTGCCTAAGACTTCTGCACAGTATCTGTTTTCTCTCTTGTTCCATCATTATACATTTCTAAGTTCTTTCTATCTCCTCCTCAGCACTTTTTCTGTGCAGTTTGCAGAAGGCTGTATTTTGGATGTTAGATGTTAGAATCACAGCAATAATGCAAGAAAACAAAACTGCTCTGTGATTTCACCCTCACTCGCTTCAGGCATCTCTCACAGCACTGGGAAATTGCAGCAGCACAATAAGCTGCTGCAAAGCGCTTGAAAAATGTCTCCGCAACACAGACAGAGAGAGATAAGAAAGTTAACTTGGATGTGGATGCAAGTCACTCAAACTTCTTCACATTAAATACTAAAAGATTAAAGATTAAAACATGTATATTATTTAGCATATTTTATAACATTAACATTTAGTTCAACACTAATGTTACATTAATAAGTAATTGTTACATATTAAATTCCTTGGTGATTATTCTTCAGTGTGTATCATGCCAGATCAATGCATTAAATGTGAATGTAAAAATTCCTTGAAAAATATCCTCTGGTTCTTTAGACCCATGAATGTTATTTTAGTTAATGGGTTCAGTCTAACAGGATGAAGCTGTTAGTTTTTAGTGTAGCAAGACTGCCCTCTGGTGAATTACTGGAAATATCTCTAAATAGGTTGCCACAATCATATATGTGATAATAAGTGCAGTGAGTACCATAAAAAAAAGGCAGTTGATTCAGCTAGGCTCTGTGACTGTTAATCGGTTTCAGTTAAAGCAATGATCTGTTTTATTGACTGTGGGTACTAAATGATAATCCCGTTTAAAAGACTATAGAAGTCAGTTTGCCTATTGAGATAACAATGACTATACAGAATACAAACTGAGATTATAGTTGGGCATGTAATTCACTGAACTGTACAAACAGTCTTTCAAAGACACTGCATTTTGTTCTTGCAGCGAAATATGACAATATAGAGTTGCAAAAGAGAAGTCACTCATATGGGTCCTTTAGCAGTATTAGGCATTTTGGAAGAAGCCATATTTCAGAGGTATATTTAGGAATAATGTTAGAAGTGATGTGTGCAATAATGAGTTTTTTCCAAACCACAAATATTGTATGAGACAGCGGTTCTGTATCTCAAGGTGTTGAAAAGCACATAGACAAGAAGAAACCATTGGATCATTATGAAGAGGTTTGTAAAAAGTCCCAATAATGTTATTTTTATGCTCTTCTGCAGTCCCTATTCTGTATGTTTTGTGTACACTAGGTACTAGTTTTCTAAAAAGAGTTTTCTAAATAATACTAAAAATTCCCTGTAGGACAAAATAGATTATCTATTTTGAATGTGATCCACAGTAAAACCAGTAAATGAGGGTTGCAAGACTATAATGCCACCCAAGTTAGGTCCAAGTCAAGTTCACCACAGTGTTTAGCACAGTCAGGCCAAAGCAGTTGCAGCAGCAACGAGGATCCTCTCCAGAAAACAATTCTTAGTATGTACAGAAGAAAAACTGTGCAATATACCACCGCCTGAAATTATTTTCATTTAACACCATATGTGTAAACCTGGTCTCCGTGCAATTGTTACATATCATCTACTAAGCAACAACTCCAAAGTAACAGCTAAACCTATCCCACTTTAAATTACATGCGCTGATTTAGCTAAAGCAACAACATTTAATAACAATTATCAAATTAAGCTAGCGCTAGCTTGAGATTCAAGGTCAATCCACTCTGCTCCGCTTTGCTTTTATACCTTATTCTCCGATCCACACAGCTCTGCACAACCGTTCATGTAGTATGATCAAATTACAATAAAAAGCAATGGTGCAAAACTTACTAATGAAGCACACCGTGAGTAACCAATATCTCTCCGTACGTTTGAACATATTTCTACTTAATAGTATTCAAAGTGACGTCTTGTACCTTTAATTAAAGTTATTACGTAGTTCAGGGTCGTTATTTCACTGCATGTCCCAGACGTGTGAATTCACTCGAGTTTTCACTGAAGCCATTTTGGATCCAAACAGACTTAAGAGCAAATGTAGAGATCTCTTTAGCTTTTACAGCAATTGTATCTATTCACTTTCCACAAATTGAAGTAGATCAGATATGAAATGTATCTTTTAGTTACGTCCGGAACTTTCTAGGTTAAAGTTTAACCCTCCTGTTGTCTTCGGGTCATTTTTGACCCGAAACTGTGTTTAATAGCAGAGAAAACCCCTTAAATGTTGTTTTTCCAGACTGAAATTTTATGACTTTTCCTAAAGTGACCCCAACATTAGAAAAATGGAAATTTTCACTTTATTCATTCTTCCATGGAAGCTGTACACAACTTGAGTACAAAGATTGTCTTCGGGTAATTTTTGACCCGGCAATTAAAATCACAGTCAGAGAGTCGGTTAAAGACTATAAAACAAAAACACAAGCACAGATACACAGACACACACACACACACACACACACACACAGACACACACACACACACACACACACACACACACACAGCTGATTTGAACTTAACTTTTCCTGTGCAGGTGTACCATCATCTATCCATGACCCCATACACAACTTTCAGAGATCAAAGTTCAACAATATCAGACACAACCATCAAGAACTATCAAGACATGTTTGCTGATTCTTCTACATTTAGAGTTTCTAATTGTGCAGCAGGTGATTCTGCAACAGTATTCTCACTTCTCTCTGTACTGAAGCTA
>JAUYWH010000006.1:3689134-3737181 GCA_034779795.1 Ctenopoma multispine
GCATTTGTGATACTTGGGCTATAAAATTACTATCTCTAAAAAATACTGTTTACTACCTTTGCAGTATCTTAAATAATAATAAAAAAATACTTTAATGAAGAAAACACTGTATATGACAGCTGTATTGTAATAAAAAACGAGTAGCGTCCACTGAATGAACAAACCATTTTCTGATGGATGACAAGTTGTTCCTTCACACAAAATAGATTTGTAATTTAAAATGACATGCAATTGCTTTATTTTAGATTTTCAGTGAAGGCGGGTCATTTTTGACCCGGAGGACAAGGGGTGTATAGTGAAAACGAAGACAACAGGAGGGTTAATGGACACAGGCCGTGGTTTTACTCTTACCTGGCACCTGAAGCTCTCACCAACTCTGCTCCTCATGCACAGGAACAGTGTTAAGTTGTTCAGGTCCAAATACACGTCTATTGCGTTTTTACATTAATGTTAATAATGAATTCAAGCTTACGGGGTAAGTTAGCTTAGTTGTTAATTTTTATTTACTCCTTAAAGGTAATGCTAATTCGCGCCACTATCAACGAACTAACGACGCAATTGCAAAACTCGCGAGACTTAGGCGGATAAATGAAGCCCGGATCAAAATAATTGTAGATCAAGTGCGTAGGTGCCAAACCTGGCCCGCCCCCTCATTTTATATGGCCTGGCAGAGCTGACAAAATGTATTTTACCGTTATTATAAATGTAATCTCTCGGATTTTTTTTTCAGTGTATCATATGAACACACAAACCTACAGTATATTGTTTCATTTTAACACAAAACCCTGTGTTTTTGAGAGTTTGCTCCTTCAATAATTACCTCTTTATATACTTAAATACGTTTAAATACTCTGCAGTTATTTCTATATCCTCAAACATGACTGATGAGAGCTGTGGGTGGGAGAGGGACAAGCACGTAATCTCTGTCCACAAAAATACATATTAACTCTGTCATGACCGGTCACTGTGTGGGTCTCCAAAAGTCAGAAATTACATATTATATTTATATACTGTGTTTACTGAACTAGAGCAGGGTACAGGTTGACGCTCCCTCGTTAAGAAAAAAGATCTGAGGCCGTCTGACAGCAACCGTAATGCTGATGTGGCCCGTGATTAAATTGTGTTTGACGCCCATGAGCTAGGGTGTTTTCTTTGTTTTATTACAAACAAATACAGTACAAAAGCTATACATATAATTTCAAGGCAACATTTTCCTTTTTTCAGTAGCGGAGAAAAAGGTTGCAGCATTTACAGCTTAGAAAAATATGTTGTCAAGAAAATGGACCCTTTAACATTTTCAATATTTGAATTTCTACAAACTATTACTCAGAACATTAACACATTTTCAAAATTAACTGGAGATTCAGGTAGTATTTACAGGGTGGCAAAAAGGAGCCTGAGTACTTATGGGGTTACAGTCAACACCTGACTCTAGCCCAGACATAACGGACTAGAATGAGTATACCGTACATGTCCCATCATGTGCACAGAATAAGAGCAACCTTGATAAATATATAATCAGTCCATTTGTTGAAGATAAACAGATGTCTGTTGACAGTAGCCCTTGTCAGGTCTGTTAACGTCAGAGGCAGTGCTTGAAGTTGTTGGTTTAAGCTCAGTCCCTCCTCTTGCTCTAGAATTAATGCATGTGTGTGGCGTCTATAGTCCGTGAAGCGTGGAGCTAACAATGTCCATGAAAGTGGCTTCTACACAATAGCAGAGCTGAACATCAGGGTCAGCTCCACCCAGTTCTTGTGCTGTCATCTGGGGCAGTGTTAGCTTTGAGGAACCTCCACCTGAAACTAGAGCCTCATGAGGCTTCTCTTTCAGATACTGCAGGCCTAAGGAAGACAAAGAACCAGCCGATTAGATATTTTATTAAATTTGAATTAGTGTTATCGTCTCAACACCCAGTTTTGAAAAAAAATAGGAGAAAATGTTAATCTGTAAGATAGCAGCGCTGATAAAGGATTTTATTATATTATTTATTATAAATAAGTTAAATATAATGCAGGGTTGCTTTAGGAAAACTGCAGTTGCATGTGCAGTAAAATGTAAAACCTGGAACTGAAATCGAAATATTAAACAACAGCGACTGAGATAAACCTTGCTCTACATTCTCATTTGCAGTGCAAGTACACAGTGCCAGAAGAGTTCCTACACTCGTGGTCACACAAACAATTAACAAGAGCTTTTACAAATCATGTGCACTGTTGAAAAGTATAATCTAATTATTAAAGAAAACATTAACAATGACACTTAACAGTTTATTAACTAAGTATACTTACGTGCAATGAGAGGATCAATATCCCTGGCTTTGGTGGCTACATCAGAGGCACAAACCTGGCCCACTTGTACCAACAGAGCGGCCACATCATCATAGAGTGGAGGAAAGGCCTGACAGAAGGCTACCAGACATGGCAGGGTGGGCATGAAGAAGGAGAAACGCTTGGGACGAGTCAGCACTAAAAAGCAGAACACACACAATTACAGTGGCTAGTATGGTGCTAAACATGTGATATTTCTGTAAGACAGAAGGCTGCACTGACAGCCAAATGCCAGAAGGAGGCAGCCAAATATTGGGAGAGAAAATATATAAAAATATCAAACATCAAAGTATATTGTGTAACAAAAGTTAATTTGTACAAGATGCACTTCTTGAGCTTGTGACAGCTTAAGCATATGAAATGTAAAGGTTAGGAAAGCTGTTCATAACCCCAACCTGTGAGAAGAGTGCCCATCACGCTGATGGCCAACCTGGCCACACTGAGGGACTTGGGTAAAGCGTACTGGGTACACAGGTAAGACAGCAACTGGATAGCAAAGATCTGTGGGGACACAAAATCACATCACATTTCTTCAGAGCGGAGAGGAGAGGAGAGGAGCGAAGCGGAGAGGAAAGAGGAGAGAACTCACCTGCTTTTCCAGCTGAGGCTGGGCCAGCAGCTCTGGGATGAAATCCAGACAGATATGGATGGAGGGAATGCCTGCCACAGTTAGAGGCAGCAGTGCTTGAGGGTAACCCTGAGAGAGACAGAGCACCACAAAAAGGGAGAGAACAGGAAATATGAAACTTATCTTAAAACCTAAATATAAAGCAGGAATAAGGAATATTCAGAAAAGTTAATCAAAGCACAGAATTAACATATGTGTACATTTGCAAATTGACGCAAGCAACATGGGCAAAGGAGGAATTAGAGTTAGAGGAAAAGTGGTATCACTCCAAAAGTGGATGGCCATATCCATAATATGGCCATCTGCTACTTGTGGAAGTGCTGCAGTCAATTACCAACTAATGCCATATCAGAATGTGATGATTAACAGGGTTGATATGACTTGACACCTAACTGAAAAACTGACTTGACTGTAATTTCAGCAATACAGCACAGTCACATACAGGGTAAGATTACTGATGCACAATTGCTCTAAAAGTAAAATCTGGGGGAAAGCAACAAAATCTAGTTACATAGGAATGCAAAACCCAAGCACCCTCAGGTGTTGACTAAAAGGCTTATGAACAATATGTACCTCTGCATATCTCTGAGACCACTGTGTTTCTGACTCTGTAAACATGCTGCCCTTTCTCCCGTTTTATTACCTGAAAGTGAACCAACTTGGCAATGTTGGGATCAGCAATGAACATCTGATGTAGCAGACAACAGATGAGACACTGCACCTCCCTCAAATCACTGAGCAGGCCGCCCTCTGGCTCAGCGTCCTCAACACCCCCACTGGCTCTTGGCACAAGGCTTGCCTGTTTCAATTTCCCTGGCATGGAGCCTCTGATGCTCCTTAGCAGGCTCTCTGTGTTGGCCCCCAGTTGCTGCTCTTCTGAAGTTGGCAGACACACCTCCAGGAGAATCTGGACTGCTGCACTGTCCTGGGGTTAAAAAAAAACAAAACACATGGTTACCATGGCTGGATGTGAAAGGTCGTCTCTAACAAATATTTTATGTACTTTCCAGTGAAAATACCTGCGCAGCTAGAAGGGCATTCTTCAGCTCCTCTCTTGTGACCTCAGGTGTATCTGGCTGTCCAGGTACAACGAGGTTTGAGACTGACTGGCTCTGCCGATCAAAATCAGCAGTCTCCTTCAGGTGACAGTGTAAGTAGGCTTTTGAGGCCAGCAGGTAGCCATTTAGCATGTGTAGGGCAATGTCCATCAAAGGAGGACACCTGGGACAAAAAAACGAGACAAACTTGTTTGTTCATATTTCTTTTAAGTATGCATATAAAAATCTGCCTGTGGTCAGCTATATTTTGCTTTTTACCTGTAAACCCTCTGATCACAGCGCAGCACAATGAGAGGATCCACCATCAGGTCATTCTGAGTGTACCTTTGCTGCCTGAGCAGCTTAGCTGAGGGCTGGAGGGCATTTACTGTCATTACCCACAACCTGTAACACAAACATATTTGCCATAGTTTTAACATTCATCAATTTAATAACACAGATCAGTCTGTGGCAGTTCATCATCAATCTCTCTTATCAGGCCAACGCTAAGCTATGAACTACAGCTTGCACACTAGCATCAATCAGCTGATCTGTGTGAAATCTGACACAGCTGCCCTCCTATACTCGCCACAGCCTCTTGCCTGTCCATCTGCAACACCCAGTGGTACATGTGAGTGATGAAAGAAGGTGAGGGCAAAAATCCTTTACATCTCCCTCATGGTGAGTTTTCCGGGCCTGTGCTCTTCTTATTAGAGTTTTCAGCTCACAGCTTTGGTAACTGTGACACCAGCAGGTCCTGGGGCAGAGTGAGGGTCACCCTCCTCTGTCCCGCGTGTTCACACATGCTGACAGCGTCACCTGGCTCAATACCTCTGATCTATTCACACAATAATCACTGAACAAGCAGCTTGGGTTTAGCAGCAAGAACTCTAGCTCCATATGTCTTTTATTTATGTTGTTCTTTGGGCTTTGTACTGTTATTTTTAAAAATGCATTTATTTGTTCTTATTATGTTGTCTGAAGATTGATCTCTTTACCTGGATGACTGAGATTCTTCACAGACATATTCTTATTATGTTGAGCTCACAGATACCACATTCTGACTTTCTTTCCCATCTCCATAATGTAATATGTAATTGTGTATGTACCTGCGGGGCATCACAGTATTAAGACCCATCCAGAGTTTGTTGAGGGTCTGCAAAATGCGACGGGGCACAGCGGGCTCCAAAAGCAATGCCATGCTGGCTGTGAGAGCCTCGGCATAAGGGATCAGGTCTCCAGGTGAAAGCAGCGTTAGGTTCTCCAGGATGCGCATCAGCCTGTGACTGCTGGATGGCAATTTCTGGAAAGCTGGGTTCCAAACAAACAGTTGCACTGAGAGCTGTGAAGCCTTGTTAAGTTTCCACAATTGATTTAAACTAATAGTATACTGTCAAACCAGCGGGAAAATAAAATTTTGAAAGCATCATATGAATCTAAATGTAAAGAAATGCCAGTGTGTAGCAAATGTATTTGTTTACTCTTAATGACAGTGAGAAAATTAACACTAAAGAGCTATTATCCCTTAACCTTAATCCACTAATACCTTTATGTGATAAAGCAGCTGTGTACCTCATAATTGAAATAGCAAAGTGGAACCTGGCTTAAGAATGTATTTAAGCTTTCAGGGTCACAAAAACGTGAATCAGAAAGGGAAAGGTCAAAACTACAGAATGCAAAGATGACCTCTGTCATCAAATCCAGAAGCCTACATTTATATTTCTTACCATACTGTTCTATTCATAATGAATCCATTAATTGTCTTTGTCATAATTTTCCCCATGACTGAAATGCAGAGGGAGTCCAAAGTACACTCTCAGTTACATTATAACTGACAACTCCAGGCTTTGACCCTATGCCCTACTCATTCCAGTTCCTCATTCTTATTCCCATCCTGCTCACCCTGGTGGAGCTGGCTCTGGGTGTATCTGCAAGTGTTGCTGGGGAGCATCATCCTCCTCAGCAGGGGTAGGGTACCAGTTACCTCCTCCTCACACACCCAGTCCTCCACCAGACACAGATGGGGGTAGTTGGTGGCCAGCAGCCTTAGCAGGGCAGAGTGCAGACCTGCAAAGGGAAGGGGAAAAATGTTGTAACAGCAAGCATGTAATTACCTTATGAGCTATATCTAATTAGTAAAACATAAAAAGGATATAGAAATACAACCACACACTAAATCCATATCTCACCCCCTAGCTCCTGCTGCAGTCCCTGGGCCTGGGTAACCAAGTACTTAATGGGGATCTGGTCCATCAAGGCTGCTGAGTAGGACTTTGGCTTTCTCTGCATCAGGGCTTACAAAAAAAAGGATAAGATACTAAATGCATAAGGTGAGAATATAAAGCAAGAAGAAGACAAGAAAGAGCACAAGCTGTGTAAGGACGCCAGAGCTAGTGTTCCGACGCATTAGAGGAGTGGAGGTGATTTTTCATTAACTTGGGTTCATTACCACTGCTGATGGGCACCATTACTCCTTCCTTGAAGGCTGAGGGAGCACTTGGGTAAGCACAGCAATTAAAGAGATGGGCATAAAATCTCACATAAATCTGGTCTAATGAAGGACAAGAGGAGAGCTCATCATTGGAGAGAATAAACACTGACTAGGCTAACTGCTAATGCTCAATCTAACCTACAGCTGTCCCAGTTAGCTTAGCTCCCACAACCACTGTACTTGGCTCTTTGTCAGCCCTCCATTTATTCTCTATAAAGCGGCCAACATTCAGTGCCAAGAGAGAAAAGGATGAATGACTGCACATCCAGAGTAAGAGCGTCTCCTACAACTTAACAGAGGACAAAAGCTGCCTTTCTCCTCTCACTGCCAGATACATTCCCTCCATCTCACATACCCTCCTTCAGTGTAGGAGATGACAATGGATGCACTTCTTGATTGCAACCAAGAGAAAATAAGAAATACAAAGGTAGTAAGCCAACAGCACAAAGGAAAGCGCATTGTTGAACAGGACAGTTATTATCCTAGCTATACATACCTAGTTGTTTGGTGCTAGCCAACAGGTTCTCCTCATAAGACAGGATGTAGTAGAGGATAAGGAGTTGAGTGGTGATTGAGTAGCGCTGTCGCCTACCCTCTCCTTGCTAAACAACAGAGAAGCAAAAACAACAGTTATAGCCCAGGGCTAGGTATCACAATAATGTTCTGCATCATTAGATGTGGGGATGGATAATTTAAATAGGTTTATCAACCAAAGAAAATCCTGGGATGCATGAGGTTGGAAAAAAAATGCTGGTAATCTTCTTTACAACAACCCCACTTACACCAATCGAAAGTTAAATTACTTCAACCATTATGTCATTTAGATTATTTTGCTTAAGAGTTCTGTTGAAAACATAATTATATAGCAATAATTACATTTAGCTATTAACATTGATGTAATGTTTTTTATGTGATACAGTTATATAATAATCCATAGCACCTAAATAAAATATTAGCTTAACCTGAAGAAAGAAGAAAGAAGAAATCGTAGGAACAGAGATGAAGAATAAAAGTTCAATGAGCCGTGCAAAACAATGTTACTGAATTCTAACAATTATTACCGATATAACAGTAATTAGGTTACTTCAATTAGGAAAGTAGAAAGATTGAAAAACAAGCTGTGTTGAGTTGTATTAAGGTAACAGTCAAGGTAAATGTTTTGCTTTTGCTGTTTCTGTAAACACTTAGACTTGACTCACCCCAGCAGAGGTCTGGAAGACATTAAGGATCTCCTGCTCAGTGATAGGCTGGTTGGTGGCCTCTGGGTTGGCCTTAGATGCTGGAGTGAGAATGGAGTTTATATAGGCATCAATTAGGGGAATCAGTTGGGTGTGTATGGGAGTGGTTGTTTCACACAGCTGGCGATAGATCCAATCCTGGAAGACGCACAGAAGAACAGCAACAGAGAGCAGAAATTGTAAGGCGATGTAGGGTCTAGTCCAGTTTTAAGTATGAGCTACATATACAGTGTACATCTCATACCTTGATTGACACTTTGTGCTTGGTGAAGGCTCGGCTCCGTAGCAGCTGGTAAATACAGTGAATAGGGAGGAACCCCGTGATGTTGGCACTTAAGTTGTTGGTCACGGCAACCCTCACTGCATGGGCTGTAACCACCTATATGCCAGAAAACATACACAGGTTATCAATACAGCAAAATGAAAAATGAACAAAGATCAATTTTTTTCTTAAGCATGATAGACACATTTGTCTGATGACCTGAGAGTAAGCAAGATGTGTCCTGTAGGAAGGTTGGGTCATGGCTAAGGGTAGAAAATATTCCAGAGAACACCTACCTGTTCTGTAAATATCTCCTGTGTGAAGATAGTCTTCATCTTGCTTAGAGAGCTGGGCTTGATGGCAATCTGTGGAAAGTTGAGCATGGACAAAAATAAGATGAAGAACGACAACAGTGGTGGGTTTACCCTGAGTGAAAACAACCTACAGGCAATCGTGCTGGTATTTTGTAATTCCCTCCTTTCATATTTCATAAGAAAAATTCTACATGGCAGGCACAACATTGAACTGAGAGGATTGCCCTAGAGGTGGGTACGGACATACTCTGAATCCAATTACATTACACATCTTAGTGGAAAATACACTGAGACAGGGAAACTACTTAGCACACAGACAGGATACAATAGTGCACTTAATAAGTAATAAAATGGCAAATTGGCCACAGGGTATAAGAGTGTCTTGGTAGATATGTGTATGATGTGAGTGTTTGTTTCATCAGTAGTAAAGCCTTTATATGTTTCACTGCTACAGCGGAGGAGTGGGCCAGGAGCTGGACAGCCAGACTTATATATTGATCACTGCCTCCCTTCCACCTAACATCTTACCTTCATCCCCAAAGTAGAGCACACCAACTCAATAATGGAGCTGAGCTGGTTGCTATGGAAATACATGGCAACCAGTAAAAGCATCTCTCCAAAAGAGGCAGATACGCCTGCAGCACTATAAGGAGAAAGACACACACATATGCAGGCAAGGCGAATGAGAAAAGACACAGAGAATTTTAATAAACGGATTATGGCACGCCGTCTACTATCAGCCTGTGTCCCATTAGTTTCCCGTAAAGTCACTGAAGACTCTGTTGATTTATTTTTTTATTGGCTGCAGAGACTCTAGCCAACACACACAGGCCATATTGTGACTGCAAAAAAAAAATCATAAGGCCTCCAATCTTTCAGCTTAGCTGAGTCCCATATGAATTCCATATTCCATGGCTCCTTGTCTGTTCTGCAAGTGTTAATAGTTTCTACCCTTCTTCCCACAAAGTTTAGCAGCTGGCACGCTGTTCCCAACAGAACAATAAGTGAGCAAAACCAGTTTATGGAAATTGAAACTTTACAAAGGGCAGTGCTTTTTATCAGAAAAAAGTACTAACAGGATGAAATAATTTGAACCACAGATAACTTAAAACTGCCAAACAATAAAATTAAAGACAAGGAGCTTTTTTAAAATGAGAATTACACATTATATACTTAGGTTATGAAGTAAATTTTAATGACACTTTCCTATATTGGCCATGTCTTGTTATAAAAGCATTACAAATTCTTTAAAAACAGCATAAATGTTCTTACATTCCCGGTTCAGAGATTATAATTAGTTATATATTATGGGTTGGTGTTAAATGATTTCAGTTCATCTTCTGCAGTTGGAAGTGTTTAGGAGTGATCAGGAGCAGAAAAAAAGCTGCCTTAAAGCAAAGTGCTTGTTAACTTGCAAACTTCTAGTAGTTCTGAGAGACTGGTTGGTCATTGTACCAAGAGTGACATAACCAAATGATAATATCTTAAATGATTCTAATAACTTACGGAAATATGTAATGCCTCATTGTCATACAGAGATGCTCCTTACCTCTCAAAGTATTCTTCCTCTTTGATCATCCAGCTGAGCCACATGACCATCAGCTGCTCCTGCTCTGGAGTGCTGTACGCACGCACACATGCCAACACACAACCAGATACACACACAGACACACACACGGGATAATGTTCACAACAAAAAATTGAAAGCAGATGAAAGCAGGCCCCCCTGCACTTGCAGAAAATTAAAAGACCACCTACTAGTTGAATAGGATTTGCAATTTCAACATTTATGTGTTTGCTCAATGCAAATAAGACTAGATTTATATACCTGACCAGAGTAGGGAAGGCAAGCAGCTTGCAGAAGGACAAGGAGACAAAGCGAACACCGGCAGGAGTGGCTGGAGGCCGGCTGGTCATCAGCTGTAGCAACTGCTCTGCCTCTTCATCTGTAGGTCTGCAGAAAGACCATAAACATCATACTGAGACACAAACTTTTTAAAGGCTAAACTAAAACATGTTTCAATATTCAATCATTTTTAGTATTTGTACTGAACTAAATAAAGCATTCTGAATTATGAAAGTAAAATGTCTGGAAGACCTCTTGAGTCCTCTTTGACCTACCTGAGGCCTGCGATGCCCATGAGGGCACAGTACAATCGGAGCAGAGCGCTGGCCTTCACCACATGCTCCTCTCTCAGGCCAGAGTACCCGGAGCTGCCCTCCTCTTCCATGTCACCATCATTGGGCATGTGGGTGCTGCGTGAGCGCGGCAGGATGGCAACCAGTTCGAGCAGCAGCTGTCTGCGCATCTGCCACAGCACAGAACTGCTTTCTCTCTTTCGCTGGCAGTACAGAGAGAAAGCAACAGAAGGAAGTAAGTGGAGAGGCGTCCTTCCATCCGAATGTTTACATTCAAGGGCCACAACCAGTGATTGTTTTGTATTTTGGTTTAACAAATTACTTTATTGAAAAATTTAATTCCCAAATTATAATATACAGGAATGGAAAATTAAAATAGGGAGAAACGTTTCAAAACAGTCCTGCAGAAAGAGTTTTTCACACAGCTGAGAGCTTTACTATATGTAAAAAATAAAAAAAACAGAAAGGAAAACAGAAACAAATGATGGTATTTTCAGTGAAAGCTGATTACGGCCCATAAACGTACAGAAATTTCAGCCGGTGGAGACGAAGATATACATGATGAGACACAATGATCATGTTTAAGATAAGTGGATTTTTGTAGATTACAGTCTTCACTTACAAAACATCTAAACCTACTGACCTACTTTAACAACCATCTTGCGTATAACTGAAAACTGGATCACTTGTGTGAACAACTTAAAATAAGTTAAAATTACAGAATAAATTCTTATTACTCCCCCTCACCTGTTGTCCATTGCGAATGAACATGCTGAACCAGGTACGGACTTTGCTGTTAGTACCCAGCAGTAGACCACTGACGTAGGAGACTAGGGGACTGACTGCCTCATCTGCGCTATCTGGTTTATAGTCCAGAGTCAGAGCCACACCTAGGCCAGGTAGGTGGCACTCCTCCACCTGAAGATACAGAGAATAACATTGACAAGGTCCTCATTTTTCTTTAGGTATATTTTTTGTGTTTATAGAATCTCTTAAGGATGACTCTCCTGCTGATGGATCCTTCAGTGAAGCAAAATATTTCTGCCTCATTGGACAACTGACCTAGCTTTGTAACGTTCTTGAGAGAAGAGGGGATGTCGGGAGACAAATTTTTCCCTTCAGTGATTGTGTCGCAAAATATCTCACGATATTGAATACGATATCTCACAAACTGCTGTTTCTAACAAATATGATGTATTTGTATGAAATAATATAATAAAGAATACATAATCCAAGTAAAACAGAACTTGTCACTAGTCATACTAATAAAATAACAATAATAATATAATATAATAATACTGCAAAGTATGTGTCAAAAAATGATAAAATAAACAAAATAGAAATTGTTTGCTGGAAAATCATTCTTTACCTGGAACATAATTAATTTTTGAATAGGAAAATTAGGTTATTGACATTACTGATGTCAAAGACACTGAATGTGAAAATTTCCATTAGTGGCACATAAAGATGGATGAGGCATGGTTGTAATGCTGTAATGATCATTTAAGGCATGCTAACAGTAAACATTTATGTTGAGATCAGCTTCATCTTTTCGGCATGTATGATACTGAAAACACGACCATTTTTTTAACAAGAACATTAATATCACGCAAACCCAGAATGCCAGAAATTGCAGCACCAAGTATTAATCTTTTATCTGGTGATTAAATCAAGAGTGAAACTGACCACCATAGCTCTGATGTTGAGGGCCTGGGAGGGGTTCATTTGACAAAGCTGCCTTAAGGCTTCCGTCCTACGTCGGCCACCCACACTCTCCTCATCCTGACGCTCTCCATTCTTGATCAAACCTCTGCAAACTGCAAAGACAAAAATGCAAACAAACAAGCACCATATAAAAATCCACCAAATGGTCAAATCATCTGATCTGAATCAGGCAATATACAGTAATATAAAATTTGCAACTTCCAGAAAAACTATACAGTTAATAGAATTTTAACTTTCATCATGCTTGTTCAGAAATGTATTGTTTGCCTAAAGATTTCTTGCCTTTCTGTTCATCATTAACAGACAACAGTGTATAATTTCTTCAACTACAGGGCCAAGTCATGTTGCTCAACCACCCTAAACCACACAATCATGACTCATGTATTTGCCTGTAAATAAGTTAATGTAGAACATATTTTCAAAGCCTGATCTCATTTTGACTCTGCTTCTGCACAGCTGACAGTTTACAAGGCAAGCTGTGTATGGCTGCCTGAGACTTTGACATATACTGAAGTAATATTATTTTCTGCCTGTCCACAAAGAACGTCCCCAGGGGGATCAATAAAGTATCAATTATTATTAAATTGTTATTATTATTCAATCTCTGCCACTTCAGGATTATTTAACATGCCACAAGAGAGCCAGTGGAGTTAGAGCTGGTTGCTAGTTTGTGTTCAAAGTGACAGATCTTGATGCTTCTAGACAGAGTCATTTCTCACACTTAAGATCAGTGGATTTTACTTTCAGTTAAATTCAATTAGGTCTTTTCTAGTAAGAAAGATTCTTTGACATCGACTACTATATAACACACACAAATAAGTCAATAACTTAACTCTGACCCTCTGTGTGATAAGGAGACAGCAGGCATTTTCCTATAACAAATCTCTCAATGTGAACACTGTCTGTGATCCACTGCGAGAGAATAATGTTGATCATCAATCAAAGACAAATATATACACCCTCAGACCAGTGGTATGGCTAAAATTATAGTGGTGAAATATCTATGCTCTAGAATGAAAACATGCAATGGCAACTCAATAGCAGTCTGTATATAATTATAACGAAGCCTTCACAGAAAGCGTCTAAGGTAATGACACTGTAAGTAACGGCCTGTTCCTGCCACAGCAGGCACACTCATTAACCATAAGAAGCCAATACTGGCACTTAACCAGCCACTCTATCTCACAGTATCAGTTGACATTATGAGTAGTATTGTGACACAGATGAATTACCTTCATTGAAGCTATCAGGGACGTTGGCAACCAACAGACACAGAAACCAGTCCCCATTGCGAACATGAAGCAAAGCTTCTGCCACATCCACAATGGGCAGCAAGGAGGGTAGCTCTGGGGAAATTAAAGAAAAATCATATTTTAAATCAAATTTAAACTCTGTTTTTTTTTCACTTATATTCCACTAATGTACACGGCTCAAAAAATTAGGGAACACACAAAAATCACACATTGGATCTTGATGAACAATTTTTACGTTTACAATTATTTAAGTTGAAAATGTTTCTTAATGTATAATTTGTTCAGAACAAAATATAACAACGGTCAATGGAAACTGTAATCCACAACCCATAGAGAGCTGTGCTCTAAATCACACTGAAAATCAAAATGTAAATTTAAATTATCAGGAAAATGTGAGGGTCAATCAGGGGCATCAATGTCTTCATTACCCAGGAACGGTCTACACAGTTTAGACACATAAGGCTGGGCAAGCACTGACTCCATGTATAGACGTGACACCTTAGAGTAACTAGACTACCTGTGCAACCTGATTGTGCTGTGGGTACTGCCTCATGCTACAAGTAACGAATCACAAAAGAATCAGCCATGAGAGACCATTTGTTTGTGGCCACCACATGTAAACCCATTCCCTTTTTAAATGTTGTCCTGCTTTTGCCTCTCAATAGTACCATTTGCCCCAATGTAGGTAAAACTTAGTGACAATAATTTGTGCTTCCAGGACAAATTAAATTCCCCAAAGTCGAACTGAGTTGGTGTTATACTGTGATAAGTGTTCCATTAATATTTTTAGCAGTGTATATTCTCATTTATAAGAACATAACTCCACTGCTTTCCTATATGTTTGATATGATAAATGGCTACAGATTAACAGAATATATTAATATATATTTATCAATCCACCACAAAACATTTTAAGTTCTATATTACAATAAAATATTCTAGCATGAGCACTGATGTATATTTTTCACAAGCCCATAAATAAATACAAAAAGCTTCTGATTATTACAATATTATCAAGGAATTTTTCAGTTTCTAGAAAGGTCAAAATCATAAAGAATTACAAAAATGTGTGGTACATGAGCATATTGTCACAAACCTTAATATATGAGCTCCATATGACATCCATTTTGGATCATATAATCCTCAAACTTCAGAACCACAATTAGTAGATGCTGCAATAGGTACAAACCCATTTGCAAAGCACCTTTAAGCAGAACTATTAAAAAGATGTAAGGAGTTAGGTGATGTAAAGAGTACCTGCTTGTAAAATGCAGAGGACATCTGCAACCTCTTCCAAATAAACAGGGCTTTCAAAGAGTTCAGAAGACTTTAAGAAAAACTCTCCGTTTGAGTCTGCAACCTGAAAAACAGCAAGGGAATCAGAAACAAACCTTGTGTCAATCGCCCTAATCTGTGAGATGAAAGTACAGAATAGCAACTGCGATACTGAAAAACCTCTAACTTGTCAATGTGAAAGCAGTTGCCAGAATTTTGGAACTAATGTCTTGTGCCATAATAATCAAGAAAGCTGAGCACTTAAGAGAGCATGCGCTCATTCATGTTTAATGTATTTATATTTAGACCACTCTGTGTCTATATTCAAATATCCATCAGATGTCACTTTCACATCTGAACAAAGAGCAGCTGCCCAGACAGCTAATAATCACTAAAATTTTCAATTTGGCCTAGGCAACAAGGTTAGTTATCCAAGTAATTGGCATGCCCAGGATGTTACAATCAAATGTTAACCATTCCTGTCTTTTCTCATCATTTCATGAGTTGTTTGTGTTTTTTTAATTCGTAAGAAAATTATTATGTGTACACATCTGACTCTACCTTATTCATGATGGCCAACAGTTCACTGAGGGTGAGACGGAGTCTCCTGAGAGGATCACTGTGCTCAAACTCCAGAGTCAGGCCATGCTGTAGTTGCGTCACTAGAATGCTCTCTCCATTAGAGCCACCTGCCTTGTGCCTGGCAGAATAAACATCACATTGTGTAAATGACTTAAATGAATTCCCAGTAGGATCTGAAAAAGCAGTAATCAGTTGGGTTTAGCTTTAGCAAAGCTAAAGAAAGCAATGCATGTATGACTTAATGAACACATCATGTGTAATTCAGCTATACCTAAGTTGCTGCTCCTTCCGTGCATCCTGCTCCAAGGCATGAAAGTCTACAGACAGAAGTGCTACAATGGAGTTGACAGCCTCCACTCCAGAGAGCAGGCGGAGGATAAGCTTCTTGTCCTGTGCCCAGGATTGGCTCTGATCAGCTGGAGCACACAGAGCCATCCTCACTAGGCAGGGCAGCAGCAGCCGGAGCTCTGGGTCACTCAGTGCAGCCAGGCGTACTACATCCACCTTTTGCATAGCTTCAAATGCATAGGGGCTGACAAACTGCAGCCCTGTACTGTCTGCCATCCCTCTGCAGCTATACCTTGTTAGAATAAACAAACGATTTAAACGGGAGAATATGAGCAAATAAAGCACACAGTCTCCAAGCCTTGAGACATGAGCACATGCGCTAATTTTACTAAGGGGTTAGCAAACAAACACTACAAAAACTCAAGGAAGTGTAGAGTTCAGCTCACAGAAGAAGCCTCAGATAACGGAGATGTATTATTGATAAATTATTATTTCCTTAAGCTACTACCGTTTTATTTAGGTTTCCAATGACTAATGAATCTGTAATAAATATAACTGGATGTTTGGTAGGCTACGTGTTATTATGTTACTGTTGTTACAATGAGGTAGCTTTCAAGAGTTGGTAACACTGTGTTAGCAAGTGTTAGCATTAACACAACTGTTAATGCTAACGCTATTTTTAACAGATGGAGAAGCTGTTTGCCCAAATTTGAAAATAACCTTAAATCCGATCTACCTCTCTGACTTTCACGTGTTTGTTTTTTATAATGCAAGCAATGTCTTAATATACTGGGCCAACTATATGCAGCTCAGTGACGCTAGCTACGAGCTAGCTAGCAGCAGCTAGCTTGCACTCACTGCTGTCCACATTGTTTTGAAAGAAACCGTGACCAACAGGCTAACAGCTAAGGCTAGGCTAGGCTAGGCTAAGCTAACACCTCACACTACAATGGTCGCGTTTGTTCCCTGTCTGTGCAAGTCGTATAAACATTTAGCAGCATGTACAATCAATAATTCAACAATAATTAACTCACCTCGCGTATTAGATTCACGTCTCTTTAATAAGCAAATTCACCATCGAGGCCTTGAGACCTCGGGCTCGGGTGTGTAGCGTCAAGCTCTACGGTGGAGCCCTAAGCCAATGACAGTGAGAGAAGCTCGTCCTGGCTTTTGCCGGTAGGTTTATGAAAATGTCTTCAGCGTTGTGTTTACCGTCCTGTCTATCAGAATTGCCACATGTCCACCTAGGTCTGATTAGATTTATCTAAAGAGCAAATCCAGTGTAGTTAGCTACATATGTCAGTGTGTAAGTTAGGGAACTGGTCATGTCATCTCCGTGTGCCAGCTCTGAACAGTACGAGACCGCGTCCTGCCCTGACTGCAGGCAGCGCCGCGGCACAACATGCACTGGGTAGATAGTGACACATCATTACTAGTATGTAAGTCTTTTGCTATTTACAAATGAAAGCTGCCAGAGAGGCCTGAACTGTAGAAATCAAGATATTTGAATAACAGTAAAAAAAACAGCCCTTTTGAATGTGTTGGGATCTAGAAACAACTTACACCACATAAGATATAAGTTAGCATGGTAGATTTGGTTTCACGGTTGAGAGGACTACTGTGGACTTCTTACCTACCCAGCCATTGACAATTGCCATGTTCAGACAGCAGCTGATGAAGAACATTAAAACAGGACTTCTGCGTTTTCAAAGGCTGCTGACAGCAATGAGCAGAAAACTGAACAAGAACGAATTGTCAACTGTCACTACACGAAGGACAATTCAGCAATTTACAAGCAAGATATCGCACTCACTCAAATTATTTTGAGGGTTATTTCAATGCATGTCACTCATGTGAATACAGAGTGTGGTAAAAAACCTGCAGACCTACTGTATATCAGTAGAAGATATTACTGCAAACAACCATGATTTCCCAAGAAAACATGGCACTGGAGTAAAAAAAATAAATTTTTTAAATTTTTATTAAATAATGAATGTATTTATCTACACTCAAAAAGAAGACCAAATACCAATTGATGGTCGAAATTTTAAAGCCAAGTAATGTTGCCAAATATGCAAAGTAAAGAGCAATATCAATGGATTCAAGAGGCAAAGTAGTTTTCCTCTGAACAGGAGAAATCCAGACAGTACATCTTTCCCTTGTGCACACATACTGAGTGTCTTATTTATTGGGCAGCCACCCAAAGCTGGTTAAAGTTCATTTACACCACACATTTACTATCACACTGAAGTAAAATGGGATAGGTCTACATGTATCTATAACCAATCATACGTGGTGCCAAAAGAGCCAGACCTCAGCCAATCAGACTAAGGAGAGGTACCGTAAAGTAAAGGGATGTGCTGAAAAGGACACGGCACATTTTCTTTACCCTCTTAATAAAAATAAAAAAAACATCAAACCTGAGGTCAGCTACTTCCAAGAGAGGCCAATAGTTCTTCAACTTCACTACCGGTGTCCTCGTCCATTCGCGCATCACAGTTCCCCTCCCCAAAGCAATAAACACAAGCACAGGAAAATAAGTTGACGCACTTTATTCCTAAAACAGAAGCCACACCACCAACTGCTGGCATGGCATTCATATATAATTATTTATATATATTGCCTTTTGGTTTTTGTGTCTAAATGTGTGGTATAAAATACTATATACAACAATGTACCTCTTTATTTAAACACAGTGAAGTTCATTGCTGTACAAGTCCTCTGTAGCTACAGCTTTGCTGTAAGTCCTTCATGCTCAAAGGCATGGAACATAATTCTCCACTCTAATTCTTCTGTACATTGTGACAATACAAATATTCTGTCTCCATTACAAAAAATAATACTCTAAAAGCAACCTACTGGGACTTTACTTAATTTTTATGGGATTTTTTTTCCTGGTTGTTTTTTTAATTAAGACGATTACATATATCTTAGACCAATTGCTTTAAAGCAGGAAGGTGATATAAACCTTCTCCATTTTTATATATAAAAGAGGTTAAGAAATAAGACAAATTATACATTTAAAAACTTACAATAAATAAGATAGATGCAGGCATTTCATTTGGATACAATTTCATCCAAAGGAATAAAAAGGAATTTCATGTCTTAAAACCAAAGATCCATTCTTGAGTTTCTTTCCTTGATCAAATACATGTGTCCCTTTTCTTCCACTAACTTCACAGATACACTTGTCTCTTCAATACAGACTGGCCAGTGACTGTGCTGCCATGCTACAAACCATGACAACCAATCTGTCAATCTCTCACGTTCATTAATTGCAACTCAACTTCTGGTTTCCCCCACTTTATTCCCTTGTCTCTATGGGCATGTCTTTGAATCACAGGGGTGCGACTGTCTCAACCAGTAGCAGCCATGGCAGACAGGACCATCTCAGCTTTAAAACAGCTGTCTAATCCCATCTCGGTAAAGGATCCAGCTCCATGATCTGTGTCTGGGTCTGGTCCTTGCGGTTTTCTTCAGTCTTGGAGTTGTCGCTTTCCTCTTCTCTGTAATGTTTCCCCTGCTCCCCTCCTGTAACAGGCTGTCGGTTACAACATATTCATGATGAAGTTGTACATCTGGTTGAGCACCACAAAGTGAATGGGTAAACATGAGCGTCGGTCCTGTGTGGCAGGGTCACACGTCAGCCAGGAGAGGGCGTTGTACTGCTCCAGCACAAATCTGTCCAAGCGTACAAAGGAACAGCATTTATTTGTGTTGTGTTATCAGAAAAGTATATTCTAAAAAACATTATACGCATCTCAACATCCCAATATTGAATTTAATAGAAATAAAAGAATCCTTCATTTTTGCAAAATCATCATGTTCTTCTAATATTAACCAATATATATATAAAAAAAAACCGTAAAAACCTTTTGTATACAAAAAACATTTTAGTCTCAATAATGTGTACAACGACAAAAATCACTGGAAACGCAGCAGGGTGGTAATAGTATTTTGCGTGTTTGTGGCTGAGTGTGTTCTGGTGTTGTTTACCTGAGTACATCTGAGGTCTGATTGGAGTCGAGGGGGTGGGAGTGTTTGCTGTGCAGTAGTTCATCTGATTGCGCTGAAGACACATGGAGGTGCAAAGAGGCCTAAGAGGGGGAGCACAAAGAAAGAGATGGTGTCAACAGTATTACAATGAAGTTATTAGGCTTTTATTACATCTCATCTAAATAATTATAGGTCTTTTCACAGCAGAGACACAGCAGCGCTGAGTCTGGAGCTAATTCCAAAAGCAAGGGATATCACTGCAAATCAAAGCCAGCGAAGTGCCATTTGTTTACACACACGGGTTCAATTACCCCCAACACCACTTGCTAATGTAGCCTTACATATTCAACAAAAATGCTACTGAACAAATTTACTGATGATTAGAAATGTCTCAATTTGTATCTAAAATGGCAACAAGGATATGGTGTCGTTCATTTTGAATCCACTTGTTTTGGTGACGCATTCAGGAGACTTTCACAAGTCTAATTTGTTTCCTCACTACAATTTACCCCCCTGTGTACTAACCTGAAATTCCATTGTTTGAATTTAAACATTTATTTCACTGTGACCACACTCTGTACCTTGAGAAAAAGTGGACACTGGTTCTGAGCCTGCGGACAGGCTGACCAGAACCAGTCGGGCAGCGGGCCGGCTTTAGCTGTGGAGACAAAGTAGCCGAGGGCCAACGGCTGCTGCAGGAGGTTGGGGACTTCTTCGTGGGACTCCATGCGATCCGTACTCTGGCCCTGCCACAAGGTGGGGAATCAAAGTTAGCTCGGTTTCCATGTGTCAAATGACACGTCGTAATGAAAGTCAATCGACAGACTGTGCATGTGCATGTCTCACCTTACTGCCATCACCTCCGTGGTGGTAATGAGAGCCGGGGGAGTGTACTGGGGAAGTGGTCGGTGAAATGTTAATGATGTCTGGATCCACCAACTCATTCTCCTGGTCCAGCAGGTCAAAGATCCCAATAGAGTCTGACCCATCTGTGGAGAGCAGGAGAATAATTCAACAGGTGTGAAGTCATGAATTGGTAAGATGTTTTAAACAACCTTTTGAACAACCTGTGTCTCTGACTAGCATAAAAAGTACTCAGAACAAATGTTGTTCTTCTCCTTCTGATCTGTATATTAGCCAAAAACATGTATTTTTGTAGTAGTAAGTGGTATCAGTCAGAACATTTAATTTGCTGTATCAATAATCTGCCAACAAATATATTTGCACAAAGGCACTCAGACATTCGGGGGTGCATATGAAACATGCAAGCACACACTACAGCAAGACAGATTCTTTCTTGACTATAAAAGTAAACAGGAAGGATTTGGAAACAAACAGCAGAGATTAGAGGGGAAACCTCAGTAATTGCTTCATTTTCCATTTCAGATCAGTGAGCTTGTTTAAGGTCCAGCAAACAGGATGAGCCACACTGGTTTAAAAACACAAGAGGATCCCAAGGGATGAGAGCAAGATAAATGAAGGAGCACTACTGACCAGTGGTGGCATTGAGAATGTCGATGTTGGGGTCAATGTTGGTATAATTGGAACTAGCCACTTGGACGAAGGCGGAGGTGGGGAAAACCAGGATGTGGGTGCAGGAAGTGTCCTGTGGAGTGCTCAGCTGGGACGTCTGCATGTTCAGGGTGGTGCTTCGGCCAAACACTGAGCCCGTTGACACAGAGTCTGATGGGATGCGCAGAGGAATGAGAGTGTTACAGGTCAATGAAGAACGCAGCAAGGCACAATGAAACGAACTGTGAATCGTTATCACAAAATCTTTTAACTAGTCTCTGAGCACATTTTACATGTATAAGCTGAGGTTAATGGTTAATGGAAGTGATGAAATCTGAAAAAGAAAAACCCTGCATCAACGTATCTGTAATATGTCTGGAACCTATTTATAGCTTATTTAATTTTAGCCAAGTACTGCTACAGCTTTAAAAGTGATGACATTTTAAACAGGTTTAAAATGGTTCCTCATATGTACTCTAAAACATAAAAAAAGGTCATTTAAAATATCAAGACAGCTGTTTGTATCTCCCTAAGTTCTATGTTACAACAACATAAAAAACTGTTGTTAAAGTTTGGCTTGTTGTACATCTGAGGCTAACACAGCCTTTCTAATCTCTTTCATCTTCAAGAGCTTTTTAGGAAGGAGATGTCCTCAGCCAAGCATCGCTCAACACAATCCTGGTATGATGCACTGGCAATCCCCCACTCGTTTCCCAAGATAAACCCATTGATCTGGCTCTCCATCACACCGCATTGAGATCAATGGGCATCTGAGAGGTAATGCTTTATGAGAGAAAGGTACATGATCTTTCCTGCCATCAATCTGCTCTGGACAAGGAGGGGACACACATTGTAATATGCTGCTGCCATCAATCTCTCACAGACACAGACACACAGACACACACAGACACACACAGACACACACACGCAGGCACAGACAGACAAGAACACATCAGTGCTACTCAGATGGGAACTATAGTAATGAAGGAGAACAAGTGTACTTATAATCTTCCACATGTGCACATATTGTACCTGGCATGATGATAAAGGACCCCTGGGGTTCCATGGCAACTAGGCACACGCTGAGGATGCTGGGAGTATCTGAGGCAGAGATGCCACACATTCGACACATTTCCTTCAGGCGGCGACTCAGTGACTGGAGGTTTCTCCCTCTCAGCAGAATACTCCAGTCTGGAAGATCAAGAGAAAACAACAACAGAGGATGAATCCACGAGTGCAGATGGGATGGAAATGATATGAAAAACACTTTCAATGCCTTAAATGCTTAAGGTTTCTATCCTGAAATACATTTTAGCATGATAGTCATCCTCACCTTTTAACTCCCCGTGCCCTATCCTGCCCAGTCGGCCAATCACCACCCTCCAGGGGACTGATGTCATCTGCACCAGTCCTAAGCACCAATCCCACAGCTTCTGCAGGCCATACCGCCGAACTGAGCCCTTTTTCCTCCGTGCTCTAAAGAACGTGTACAGACACGCACATCAGAAATCGCTTTTCATCAAGTGTGGTTAGCTATAAAAGTGTTATAAACAGAATATATTGTGAGCGCACTGATGAAGTGAACCAGCTCTCACGAATACGTAGACCCATTCAGACCATGTTTGACCTGGAGCTATGTGTAATTTCATAGCTAGCATGACATAAATGATACAAAACTCACAGTTCTGATATTAACCAGACTTAATATCAGCTGCCACACACCTTTTCTAAGGGCTCAGACATTTGTTGTGCAGCTGTGACCGAAAGTGGGATATTTAGAGAGAAAAACTAACATGTTGAGAATGTGGAAGGTTATGGCAGATCATTCTAAATATTTACTTGTGTGGCTGATGTCAAAACTACTTTCGCTACTTTGTAGCTACACTAGAAACAAAAATATTGCACTGCAAGTATTGCAAGCTCGAAGTAATTCCTTTTGATAGTAACAAACAACTGAAGTGGGAAGGTTTTCATTTGGTATTGATTGTGGTCTTACCTGTTGGGAACATCAATGTTGATGATGCAAGTCTCAAGGAGTTCACCGTACAGGTCAGTGCATGTAGCCAGGAGCCATCGCTGGTCATGGGAAAGACAGTATCCTACAAACAGCACATTGTATTTCTGTGACGCTTCGCCAAATGTCTCCCCGAGCTCCGTCTGCTTGTCCTTTACCGGTGCCAGGATGAATGGAGGTGTATACAGACGCAGACACTCTGGCCTCTGCAGATTGGTGATGTGAAGAGTTCAAGATAAAGAGTTTAGAATAAATCTTTAGCCCTGCTAAAAAAAAAAAAAAGTATAAAAACTGGAACTGTTCCAAATATGCTTATTTTGTGCAAAGACTGCTCGACTTTCATGGTCACAGAAAATCCTGTCTTTCAAACCCAAAAAATGCTGAGTTTACATTCTAAGGATCCTTGCAAGCAAAGCTGTGCCTCGTGTCACTCCCCATCCATATCCCAGTTCCCCAGAAAGGCAGCCCAAGGTTTGCCAGTGTGTTTAAGGGAAAAGATAGCACTGGCTCCAACAAAGGAAGTCAACTGAATTAGGTCCTGATCTGAAGTGGCCCTTTGTCTAAACCTGGAGATGAGATCCCATTATGGAGGTCTCAGAGAGTTAGCCAAGCAGATAATGGAAAGAAAACTCTAGACTAGCAGAGGGTTACAAGTTCCCCTGGATTTGTTCCAACAAAAAAAAAAAAACAAACTCTGAGGATGGTTAGTACTAAAAACTCTACATCTAACTGCCTTCTTTCTTTTCAGTGGCAGACAGAACACAGCAGGGGCAAAGGCTGGGTCATATTAGGTCAGGTTCATGTCTGGCTGCAGAGCTAAAAGCTACTGAAATACTACTGCTAGGCCCACAGTGTCAGCCTCTGTTTGCTGGCCTATCAATCAGAGTACAATGAATGTCAACATGGTGCTGCTACTGATCAACTAAAGAACTAATCTGCTACAGCATGCTAGCACAACAACTGTTTCTGCTTTTCCACAGAGATTTAAAGGTGGCTACTTATACATCTTAGATATTTGTTGAATTTACCTCTGGGCTTTTCAGTGCAGTGTCAATAGCCAAGCCCGGGCCGAAGCCTGTTAGTGACTTGACATTGGTGGAGGTGGGCAGTGGCCGTCTACACTGAGTGAAGACAGAGAAGGCTAGAGATTTGAGGTGCTGGGCGTAGATATGACTGTCTTCGCCTCGTACTGGCTGAAGTAAGTACTGGCAGGGCACAATCTGCAATATAAAACAACAAGTTGTTAGACACAGGAAACATTAACTATAACTTAGTAACTCTCTACAGTCTTGCCAACAATGCTTCTGCATCTATCAACATTGCCATCCAATATTTAGAGAAAAGTGTCAAATAAGTATAAAAAGTTGGAATAAATGTTAAAATGATTAAATGTTTCATGGTAACTTAAAGAAAAAGTCATACAATGCAACATAATCCATTACACTGTATGAATGAATGATTCAAATCATCAGTCCAGATGCCTCTGGGTAAATCTCATCTTGTCAGCCAAGTCAGTGCATTAAAAAAAACTTTAAACAGGATAATAGCACAACAGGCTGTAAGTCATGGCTTAAACCTGCCTGAATACCAAACTAACTGTGATGGAACCTGAGAGGAGTGATTTCTGTTCTGTATGAAAATATGACTTCAGATAATGAATGAAGGCATGTGAGTCTTACAGGTATAAAACGAGGTGAAGCTACTTTTAGTGTATGCTGAAGAGCAACTAGCCTGTAACAGGACGAATAATACAATTGAAAGTAACAGGTTTACAAACTAAATGAATCTACAGTGCACTGAAAATGAGACAAGGCGACACTAAGTTCCAGGGATGATGGTCGGCATCTTCTTCCAGATGTTTAAAAAAAAACAAAAAACTGTATTAAATCTCTGCTTTTCTGTTGTCTGCTACGCTCCACCATGCTCTGCACAGCCAATCACGCATTACTCAAATACAACATAACAAATAAACAAAAAACTGCCCCAAAGTGTTCAAAACTGTAAATGCATGATATACATTTCTTTTCATTAAAACTGGCAAACATTAATCACCAACATCATCATGCACCATAAAGAGGTATCAGTTGATACTGTCAGGTATTTTTCTGGTAATGTACAATATGCAGTTGCAAACATGAACAATTTACTACTTCTGTTGGTGATTGATACGTCAGCAACGATGCCACTGAATATAGTCAGTTAATTCACACACTGACAGAATATAGGAATAATGTATTTACTTAAGTGGATAGTGTTAGGATAATGAAATATGAAGCGGTCAGCTTTAAAGTTATGTCTCTCTTCGGAATTTGACTCACCTGTACAGAAACAGAATTGCGGATCTGGGGGGGCAGGAACTGAAGCATCTCAAGGTAGCAGCGTAGCAAACCCAACGTCCACACACTGGAGTGGGCCGAACCAGGGCCCGAAGCACCATCTGCCTCGTCATAGCTAAAGGGATCCACGATGTAAACAACAATGGCAGGTGGATACGTAATGGCATGGGACTCCCCATCTGTGGGCACGCCCACCTTCTCTCTTTCCAAAGTGCTGTAGAAAGCACAGAGTAGAAATATCACACACCTAGTATTATAGGACAGCCTAGGACATCCTTAATATACAGTATACATTTAGGCATCATAAAAACTGTCATTGTCCAAAATACCAAATATGTCTGGTTAGGGCCATGTGTCTTATAGTACCTTTCAGGTGGCTCAGTGGGTCCCTGGGCCTGGCTGCTGGAGTCCCCTGAGGTGTTCGTATTCTGGGAGCCAGCCTGCTGGGCCTGTTGTGCCTGTTGTGCCTGCTGTCCACTCTGGGGGCCACTTCCCTGGCCCTGGCTGCCCATGCTCCCAAAGGGGGGAAAAGAGCTGGGCTTGGCATGCGGCATCCCGCTGCCAGGCTGGCCTGAGGATGTCACCAGGCTGTTGGATGACACAGAGCCATTTCCAGACCCGCTGTTGCTGCTGTTGTTGCTGTTGTTGCTGTTGTTGTTGGGAACGGTGGAGCCTGCAGCGTTCGCTGAGCCCTGCTGGCTGACTGAGCTGGAGGTGGAACTAGACAGCTGTGTAGAAAATGACTGGCTGGAAGAGGGAGGGGGACTGGGCTGTGTGAGGAGAGAACTGTCCAGTGGCTGTGATGCGAGGTATGGAGCTGAAAGGGGAAAAAGAAATACATCATTGGAATTTTACTGATGACATGAAACAGAATATAAAAAGATACTCATTTCAACTTGACCTCCTCCTACAATGATGACTCTGCTGTCACATTTCAAAGCTAGGTTCTCTTTCAGGCATTCAAGGTTCTCTAGCTAGTCTTTTTATAAACCACACCAAGTGGTATTGAAGGTGGAAATTCAGCAACAAAGAGCTGACTGAATGAAGCCTTGTGTAACAGAAAAGCCGAGGATCAAAAGTGCAGCCGTTACGCAGCAGGTTGTGAATGACACTCACCGAGGTTGTGGCGGCACACTTGTGCATAGAGTTTGAGCTTATTGAAGGCGTCGCTGTTGCCGCTGGAAGCCTTGAGGAACCAGTCGCTGACAGGCTGATCCACAAGGTTCTTGGCTCCATTGCCGCCAACGAGAACTATGCCATCGGGGTAGCCTTTGGAAATGGGCCGATGCTGTCCCAGTCGACATGACTGTAGAAAAACAGAGAGAGAAGAAACATAATAAGTGTATGAACTGGTTTCAGTAGCATTTTCATCATTAGTTCCAACAGTTTAGTTACTTATTTAACCCATTGGAGTCCAGGTTCATTTTGGGCTTTCTATGCATTCATTATTGTCTTAAGCTCCTATTAACTATCCTTACCAGGAATTCTTAGCATCCTTTTCTGACACATGATTCTGTCTAAGTATAAATCTGCATCCGTCTGTAAAAATGTACAAATCATGGTCTAATCACTCAAAAGCAAAGTTACATTTGAAGATCACCAACATTAAAGGTGCTGCACCCTTGTTCCGTGTCTCTACCTCATAGACAGCTGTGAGGTCTCTGAAGAAGGTCTTGGCACCACTGAGCAGGGCCTCGTTGTCAGGACAAACCACCAGATACCCAACATCCCGCTGGGAGCCAAAGGGTTCCAGCAACAGCTTCTCCCAGTAGGGCAGACCAAAAGGAGACAGTACCACAAAGTCATACTCATAACCAACCAAGAAGGTGGGGATGGGCAGTGGCTCTGGGGACTCGTCTGTGCCTGTGAGTGTGAGATGGAAGGAAGAAAAATAAAAATGGAAGGTTAGAAAGAAAGAACAGTGAGTGGTGTTTGCAGGTAAGGTGTCAGCTCTCCTCCCTCTTCTCTCTGCCCTCAACTGTGCATCAGCATGTGAGGTCACCAAACAATCTGACAGCTCCTCCCAACAGAGCTGACATCTGGACCGCAGAAGTGGGACCACGCTGCCTATTGATCTGACAGCATCCTGAGTTTTGTCTACTTCAAGACACACATATACACACACACACACACACACACACACACACACACACACACACACACACACACCTCAAAATGTCTCATACATAAACACCACAGATTCTTTTAGGAAAGTAATATTTTTAAAAGTCAAAGTTGTGTATTTTGTGCTTTGTTTTTTTTCTTTCTCAACAGAAAAGAAGAACGTGGACTATCACTCACTGATATCTGATTTTAACAGAGTTACACTGAACTGTGTATATAACTTCTCCAGCTTGCACCGAGCTTTACCGTAAGAGCCACGTCCAGCCATCTTATGGAACTGCTGCCAGGTGAGAGGACCCTGAACCCCCCACGACCGCACTGTCCTCTTCTTCTGGATTGCATCCTGTAGTACGGGCTGGAGGGACATGAGCACCCGCAAGACATCCTGAGAGCACAGCGCACTCACGTCCACTGCTGGAGAGCGGAGCAGTAAAGGAGAAACTAAAGATTAATCACAACACACAGGTTGAAGAAAGACATTCAAATAAATTAAAGCACATTTTCAAAATTACCCCTAGTAAATAGTGCTTTAAGCTAATTTTTAAGATGAATAACCTTTTTAATTAAATAATAAATACAATTTTGATTACAGCTTTTTTTCAACTCTGTTTATAGTTAAACAAATAAAACCTAATAACTATAATACAAAGTCACCTCTCACCATTTTGTTTGCCCCAGTGGTGCAGACAGGTGCTTTTAACCAGTGCCTCATCCACTTTACCACCCGACATGTTATCCATGAACTGCCTGCCGTGCTCTAGGGACATGTAGCAGTCACTGCGGTAATCCCTTTCTTCCACTCTCACACAGGGCGGTACAGGGGCCCCGCTTGGCCCTCGTGTCACTAAATCATGTTCTAGGACTGAAATGGGTGAAAAGGGGTTGGTACACTGATCCTGTAGGAGGAGGATCAGTTCATCTGGAACATGGTCCCCCCTCCCAACTCCAGTTCTCTCCAGTGAGGAGAGCCGCAGCTCCTCGAAACGCTTTTCAGCCTCTTTGCTGATGTCTGAGCCACGGCCGATGATATCCAGCTCATCCTCAAGGAAGAGGCCTGAGCCGTTACCGTAACGCCGGTTGACGATGGCGCTGAAGCCGCAACTGCAGGCTTCCTGGGCCTCGCCAACTGGGTCGCTCAGGTATACGCCCACGTCGGCTCCTTTTATGTTCATGTTACACACGCAGATGCAGCAGCTGTCGAAGTTGCAGTCCTTGAAGAGGTTCATGACTGATTCGGAGAGGATGAGGGTGACGTAGAGGCTGTGGGCCTCGGGAATGGAGGGTACTGTGGCTGGCTCCACTGAGTTCAGTGGTCGGCAGGTGGAAGGGGTGGACGCTGGTGAATACAGTTCAGAGTTCTCGTATTTAAGTGAGCCCTGAACGCTGGAAGGGCCCCGAGGTGTGCGTGGGGTGCGTGGCGTACGTGGGGTGGGGGCAGAGAAACGTGGGGTCGCAGGTGAAGGCAGGATGCCCGCACCACTGTTACTTGGAGGGGCACTATTTGACATGAAAGGCGTGTGGGTCTGAGGGGTGTAGGTCTGAGTGTAGTCCTGGTCCATAGTGCTGCCCACACTGGGGATGTTACTGAGAACAAAAAGATGTAAGGACATTAATCAGAGAAGGCACCAGAACTAAAGTTATCAGAGTATTAGTGGCACATTTTATGGTTCTGAAACTGGCCAAGGGCTATTGCTGTGAACCTCAGCAAAGTCATACGGACACACATGATCTGAAATAGTCACTGAATAACTATTGAAAACCCAATTTCCAATATCAGTGCTATTAATTTCTCATTTTTAGCATGGTAAAAAATAAATAATTTTATTTGGTGTACGGTACAGGACTTTTTTTTTTTAAAGCAAAATAGCAACGTTCAGTACGTTGCTTCAGAAAACAATATATTGTTATCCAACTGTTTCTCTGAATTTATACAGACCATTTGAGTAATAAGGCAGTAGACCACATTTACTACAAAAGGAATGGAGAGTGGGATTAGATTGCACACACGCACGTTACACAAGAAAAATGCTGGTGAGAGAAAGAGAGGGAATGAGAAACTGGTAGCGAAAAGAAGCAGTGGGAGAAAGACAGACATTCAATAAACACTTCAACAAGCATCCCTCTGAGGTAAGGTTTATTTTTGGGCTGGCAAGCAACTGTGAGGAAGCAGTCAGAGTGTGTGTGAGAGGAGAGAAGAGGAGAGAGAGAGAGGGGGAGGGAGGAAGGAAGGGAAGGAAAGGTGAGCACATCATGTCCCTCGCTTTATGTGGGGAACTCCTGGCACAGATCCACTACAAGGCAGTCCCAGCACTCAGTGAACACTCTCCTGCAGCCAGGGCACGTTCAACATGGAATGCTGACGCAAAGACAGCGCCAGCACATTACAAGGACCCATGACTAAGTTTAGCTGAGACTCCTCTCCCTTACAAGAAAATAATCCACCCTATTCATATTAAGAGTTCTTACAAGCGACCACATTTGTTGATTCGTATGCTCCACGTTTCAGTGTACTCTAATAAAAAAAATTAATAATCTTAATCAGGCAAAAATACAGCCCCACAGTTGCTTTTTTGATATAAAAAAATGGTCATTAATTTCAACTGATCCTGAACATACTGGATAAACTGTGTGCTGACAGTTCACATTCTTACTAAAAACAGCGAGCCCACCTTTCATATAAACAAAAACATTTCCAAACCAATTTGCGATCCATAACTAAAGCATACTTTGGGATTTGTTCCAGTGATTTATTAGTTCAAAGGGTTCATGTTGTTTGTTCAAAACTGAATGGTTGTAATGCATTTTATACATTAACATTCGGCTAAGCACACAGTAAGTTTGGCATCGTTTGAAAAAACGGTGTCTAGAGTGTCTTTAGATACAATGACCCCCCATGTTTTATAAGCCAAATAAATGTAATAAGGGTCTGCTGCACTTATTAGTGAATAGTGCAAGTTTGTCCCATGTATGTGGAAAGCAGCAACTATACATTAGTTGTGTTCTGTGACAGATATACAAGCGACTACGAGCTGCCGAGCAGTGAGGGGGCATGGAGCCACTGTGTAGGCCCATCTCACCACTCCAGTGATATCTTCAACCAAGAAAGCATTTTACACTCATTTCCCTGCTCCGCCAGAGGCAGTCAGGCATGGGAAATTGAGCAGCCTGCTAAAGGGCTGTCCAGGGAAGGACCAGGGGGTGTGTGGACAGAAAGAGAACGTGTGAATATATGCTTCCTTGCACACAAAACACAGAACCAGTCACCACAGCCTTGCCATGTCTTCTGCAAATCTGAATCAGAATGCCTCAGCAACCTCCTGCCCAGAACATCGTGATAAGTTATAAACAGGCTAAGAAAAATATGAATTGGTTTCACAGAATTCAGAAAGATAAAAATCAGACAGAAACCTGGCCATCCTGGGAGGAAATCTATCCACATAATTGAAGGAGTATCAACAAATCTATTACAGTTGCATACCTGTCCTTGTTGAGGAAGGTCATGACAGGCACAGGGTTTAGCAGCTCTCGGCCCATGGTCCAGCTTGGTCTGTAGATGCACTCGTCTGGCATTTTGATTGGAGGGAGACACTGGCTGGGCAGTGTTTTCAGAGGAGCAAACATGGAGCAGCCTACAAAGACCTGGCACAGCTCTGGCTTGTACACAAACGAGTAGTCCTACAAGATAAATGCAAAATAAGGCATAGTGAAGTAGAAACATACATAAATGATCCAAGTACCTATTTTTTCTAGTTGGAATTTAAACATGCTGGTGAAATATGATGCATGCGGTGACATTGTCTACTCATGATTTACAGACAGTTAAAAATACGCTGAAATAGCTGTGAGCTGTTCCCGTTTGTAATTTACCCATGATTATACAGGTGAATGTCACTGGATTAGCTGAAAATTCACTAGACCATATATTATACTGTATGTATGTGTATTGTACAGGACTACAGAAATTGTAGTTTTAGTGTTTTGCTCTTTGGAAACAATGGATCCCTAATCTGAAGAGTTGTCTCGGACCACATATCCTGCCTCAACACAAGCACAATAAAGAACATTCACTTTGACTTATGACAACTACTGGTTGTGGCTGTAAATTCCACCTGCTGGTTCAGTCGGTTGTAAGTTATACTGCAATATCGCCTGACAGATTTACTGAGTCTAGGCCCACCTTGATCTCAGAAGGCTTTGGGCTGCAGAAGCTCTCCTCCACCTCAATCTTAAAGTGACCACCCAGACTTGAGGTGCCATCCAGTGTGGTCATGCCTGGGTTGGGCTCCATGCTGCCATACTCCTTGCTGCACATGTTCATGGGTGAGTAGCCCATATTGTGCGGCTCCACTGACGGAGGGGTGGGAAACATTTGGTGCAGGTCTGCTGAACCTGGCAGGAGAGAGAAACATCAAAATATGAAGCACTTTGATTTTAATGCGAAGAGGATTGAGTTTAGAAGGAACATTAGGTCGAGTTCAATACTGTAACCTTCATAGAGCCGACACTGATAAAACTAGATATTATATTACATTATATTTACAGTTATTGCCCTAAATACAGCACTTTGAGGCAAAACCCATTCCTCAAGATGACAATTATGGGTATTATGGGAATGATGTAAAAATGTGAAATGTGTAATTTTAAGCTGTTGTTACAACAGACTGTCAAGACGCCTGCTGATCAACCATACGTTTTCTTGTTCTGCAGCTAAATATGACAAGGAGCTGTTTTTTTAGGCAGCTGCCATGCAAATACAAAAAAGATGAATACTTATTAGATATGCTTCCAGTCAAACAGGTATCTCGCCCACAACTGATGGCACGGTTACAGTTTGCCACAGTAACCTTTACGCTTTAGCTAATATTTCTTGCACTGTATTATTATTGAGAACATTTAGAGAGACCAGCAGAGGTGTTACGTGATAATGACAATTAGTGTTAAAAGAGGAATTGTGGGTCATAATTTACAGCCTAGGACTGTAAATTGTAAGACATACAGTGTCTTTAGTTCTACATTAGTGTGCTGTGGTCAAAGCAGTGTTAGCAAAGAGAGCCTGCAGTACAGTATCGCAGGAGATAACAAGACAGCAGCTACAGAATGATTAAAGGCCAATTCATACTTTGCATTTGCCCTCAGATGAATATGGACTACAGACATGCTCACGCATCTAATCATGCTGAAATGATCCACACACGCTACATTGACTAAATGAATATTTGGTCCATCCCACATGCAATTACATGACACACAAAATGTTTTTCAAAAACAACACAAGATATTGTTTCTTAAAGACTGTATTTTATCCAGACACTCAGAGGGACAGTATAGAACAGAAAGTGTGTTTCATTATCCATTTCTGTTAACAGTGCTGAGGAATCTGATCCTGTTCTTCAGTACTAACATCATGTCCAAACGGAAAGGTAAAATGCCACATTTTAACTGGGCACACAGATCATTTCCTTTTGGTCATATTATATTTCACATACATTTCGGTAGTAAAATTATATTTAATTAGGCCATATGTTGTAAGTTTTGGCTACAAATCTCGACAGCAGCAACAGAAGATCAAGAGCTCCTTTTAAAAAATAAACCGTAAGTGTAACAACTTCATATGACCAGTGTAAAGGATGTTGGAATAAACTGGTGCACAGGCACTGGGACATGAAAATGAGTCGCACATGGATGTCCAACAGTGATTCTGTCCCACCACCACTAGGTGGCAAAGACAAGTGTGAGCACAAGTTAAGCCTGGCTTTTTAAAAGCCTAAATTGTATTTAGTTAATCAAGCATTTGACGCCATTTCATTTAGCTGGAATTGGGAGAAGGAGAAATACTACATTTAAAACCAAAGTGGCTTCTGGCAAGATCCCAGTAATGTCACACGTGTGACGAAACTGATGCTAGATGAACAGTTCAGGAATATCAGTGTTCAGGAAAGAGAGAGAGACATCAGTACAGACAGATGTAAAGATACATACTTATACAGGATACTGGGTCCAAAGTGGATGGCTTTGGTTCCTTGCTGCCAAATTTGTCTTCTGTTCCATTCACCGGTCGCCTGGAGCCAGGCTGTGGATTTAGAGGGGGCAAAAAAAATATTTTAGCACGTGGTGATTTTGATAACTCAAATGTTTGTTAATGATACTGCTCTATTTTCACTCCTTTTATATTTCAAAATCAGTAGGGCTTCTAGATCAGTATCACACATGACATCATGAGTTTGTACTTGAACTGCTCTACTCTGGCAGGTGGATGCCAGTGAAAACACACAGACACAGACACAGACACACACACACACAGTGCCAGACCACACCCTGTGTAATGAGATAGATATTGCAGTGTGAGCCAAGGTCTCAACTGACCGCCAGATCATCTTCATCTGAGTTGAAGAGGTTGTCCAGGTCATTGATGGACACCACCAGGTCTGTCTCGTGGATCAGGCTGGTAGAAGCCATACGGTTGTGAGCAGCTGCCCGCTGAGCTTCTGGACACACAGAAACACAAACACACACCTAATGTTAATATTAACATATCAGGGTTGATTTGAGGGTCCTGAGTCAATGAAAGGCAGAAGTCTTGCTTCAAGCTATGTTTATGCTAATAGCTATACTGATTGGCCTCAATGTATTTAATCAAGAAAGGAAAAATATTTTCTTCCAAATTGAAATGCTTGTGGCATGACAAATGTGTAATATAAGATTTAAATTAAAAATAACTGAGAATAAACGGCCCTATTTAGTAAATGAATGTAGTCTCAGATGACATAAAGGAAAAGACTCAGTTAAGAGTGTTACTGACATGTTTTACTCAGTATGCTGCTTCCTCCAATCTGAATGATCTCCAAGGCACTTGTTCAACATGTTCACTTTGGCAAAGTTTTCTCAAGGTGGCAATAGGTAACACACTGCCAACACACACAAGTTGATTGTGTGTGTTAAGGAAAAAAAAGATTCCTTACCATCCGATGGACCCGTCCCTCCATCTTCACCCTTTGAGGGGAAAAGAAAAAAAAGGAGATGATTGATGCTTTGAGACTTATAGTTTCAACATACGCATGAGACCAGAAAGATCTGTCAAACTCAGAATGTACTGTGGCAAATAAGATTTCCAGTGTGGATCACAGTGAAATCATGATCCAAGGACTGATCTCTTAGGCTCCCACTCAGGCATCAATATCTGGGCTGGCGCTCTGTGTGTGTGTGTGTGTGTGTGTGTGTGTGTGTGTGTGTGTGTGTGTGTGTGTGTTCCCATGACAGGTTGGGTGTACACTGTGTTCTGAGCAGCTGTAGCTGGGGGAAAAGAATGTTATGTCTTAACCATATACCACCATAGCCTGTCCAAAGCAGAACTTGACATCTGCACCAATGGTAATGGTCCAGTAACCTTCTACCACTAATGCAAAACGATGCCTGTGTAAAAGCATCCCATCAGATTTTTCTGGGACTTAATTTGGGAATTAAATTCAGTGGGCACTAACTTACCATTTATGTATAATGGTGTGCTGGTCAGATGATAGTCCACAACAGAATGAGTTTATAACTGCTCAGGTTAAAGATCTCACTGTGGCTCCCAATAAGTTATATACTAGTATGATGGGAAACTAATAATGAAGCTATTGCTGCTTGTCCAGCTCCAAAACAACTCATAAAAAAGTAACAAGTAATAATAATTACAGGAATCTCAAGTTTTGATATTAATATGTTAAACCTATCTATCAAGGGTACACCAAGAAATTCTGTTGGTGCTCCAGGTGTATATCAACATAAGTCTGATAGGAAGTTAAGTATCCTGGAGGTGGAAAGACTGAAAAAGATTCTGACAAAATTATTAGGCTGAAGTAAAAATTAGGGCGGAAAGAGAATCCATGTGTCTGCACACACACAAGCACCCACACATACACCACATAAAGCAGACAGACTGTGGAAGGGCTCCATTGCACAGACTGCTCTTCAGGGACTCTCCACTCCACTGAGAGCTGCCTTCACCCTTACAGTCCAACACAGACCGGGGGCGTGCAGCGGGGCCTTCACCAGACACAAGAGAAGGAAAATATTTGGTTGTGCATTTTAAGCTTAATGGTTCAGTGAGCCAGGTTTGTTGATGCAGTTAGACTAGAGGCTCCAAAAAGCCTGAAATCTGCAAATACACAGGCCAGGACACACACACGCACTCACGCGTGCACACGCACTCACGCGTGCACACGCACGCGCGCACACACACACACACACACACACTAAATTTCCCTTTCAATGCTGGGGGCAATTCACAGCTAACAGGTGGCCCTTGTCTGGAACCAGAGGCAAGAATCCAAGAGGCAGAGCAGAGAAAAACAGTGAGAGGTAGGAAAAGGCAGAGGGCAGATGGGAAAAACGCAACTTAAAAAGAAATTGGACAGGATAACAATTTGGTGTTCCTTTGAGCTCAACTAACAATGGGGATTTGGGGATTGCTTCCTGTTCAGTTAGATTTAGGCAGTGAAAGCGGATGTATGTGGAAAGCGGCTGCAGTGTTATTTTTAGTGCAGCATTGCTGAAGATGCTGATGGCCTATTTTCTACCTTTCCTGCTCCCTGATCTTAAAATCAGCCCTCTTGTCCAGTTTTTACCCTAAGTTATGCAACTTGTGACAAAGGTATGGTAAGTGGTTTCACCCTACGCAGCCTTTCAGAAAGCACTCACGCCATGTAGAATTTTTCATACTGTCAATGCCTTTTTGTCTTAAATCCAACGGGGTGTGGTTGAAAACCAGAATGCAAGCAGTCGGCCTGGGAAAGACACTGTGCATAGCTGTGTTTTAAGCAGAGCGCTTTACAGAGTTGACAAAGCTTAACATGGATTGTTTTAAAGTGGGCTAATCACAATGTACTACAGCGTTTTAGTATTTTACTTTCATGAAGGACTTGTGAGAGACACATTTTTACAAAAGAATGGCTCAAATTAAAACAGCACCTCACAGAAGAACTAAAGATTTGTTTTCACAGACAGTCTTATAATGTGTAAACTGAACTTCATGTATATAAATGGTAAAGTCAACCTTTAAGGTAAATAATTTAATCAGCATAAGATATGGCAGCAGCAGAAATGTCCCACCGCAATTTGAGTTATGTTAATATCATCTTAATCTAAAATGCATCATGATGCCCCTAAAATCTAGTGACAATCTACCCATACCTGCTGCTTTTGGAGTTTGCATCCATTAAATCCGGCATTACATGGACAAGTGACACTCTGAGAAACACTCCTACTCAAACCTTTTGACTTGACTGGCTTGTCTTACCTTGTGTTTTTTGCCTGGCTCCCGTTCTCCGTCTGTCTTATATTTCTTGTTGGAGAAAGTGAACTTGACATCTCCTTCCTCAAAGGCGTAGGGGTCCACTTCTGGTTCGTGATCTCCGTCAGTTATGGCAGCAGAGAGGTACTGGTTTCTCCTAGCTTGATACATCTGAACACGATCTTCAGAAACCTTCAGTGGCCATTTAGATGTGGACATCACCCTGAGAAGAGAAAAATGCTAACGATGTGAGAACTCTGGAGTATAATCAAAACCACCTATTTCTTCTTATTGTGAAGTATTGGAACATTTCCTCTGCTTCTCTGTTTTGACCTGATGCTGCGTGATATTTCAACTCACATGTTTATATGCAGTAAAAGAAATGGCAGTAGTCGCAAGCAACTGTGACAGCTGCCATGCAGCAGAAGTGTGCATCATGTTTGCTGTCAGACAATCACCTCTTTGGCAGATTTATGGAAGTGTGGTGACTGCAGTTCTGACTGCTCATACTCTTAAAGTGAGATGTGTTTATTACCTGTTGCTATGACTGTGGCTTACTTGTTTCTCATATGTAACAGAACAGGAAGAGCAGAAGAAAACCAGTGGCTGCTCTGCAGCACAGTAGGTTCCAACTGTATCATGTGTTATCCCTCCATCTCACTGCCTCCAACATTTCTCTGTACTTCTGTCCTCTTGTCATGCCTGTCCAACTCTGATGTGAGGTGATGGTGTGCAGGGGCCTGACCCAGAGATTATCCACCGTTCAGGGTCTGGGAGGATTACAGCTCACTAGAATAGACCATACAAGTGGTAGACCCTTGGGATTGGATAACCTCACCAATAATTCCCACTGTAGCCGTCTGGTCACCCCTGCCTGCCTTCACGCAGGACAAACCCCACTAACTCTGTCCATCTGTGATCCTCAGCCTTGCTAGCAGCTTTCTCTTGATACAGTCTCTTTGCAACACCTGCCAAATTGATAACCAGCAGACAATATTTCTATCAGCTGAATTTCTGTTATAATAACAGAGGTTTACCATTACTTTGTTGTCTCTAGCACGGGTGTGTGTGTGTGTGTGTGTGTGTGTGTGTGTGTGTGTGTGTGTGTGTGTGTGTGTGTGTGAGTGAGTGTGTATGTCTGAATGTTTGTGTGTATGAATCAATGAGCAGTGCTGGTCTTGCACATTGGTGATGTATGATGTCAAAAGGGCACATAGCAAAAGATTAACATGCTGTGTGCAGCTATGTGCCAAACATTCAGAAACTAAGGGATGAGTGAGAGAGAACTGAGAGACGAAAAGAGAAAGAAGGGGATGGTGTGTTTTGTGTCATTACTCTTTGAAATCATCTTTTTTCCAGACAACTAAAACTGCTCTAAAGTGGCCCAGGTCCCCTGTGTACTGGGGGAAGGGGTGGAAGGGCTTGGATACCTGCTAACCAGTGATCACTGAATGCGTAAGTGTGTGAGATAGGGAATTGAATAGTAAATCGCAGGCGTTACTCACTCTGTGATGGAGACCATGTTGTCATGTGACACAGTGGCCTCGTCCCTCAGCTTGTCCCCCGGCAGCAGAGGCGTCGGCAGCTCGGCTTCTTTCCTGCGGGGAAGGTTGAATAACCTCCATGGAGCGTGGGAGCTGTCCTCCTCCACGTTGACAGCTGCGCCCACATACACAGTGGGCTCGGGAGGCTCGGAGTAGGCCGAAGCTCCAGGGCGTGGGTGGGGGTGATGGGAGTGGAAGTGCTGATTCAGACCCTCTGTCCCTCCGGGCTCATCGCCACCACCCTTTACCCCGACCAGGCAAGGCTCTGGAGGTGGCTGGTAAAAGTGTTGACTGTTGGGAGTTGAAGGGTTCTTAATGCCTTCCCCTGACTCTTCGCCACGCTCACAGGGGTGGGGGCTAAGTGGTGGTGGCTGGGGGGAGTGGGCCTGTTCAGATGGTCCAGCACTGACAGCCCCACTGTGGAGCTGGGGCGGTTTTTGGATAGCAGATACGTCTGCAGAGCGAATACTAGGGAATCTTCCTCCATCCTGGCCCCTCATGGCCAACCTTTGTCCTGCTGCTGCCTCGGTCTCTATTGAGGCCTCATCACTGGTCAGGCTGCGGTGATGAAAGGGTGTCTGTGGTCTTTTTTGCTGTTTGTCACCTTTCTCTGGCTTCTCACCTCCAGCTTTGTGCTTGGTAGGAGGTTGGGTAGGCTGGCCTGATGACTGAGCCTGGCCCGTGGTGCTGCCTGTTCGCTGCTTCATTGATTTGTATCTGCAGGGCAGATGACAAACAGGGAAATATGCTGAAACTACAATGCACCACTGACACAAGGAAAAAAAAGCAACAGAAGCACAAAATCTATCAAAGAATGAAGATGCACATTTTTCATTTTGATGATTCATAGAGATCATGTGCGGCTCTTTAAACTGCTCTCCCCTGCAACACGGCAGCCACACTATTGGATGTCAAATGAATTAACAATAAACACATCAGAGCACAAGTAAGCTACATAAAATACAAAAAATATTTTCCCATACTGATATTTTTCTTAATTACTCACTTTCAATCATCTGGCATCACTCCTTATAATGCACCAGAAATTTACTTTACAGTAGCTTTTAAATGTGATACAAGAAGAAACCTGCCACTATAGCAATTTAAAAATAGGAACAAAAAATATACCCTCTGATACCACCTAACCTACTGAGAGGCGACGAGCCACCTTTGCTCATGTTTCCATACAGTGATGAAACTGTACGGAGGAGTACTGTCGAGTCATCTCCAAACTATGCCCGTGACATGTGTCACCGTCTCAGGTCAGAGTGAGTGTTTCTCGAGCGTTGAACTGTCGGGTCACCACCCAGACTACTGTTGTGGTTACACACACAGGTGTAGATGAGTAAACAGTGGCTCCTTAATGACTAGGTTAAACATCGCTAAACAGACACAAGATAGGCTTCCATCTACAAAACATTGCTAACAGCCTTTAAAACTGGCAATGCACAGGGTCGCCAAAGCGCTGGGTGGCGTCCAACAAATTAACATGATCCAGCTGACTGGCCCAATCCACTTTTGCTCATGTCTACAGTCCAAGTCAGCTCTTCTCTGTCTAGGTGGTAAAACATCCTGCTGCAAAGGATTTCCCTTACATAATATACACACACATTTGTACAGGTTTTGCCATCGAAAATCTCACACAAACACAATATCTCTGACAAATTGTTCAACGCTCCCACTGAAAGGCCAGTGTATGACATGAGTTTGTTAAACAGCTGTTTGGTCGACACAGATGAAAAGCTGAAGAGCAGGGTTAAATGATCTGCTGTTCAACTCAAGGATGAGGCTCTGTGATACCTGCAGTACAAGTGAGACGTTTCTACCATGTCATGTTCTCTGTTACCATGCTCACATGAACGCGTCTACACCAGCATGACAGCATCATGTCCTGCATACCACGGGACATGACAACAGAGCATGCACGCGAACACACACACACACACGCACACACGCACACACGCACACACGCACACACGCACACACGCACACACGCACGCACACACGCACACACGCACGCACACACGCACACACGCACACACGCACACACACACACACACACACACACACACACACACACACACAGAGAAACTCATCTAACAGGTCTTGAGCTCATTTGTCAACATTAGGGTTGTGTGACAGGCATGCTCCTTTTAGCACCACACTGTCCCTTAAGTGCTCCATCAGTGGTCAAACTATTATTTTCCCCACAAATGAGACCCATCAGTGTGGGAATAAAAACGTGTGACTTACAGAAACACACAACTCCGCAGAGGTTTGAGCCCAAGCACTGCTGTCACTTACACAAAATGGTGATAAATTGAAAAACTCGAAGAATAACAAGCTTGTCAAAGTCCAGTGTGAACATAACGTGCAGATAGATTGCTGACTATGGTCCTCAAAGCTTCGCAAATTCTGTCTAGCCTCTTTGAAACGTCAACATTTAAGGAAGACCTGTACAACTGACCTCGAACAACTGCAGTAAGATCTCTGTGAAGGCTCCACAAAATCCCAAGCTCCAACTTTCTCCGTCAGCTCCTCTTCACAGGTACCGTTTGTTGCAGCTGAGAACTTCCGTCTGTGGAGGTAAAAAAAAAGAAAAACTTTTAAACACAAAGCTAACACATTCCCTCTGCTATTTCTCATGAAGTCCTCTTCTTTCATATTTACAAATCCTTTAAAGTGTACTACCTTGTCTTCTGTTTTTTTAGGATACAGTGACAATTGGTAAATGTTTTTGTGACTTCACAGTCCTGCTTGAAGCACTTATATGTTGGTTGACAAGCCAGCAGCTAACTACAGCCGACATTCTGTGCTTGGTCAAGGGGCAACACATCCCAGGGTGCTCTCAATGTGTCACATTCACTGATGTTGGACAATACAAAGGACCAATGGACAAATCTAAGGGATACTCTCACTTTAATTACTTGCGACCATTATTGTTTTTAATCTAAAAAAAAATAATATAAAAACGCACAACTTGATAAGCATAACTCAGAAACCTGACACCACACAATTTAAATTTTTTTATTGGAAAATGTTACTAAAGCATGGCCTGAAGTTCTGTGCTAGACCAGATGCACGTGAAGATTATGTGCGCTGTTGCAAAGTGAAAGTAAGTTGGTTAACGTTTCAAAAGGGCTTAAACACTGTTGCACAAACATGCTCTTCTTTACTCATTACACCCACAAGTTTAAAGAGCATTGTTAGCAGAGGAAGCAGCCTATCCAATCAGCCTCTCATGACTGAGATGAAAGAACAGCCAAGTTGTTTGAACATACTCTTGTTGATTTTTCAAAGCTTAAGTTATGCAGGAAGAAAAGTGAGCAGAAACATTTACATAGGTTGATTTGGTGTCTCATTTGCATGCTTGCATGCTTCATTTTCATGAGCTATAACCCTCCTACTCTCTAACTCTCAACCATCAATGAATAATATTTATGTTTCAATAGGAGTGTTTGTTTTTTTTAACACCTGTAATGTTTCTAATGCTTCCTACATTATAATACACTGCTTCATATTCAAACACCATAAAATCACACATTCGAGCTGCAAAAGACAACAAGCCCTCAAACGTGGGCGCTAGAAGATCAATGTAAATAGTGACGATGACAATAAGTGATAGGATAAATAACTGATCGAAGAGGGAAACACTTTCTGAAGCACTGTTTTCACCAGGCTAATACAGGAGACACAGGAATCTTCTTAGAAAGCTTCTTTAATCTGCTCACTGCCACAGTCAATACACAGAAAATATCTGGGGCATGGCAATTTTCTTTTAATCAATTTTTGCTGCTTGCTTACTAGAGACAATAACAGACTTACTTGTTCTGGGCTCGGTTGATACTGCACTCTTGCCAGACACGCTCCACCACCTGACTAGCTAGCCGCCGTGGAATCTTCCCTCCATGGTGACTTGTTCTGTCCACACTGAACGCATCAGATGATGAAGGCATCTTTACCCACTTCTGGGCCGAGTGAGAGTCCACTAGAAAGGAGAAGAGTGAGGTTAATAGACCTTAACCTTACATGAAGCTGTTACTCTCCTGTGTAGAAATCTATGTTGCCTTTATACCACTACCTGTCTGCGCCTCCTCAGGCGACGTGGGAGGGGTGAGGGTCACTAAAGACATGGCGGGCTCTCGCTGGGAAGCAGGCACTTGGTGGCCACCCGAGTAGATGGCAGTGCAGTGGGAGGACCCCACAGGGGCCACAACAGGGATGTCCGACTGGGGTACCAGAACTAGGCAGGCTGGGTACACCATCCGCACACCACCTGTACACACACACACACAGAATATGCAGGAAACAAACAGGTCAGATCAAAGCATTTTAAACAGGCCATCTTATAGGGGTAAAACTCAACGATAAATTCTTAACTCACCGACAAGGACTTCTACAGAGGCCAGAGAATCATCTTCCCAGTCCATGTCCTCCACCTTGTCCTCCGACACACCCCCCTTGGCGGTGGGACTGATGGGGTAGAACTGGTTCCACTCTTCGATCAGCTTCTGGGTAGGCGGGTCTGACATCTTGAACGATTGGCCAGTCAGTGTCCCATTTAGGCCGAAAGGACTCAAGATCACTAGCAAAACAAAAAGGTGAAGTGGGAAAGAGAGAAAGACAAAACATTAGTCAGCATTAGATTGGCCATTTTGGACAACAGAGCAGCATCAAGATCAACCCAAATCATCCATCCATGTTCTTTCCCTAGGTTCTGTATTCATTTGCCTCATCTCTTCTCCTCTGTGTATCGTTTAACTTCCATGTTGTCTTCATCTTTGTTGTTCCTTTTTCATATCCTTGTTTCTTCCGGTTTTATCCATTTTCATACTTTACTTCAAATCCTCAAAGCTCAGATCCACATTTCTCTTTATTATGTCCCTAACTGCTTTTCTGTTCCTGTCATCTTTCCTTTCTTAATTCTGCTTCCCCATCATTCTGCCATCTCTGGCCAAATCAGCAGCATGCTGACCTTTCTAGAACGCCACTGGACCCAGCTGGTCCCCGCTGACTTGCCAAATACTTACAGAGCAATCCAGACGCCAATTATTGGCAAGCAGTGGCCTCTCAGCGCCCATAAACAGAGGCTTATAAAAAGGGCCACTCCTCAGAAAAAGCCCTTGACTGCACAGACGTATGGGAGTCATACAGTGAAGCCATCAGACTGCTTATACAACAGACCTACATCCACCTGAACGCAGACAATACCATAAACCAACATGCATAATGTATACATATTGGCACAGAAACGATATGCACATCAACAGAACAAGCTACCACAAACCATCAGTTTGTTATGCTTCCATTCGGTTTCTATGTAATCATCCATTTGAATGTGAAGCGGGGGATATAAATGGTTCTACACACAGATTAGGTGGGTGAGTGAGAGATTAGGCATTTGGTAATGTCCCTCTCTGCTCAGCTTTTCTACTATATCATCACTAAACTGAATGGACTCTGTCTCCATATATTGATCCTGTGGCTGAACCATAGACTAGTCTCCAGGATGAGAAAATGGGGGCGATAACAGAAAGAAAATGGTAGGAAAAGAAAGACGAAGAACAAGCAGTGTTTTCAGAAGACAGGGATCTGGGATTCTGAAGCTTTCTGGCAAAGTGCAGATGGTGAGCTTCACCAATTAAAGTTATAGTGAAATCAAAACCCATTTTTGATATATGTGACCTTTATAGCCATGTTAAATGTTAAGGAATCCGATGCCCTACCTCAGCACAGATTCACAGGAAATAATCCAACACAGTTATCTCTCATTGATATCAGCATCACTGTTTGTAGTTTACTTCACATTCTTTATGCTATGCCACTGCTGTATATGTCGCCGCTAATACAAAACCAATCAATTATACTTCTAATGATTCACATTAATAGCATTTTTGTGTGTTAACTTTCAACTTCAAGGTTTGTAAATTCTCGGTTTAAAAGAAAAAATCTTAAATCTCAAATCCCACTTTTAAATAATTTTAAATAACACTTTTAAGTATGTGTCAGGCAGCTGGAGGCAGCCGATAAGTAAAACTGCAGCAGAGAAGCAGCATTGTTAAGCTTTACCAAGCAAAGTTTGGCAACTAGTGATATAATATTCTTTACCCTCACTTAAACACTTAGTTACAGTATGCAAACAGTTCAAAGCTGAACATGAAACATGTAGACACAATGAGTCAGTAATCCACGACATAAGGTTTCTCCTCAGTCTACAGAACACACTACCTCAGCAAACATAACCCAACAGTGGATTGTTTCTATCCCGGTATATAATCATTACCATCATTCAGTTATTAAATCATATAATAATAAATAAATGCATTTAATTTTCATTTCTGAATTTCTTGCTGCAGACACAACCCTCAGACCTGAGGTCAGCTGTGGAACAGAGATAAAATTCAGCAGATATGGAAGTGGTCACCTCCACTCCCTCCCTTCTGCTTCATCCATCCCTTATGCTTCTCTCCCTCTCTCTGTCTGAGTCCATCTCCGGCTTCCTGAAGACATGTCAAATGTGCTCAGATCAGTGTAATGGGCTGCGAGTTCATTACATTCACTCTGCGCCCTTTTATGAGGTCACATCCTGGAGAGGTCTGCCTGCCAGAGCGCTCTGCTGCACAGTAAACCAAGCTTGGCAGAGGTGAGGGGGAGGGGGGTGGGTGCAAGGAGAGGATGGGGAGGAGATGGATGGATGAAGGGGGATGGAAGTCGGGCCTTCCCCATCGCTATGCTTGATTAGTCAGGAGGAGATACACCGCAGCCGGGCGGGGGGAAAAAAGAAGAAACAAACACACACACCTTGTAAAAGAGGAGGTATGTGAGTGTGTGTATGAAGGAACCTGTCACGAAAAACCCTGAACTACAAGACTGGGAAAAGAGAAGAAAGACAGTTGAGTAGGCATTTATAGACCAATAAAATGACTCATAAGTAACCATCCACTAGTTGGTGACTGGGGAGCAGTATGATCATACTAAATTACTAGCAAAACCCATTACCATCCCTATAGGAATCCATACACCAAGTTCAAATAATCATTTTATTTTTATCAAAGGCACTAGTGTTTAACTAGATGGGACATTACCAGCTCCCATCAGGAGAGCTCTAGAGACAGTAAAAGATTTGGCTGTACAGGAATTACTGTGGTGAATCGAGGAAGTGATCACTGTTATTAGTCTGGATGGGGCGCACGGAGAGAGGAGGGCTGACTCATATCTAACTAACTACAGATGAGAAGATAAAAGAGGAAAACCTTTCCTCAGGGCTTTTGTGTCACTCAACTCAAAAGCATTATCATCATCATTCATTGTCCAACATTAATAAAAAAGTCTCACAAAGTCCTGCTTTGACAGTTTTCTAGGAATCGCTCGTTTTTGTTAGGAACTACGTGGCTTTTAAATGTGTGTTTTATTCACAGCCTGGCGCAGGTGGTATGCTGCTGTGCAGTCAAAAGATCCATTTATGTGCCAATACTACTACTGGAGATGGAATGATCATAAGAGGGCAGCCAAAGAAAAGAAAGCAGCTTGAAAATGCTTGAAAATACAGATACCCCTACCTTAAAGGTCGATACAAGTACTAACAGCCTGGATGTGTGATACTTGTGTGAAAGTATTTTAATCTAGAAGTGTTATTCACTAAACAAACTATTTCCTTCCCCTAAACTATAAGAAAATATATAGTCATTACATTAGCATCTCAGTGGATGAGAGGGGATTCAAGCAAACAATGATTTTGAGATTACACAGTATTTGGTTTAGGGTGGAGTAATGAATCTAGCGCCAATGGTGGATAATCATTAGGGCCACCGATTTTTCGGCCCTACACTGTAATTTAAAGTGACTAAAGCAGCTGATCTCTTAAACTGGTTTCAAGCCAATCTGTCATCAAAGACAGTCTAGCAGAAGATTGTACTGTATATGCATTAGCTTGGCACCAGCTCCCAACACAACACACGCACAGCTTACAAATACTTCTCATTCACACAGTGCGCGTCGACACTTTCTGTATAAATGTGCTTTGTTTCTTAAAACAAAGCACATTTCTTTCATTCATTCGTGTATATTGCACCTAATCTGCTTCAGTCAACAGGTTGTGTACTTTGTTCAACAACCTAATGTATTCTGAGCTAAAACAGAGAACTCAATCCCCCCTAGCAGCGTATGCTCTTATCACTTAAAAATAAAAAAAAAGAAACTCTTTGACTGTAAAGCCGAAGCACGCACAGTTGCTTTGTAATTTGCATTTAAGTGTAACTCCAAAGCAGCTGGAGTGCCACAAAGGAAAAGGTTCACACAATTTTGGGCGTATCTTTGCCACTGCAAACTGCTTGACGTACTTTCATTGATTACTAGACATGTTTTCGCCAGAATAAATAAACATTCTGTGCCTCATTAAAATGTGTTTCCACTAGGCTGTGGGACATGACGATTGCCCTCAGCTGAACCCTTGGTCTGGCAGCCTGCGAGCATGTGTACAAACATGCAAATATCACTGGGTTTTTACTGAACTGTGCCAACTAACAAGAGAAGACTAAAAGTGAAATATTTTAGCAGTATTTATTTCACCCTACAAAAAAAAGACTCCGTCTACTCGCCTCTGTGTGTTCATCTGTCACATACAATAATTCACCAGCCATCCATTACATTTTAACAAAACATGAGGGTAATGATGTGTCCTCACCATAACTGTGTGCGACACTCCAGTTCAGGGTTAAATCAAAGCGACACGGAGGATGACAGTGTTTGTTTGCTTATCCAGCTACTGTGGTTCTTTTTTTGGAAACGTGGCTACAACGTGAACCAGCACTGAGCTCTTTCAAATCATATCTGAAGGCAAACATGCCAGTATAATTATACCATATAACAGGACAAGGTTATATACTGCATGGTACATGTTTCTAACTGGCTGCATAATTCACAAAGCATGCAGCGTTTAGTGTTGTTGTGTAACATGTTGCGGTTAATTGTATGGTCAGGACTCACTGGTACGAGCTCAAAGCTGCCAGGTGTATTAAAGACCCACCTTGGAAGGGGCTGGATGCCTGCTGAGCCAGAGTGAGGTGCTCCTCTGTCAGATGGTAGATGGGCTGGTGCTGGTTGATCTCCACACTGGTGCACACGTTGCTCTCACCATGCAAGAAGAACGTGAAGGCGCAGGACAGGTGCTCACTGTGGAGAGAGGGAGAGATGAAGAAAAGAGCTGAGATGAGTCATTTGGGATCACACTGCTTTAATATGCACATGTGAAAAGAAATATGGCTTGCAATGAATAACTCCAATAGAGTGTGAGGTGGAAAAGTGACGGCTGTGGGTGAAAAAAAAAGAAGAAAAAAAAGAGGGAAACATATCAGAAAGTCCAATTCATGTTCCTGTTCACAGAGAAAGAAAAGCACTGGCAGGGAGAAGAAAGGTGGAGAGAAAATGTGATCATAAAAACCTGTGTATTTCATTGTCAAAGGCTGCAGAGGAATCTTTCCTCTCATATCCTGCTTCAACATGAGAAATTCTTAATAGGAAAGAAGAACCCAGAATTACATACAAAAGGAATAATTACGGAGCTTCTCGTGTTTGCAGTCGCTGGTTAGCGCTGTAGGGTGACTGCTGGACAGCTCTATACAGCGGGGGAAATAAGTATTTGACACATCAGCATTTTTATCAGTAAGGGGATTTCTAAGTGGGCTATTGATGC
>JAUYWH010000006.1:3737541-3771932 GCA_034779795.1 Ctenopoma multispine
CACACACACACACACACACACACACACACACACACACACACACACACACACACACACACACACACACACAGAGGGCTGCTGGGGAGACAGCGCAAGTGACGGATGACCAAATGAAAGTGGACGCTCTGAATTTCAGAGTGGATCAAAGAGGGTTGCCTCCACCGAGGATTTGGTTAAGCAAATATCACTCTTCTCTCGCGCTCTGGCACACCTACTCTGCAGAGGATTAAAGAAAAGGGGACAGAGAGGGTGAGCAAGGCAGCTAGAGAGATGGAGAGAGCGTGTGCAGTTCAGTAACATCATACCACCTATGTAGAGGGGGAGCTCCCCTAAGCCCTTTAGAGCCTGACATTCATCTTACATCCCTGTAAAGATGTGGTGGTGCTAGTTAGTAAATGGCTTTAAATGTATGACATTCATGTTTTATAACTGAAAGCACGTAGGCTATTTAAGGTGTGTCATAGCTACAGAGAAAAACTTACACCAAAAACTTGCTCTAGTAAGACCATCCACTTGATTTGATTAGTCTGAGGCTGTGTTCACTATGGGAAAAACAATGATCTCCTCATTCATTCACATTTAGTATTCATGTTGATGTTTCAGCGGTTTTATCACAGAAGCTTCAAGATGTCCCCAAAATGCAGGTTCAGGCTGCAGCAAAGTGGAACCTGCCTCAAAATTCAGGCAACATAAATCCTTAAAAGTTTTGTAGTGCACAGACTAAACAGTGCACGGGAACATCTCCTGTGGTTTGTTTTGTAATAAAAAGGCCATAATTCTGTTTGTACCATTACAATAAATAAATGATTGGCACCATGATAACTTTCCAAAGCTGTACAGTCATAACATTATAACAACATCAGTCAGATAAGTAGAGGCAGACATGTAAGTGCAAAAAGAAGAAGAGGAAGAATACACTGGTGAGGAGCCAGGTGAGGTTGAGATAAGACAACTGGGGAATTAGGCCACATGCTGGCACAGAGAGCAGACGCCTTTGTTTGGGAGGTGTGTCACAACTGCTCCTGTGCTGATGCGGTTAATTACACTTAGCTCCTTGACTCAACAAAACCACCTGGAGGGTGTGTGAGAAACAGCAAGTAAAGCAATAAAGATGCTTCTCATTTACACCCCATGGTGCTGTACAGTGGAACACCAGCAAACATGGGCTGCCAGTGGGTGGTGGAGTTTTTTTCCCTGATGTCTTGGAGGGAATTAACAGATTTTTGGAAAATGAATGAAGCCTTTAGATTGTCGAGCAATGAAGATGCTGCCGTCTACGTTGTCATTAGAATAACACACATGCTGCGACTGTGAGGAATGAGGGGGGTAACATCCTAAAGAAAGACAATTGGGAAGGTAGGAAAAGAAAATGAGAACCAAACCACAGCAGAGAGTGAGTGAATGTGTTGCGTTCTGCAGACATCAACAGAACTGCAGCGTACCATTCTCCTCTCACACGCAAAGAAAACCTGACACTACACATTCACACACACATCTGTGTTTGCAGGGCACTTGTAAGCTCGAGGTAGACGCCTGCCATCTGTGGCTCAGCAGGCAGAAATACAACTCAACTCTCTCTCGCACGCACGCGCACACGCGCACACACGCACACACACACACACAGCATTGTAGTAGATACAAATCAGTTTTTCACAAATGTTATTGTACAGATGAATCCATTGGTGATAGTCTATTGGTTCAGAATATCTGATATACCAGTTGTTGACATTAAAGCAGTCTCAAGCTAAATTAATATAACACATCAGTTTTATAATGATGTAGACACATCTCTATAAAAAGCTATGTTACTTGTTGCTTTTGTAATTTTAGTGTTTCAGGTTAACACAAATTCACTGAAGGGAATGATGTGATTTTTATATGCCGTCAACACTTAAACCGCTCAGTGGCAGAGTTATTACTGATAGAGATATGGTTCAAATGTCAACAGATGCTTAAGTTGGCACTTTGTCAAGTAAGCGAAACATCAACAACAGCAGCAGCAGCAGATCACACGTTTCCTCACCACTGCTTCTTTCACTGACACACAAAAGGAGAAGGATTTGATGAATCTTACGTTGTGACAAACTGCAGCACAAGCCCAAGATACAAGATGCATCTGTGTGTGTTCACTGTCCTGTCCATACGTGACACATGCAAACACAGCATCACGCAATATCAGATGCATCCATGGCCTGCTGGCCCGTCTCAGCATGTGGGTCAAGCACACAAACCTAACCTGTAAACATTAGCTGCTGAGCATGGTGCGAAAGTGTGTGTGTGTGTGTGTGTGTGTGTGTGTGTGTGTGTGTGTGTGTGTGGAGGGGTGGGGGGGTTAGATTTAACAAAGTGAGGAGGTCCATTTAGATACAACACGAACATTTTTTAAATAGACATAAAGGACACGTCGGGGTGTAAAGTAATAAAATATCAAATCTGTCTCCTAACACTCGATAAACTCACATGAACAAATTGCTATGTTAATCATATTTGTTTAATCTGTACAAAAACAAAAGTTGATGTTTTGAAGACATTATGTGCTCAACTATATCAAGACTTTCTGAGCCAATTTTTAATGATAACATTCCTTTTTGCCTTAACCAAATTCAATCAAAATGAAATCATGATTTAATTTGAAAATATTTTCCTGGTTTGCCTAAGGGTCCCCAGGATCCCCAGGGGCCCTACTCTACAGCACACTGTCTGTGAAAGTATGTCGAACCTGCCTCAAGACTCAGGTTCTCAGGGATTTTAGAATGTCATCTCCCCTGCAGCAATATTTCACTCGCACTTCAAATAAAGGCCAAAAACCAAGGCAAAAGTAAAACACCACCTGTCAGCAGCACATGAGCTAATGACAGAAATTTCCTTTTAAATAACGACATATTTCTCACCTATTATAAGAATTATATAAATCATTGTAAAGAAAAGGTTATTTCATTAGATCTGGCATGAAGGTGACAACCTATTGTCTGTTTGTGTGCAGTTTACTCATCTTAATTTCATTTTCCCAAAACATACACTGAGTTTAGCAGAGTTCAATGTTTGAATTCACTCTATTCATGGTAGTTCATATTATGTCATGCCATTAATACGTCTATTTTGTTCAATATATTGCAAATAGCAGTACTGTCCACAATAGTTGCAGTATGAATTTCCCCAGATCATGCAGCCCTAATATGGAGTCAAACTTCAAAACAACCAGATACTTGTGAGAATGTTATGTTCATCAATTAGATTTGCAGGATCTCACTTCTCTTGTTTTGTTCTGCCTCTCTTTCTCATTCATGTTCAGAGAGTATGTAGCAGGGAGGGCTGCCGCTGTAGCCTGACAAAAAGCCACAGATCTTTTAATCATCGCTTCTCGTCGTCTCCACCTTTCCTCCCACTGCCCTCTCCTCCACTCTTCATCTATTACCCAGCAAATAGACTGGGCTTCTCTCTGATTCACCCTCTCCTTTTCCTCTCCTCGCTGTCGCACACGGCAGACGCTGGCTCGTGCTCCACTGTGATAGTCCACAGAGGCGCTCCCGTGCTCCACCTCTGAGATGCAAATGGCTGGTGGCCTTTGGCTCAGTAAAGAGACAATAAGATAATCCAGTGAGGATTTGGAGTGAGGCTACACAAAGAAGGGCAGGTGGACACATTTGCCTTCAGCTGGCATGCCATGGAAATGAGGTGCCAAAAGCCAGCGGTGACCTGTGCGGTGGCAGGGGGAGCGAGGGAGGGAGCCGACGGGGACTGACAGGCTCTATCACCGTCACATGGATGGACTGCTGAGCAGCACACAAACAAACGACCATTGAGCCATTTCTCCACCCAAACATGCCGTTCAAACAATCATCGAAGTTGCTGATTAACCTTCTGTCAAACAGCTAATCAATACACTCAAACCAGCAAGCAAAAGTGTAAGCTTTAAAGAATAATCTTACATCCTCGCAAACTTTCAAACCCGTTCACTTTTTACTATGTAACAAAATCTGTGGAGGATGCAGCAAAACAGTGAAGCAAGATTGTTGTTCATTAGTGTAACAATTACTTCGACAGCATCTCAGTCAGCAGATGACTTTATGGCTTGTTGTTAACAGCAAGGGGCAAAAAAAGTGGACGTCCATTTAGACCTAAAGGGATTAAGCACTGGAACTCACTGACTCCCTGAGCCGCTATAAATTAATATGCATTGTATTTTTTTTATTATGAGATTATGGTATTGCTGCCACATTTTCACGCCTTAGAAGGATTTTCATTTTTCATTCAGTTTTACTTTCAGTCCTATTGTTCTTACATTATTTGTTTCTGTTCTTTAAATATTATTACCCATCAAAAGTGTGCCAGAGTGTAACATTAGATTTGTTTTTAGCTATTCTTTTGTACAGTGTTTAAACTAAAGCACAGTTGTGGTGTAAAGCAAAACTGCAGCAGTTGCAAACAGTAGCAACTGATCATATTCCCAATGAGCCGTCACACTTAAAAAAGGGAATAAGAAGCTTGATTCGATGTGAAACAAGTCTGTAGGAGGCCATGGGGCCTGCAGAGGTAAGAACAGTTTTGAGAAGATATGACAACAGAGAAGAGAGAAAAAAAGAGGGGGGCAGCAGAGTTGTGACATTCCACAGGTGTTTGCTGGGCTTGGCTGGCCACGCTCTAACAACTGAGCTTCCGTTTAGACAATGTCCTTTTCCTCAGCCCAGTAACAACAACAACAACGGCAGCAGCAACAACAACGAGTGAGCCTTTCACCAGGAAGAAGCACTCTTCCATGTCTGGCCATTGTGCAGTGCTCTACACAGCAATCACCTCTGGTCTGTCTTGTAAATGGATAGCTGCCATTTGTAGCAGCTTGTTATTATGATCTGGGGCATGTAAACATGTTTTGACTGGTCATGTGTCGCTGCAGTGACAGGGCTGGCACTGGCACCGTTTCTGGCACAACATTAATAAACAATGTTTCTGGAATTAAAGCTTACAATAACAGTCTGCTGTCACGCGAACAACTGTAATACTGTAGTTTTGAATATTAACAGCAACGTAGCTGACTAGTGGAAATAAGTTGATTGTTGATGTGGAATATTTTTACAGTGGTTTTGGGACATAAATAATTTGTTTGTGTGTATGTGACATCTCAGGGTCAGTCCAGTTTTTTCCTCTAGATCCCCTCAATATGTTACTTCCTCATCTGCACCAGACATGAAACATGGTTTGAGACTGCATTTCTCTACATCCAGATCGTCCTGAAAGAAACAAGCAAAGCGCAAAAGCATTCCACAAATATCCCTGAAGATCTCCTGGAACCACTAAGCTCTGGCTGAAAGACGTCAAAGTGGCCAAATAGACAGTTTGCAAAGTAAAGAGTAAAGAGAGTAACGATGTGTGTATGAAGTCTATTCTCAGAGAATGATTAACACAGTAGGATAGCTGCTGTTAGAAAAAGTCTGATGGCTGTGCTGTCAAAATCTTGTTAAAAACACTGCACTGTCACCCAGTGACATTTGTCTTTGTAGCTGTGTAGTGAAAGAAGTACAGTATACGCATCGATATTGCAAAGACTGTAAAAAATTGTGTAAAGATAAAAGAAATAAAAAGTTTCTTGTGCATGTACGGTTCACTAAGCAATTTGAATCCAGCCCTTTTTCAAATATTTTTGTGTTTAATTTTCTACCTGTACAAGATTCACTTCAACACAACAGTAATATGCCAGTTCCAGCAACACATCCTACATGCAGCTACAAGAGAGCATCACTCTTAAAGAGGGGAATTTGTCCTAAATCAACTTGAAAGCTTCTGAGGCCTTTTAGTGAGACGGCTGAAGCTTTAGATGAGCTTCAGCTGAACTTCCGAGCCGATTCCTGCACTAATGAGGCCGGTACTCTTTTAACCTCACGTCTCCCCGTGTAGTTGCGTTGAAGGTGAAAAGCCTCCAGGTTGGTGTGAATTACACCAAACAGTTTCTTGCGTACACACGAGGACATCAATATTGTTTTAAGACTGACTTAAAAAGTCCTGAACCTATCCTTAAAGACCAGTGCATTCACTTAGAAACACTGCGAGCTCTATTACTTTGAATTGATTTCCCTCTGCCACAAATGGAGAAGGGTGAGCCTCTCTATATATGTCAGATTAAACTTGGAAGGGAGAGAGAAATGGAAAGAGATGGAACGACAAGGCCATAAAAAGAGGAGAAATCCGATCCCTTGCAAGTCTATCACATGCACACACTGATACAGTCAGAGCCAACTAAAGATAATACTGACACAAGCCTGACAGCGAGTCAGGTCCAGCTCCCAGCTCGTTTATAGGCTGGATCGCACCCAAATGCAGACACAAACACGGACAACACCGTTCCTTTAATAAGCCTGCTGTCAGCTAAAGGGTTACCTGTCTCAAGCTGAGCGAAATATCTTAGTGTTACAAGAAAAGAAAGAAGCTACACATCTTCAGGTCATTACTATTACATTACAACTGCACAGTGATTGTGATGTCACACCTGTTCCTTCTAGTGAAGAAGGCACGTGATATGCATTTAACTGTCAATGAAATTTACCCAAAGTACACTTCAGCAAACAATCCTGGACCTACTTCATCCTTTGAACCTGTGAGTTGACATTAATATATTATTTGTAAATATATTACGGTAGTTTGTAATGAGGATGGGCTTTTAAGCCTGTTTGAAGTGATGTTCACAGTGAGTTATTAGGTCATCATGCAATTAGTAATATAAGTTGTTCTGTTGTAATAATAAAGCTTCATTACCCAGAGCCACGGCCAATTAGTCAGCCTCATCCTGGATTAAAGCTGGAATTCTGCAGTAGCCCACAAAGACAAGGCCTACTTTTGCCCTTTTTTTTGTTCAAATTAGCATTGCAGGAAATCATGTTACACTCCATACAGCTGTGATTTAAAAATTCAACTGCAATGAAACTAAATGTCGTGGTCGAATTTGTAACCCAGATAAATTAGAAAAGGTTAACATGAGGACATCCACTCTTTGTTTTACTGAATAAATTAACTTACGTGCAGAATGTCAGAACAAATGTAAGGGATCTCATGGCTAAGTGCAGTGAAAGGAGGCTGCTTCAGCATCACGTTACCAGCTCATGGTGGATGTAAACCTTTACATGTGTTGATTATTTTGGGAGATTTGTGTGCATATTCTCTTATACCAGAGCATAAAAGTATGTAGATTTTCTTCCCCTCCCAGGCAAATCAGCAGTGTGTGTCTTTAGTCGATTTCTTGCATTGTACAGAACAATGCAACAACTAAACTTTTAAATTAAATTTAGTGTGTCTACTTCTCTTGATGGAGAAATAAGCTGTTCTTCATACTTTGTATAGTAGTGAAGTTTGCCCGTTGAGCCTTTAAAAGCATCTGTTACACAAATCACATTCTCATACAATGCCAGGCAGAACAGGCAGAACAGCAGACAGGTACCACTGATTTGTAATCCAACTGTGCATTCATCAACACATCAGAACAACAACTAGCAGCTCTTCATAAAACCTTGAATGCTCCTGCATTGTCTGACTAAATTGTGTACAATGAATTACAGACCTCACTTGACAGCACGTGACAACTCACCTGAGCAGTATCAAATGACAAAGTGGAAAAGTTGTCTATTTCTACAGGCTAAATGTCCATTTAGGTGAGATTTAACTTTTTCCTAAATGTCGCCAGGACAAAGACACTGAGGGAAACTCCTGACAGACTAACGCTACGTCCACACTATGAACAACAAATTGATGTTGCAGCAACAGGTTGCACTCCTTCTCATATATTGAGCCAACATCAACTTTAGGCAAATTTGCTGTGATGGAGGTCAGCGACAGCCAACGATCTTCTTGATTCCAACAGAACCCAAAGCAAAGAGTGACTTTAACACCTGACGTAAATGAATTTTAAACCAACCACAGCTGACTGCTCAGTCTTTGCTTCCTGATTGTTTATGATGCGCGTTTAAAACGTCATGCAACATAACATAATGAGACACAAAAAAGAACGACTTGAAATAACAAGTTAAAGTTATTGGGGTGTCTGGCGGTGGCGGAAACCTCCCGTCAGTCACAGCAAAGCATGCAAATAAATCTATCCAACACAACACACCCCCACAACTAGAGCTTCGCCAGAGCCCAGCAAACTGTCATTGGAAGTGTGAGGGTAGCGTAACTCTGATAAATTCTTCAGTCCTCTGCCTGGCCCTGTACTCATAGCTTCCGGTCTCATGACAAGATGGGAGAAATGGGAAGAAAGCAGAGTACTGCAGCTGAGCAGGGAACTGAGAGGAAGTAGGGAAAATGTAAGAACACAGGACACCCTCCAGGAATAGTGAAATTTGTCTCTGCTGACATCCTTGAATTCCACTGCTGACACCAATACGACTTTCCTGAGCGCTACAATGATGATGATGCCTGTTAACTTAAGTAATGAGAAAATTATTTGATCTCTCTGGGTCTCTATCTGGAAATAAAAAAAATAAGGAAGACATTAAGGAGTGGAAATTAGTGATATAATCTTACAGCTAGGTGCACGTTTCTGGAGTTTCACTAACTGTGACACTGTAATCTTTGTGTCCACAGTGTTGTGAGATATGTCATCTTATTTACCACCTTAACAGAAAGCCATAATTCATTTGTGTAATCCAAGTGATGTAAATTCATTTAGATTTATTCATTTCTCTCAGGACACTCAGTGATAAATGTTGTTTTAACCAACTCAGTCAACACAAATAAAGAGGTTTGCCTGTTGCATGAGAACAGTTCAAATTTGGATATACAGTTAAAATGTGTATATTAGCAGATAACTCCAAAACGTATCATCTCTGTAAGGTCTGTGTTGCAAATTATTATATTAAAGTGGTGCAATGGGAAATGGACTATTAATAATGTATAATTGCGCAGCAATTAAGGAAATGACCCATACCAATGAAAACCACTGGTATTTTCCTTTAAGAGCCATATTTATCTTCTGGACAGGATCTCTCCAGCAACATGATATATCCAGAGTGCCCAGTCACATGGTCCCTTAGCCCAGGCTCCCTGGAGTTCTTGTTGCTAGAGAGACCAAGACTAAGGTGTATGGAGGGGAGGGGGTCAAGTGTTGAGGACGGGTGTTTTGAAGAAGTGCTGAGTTGTGCTGTCTCTGTCGGTGCTGCTAATTTACATGCGGAGCACATGTTACGTATGCAGTTTTGTCTGGCTGCATTTCTTGTGTCTCACATCAATAATTCTAATGAAGAGCTCGTGTGCCAGCGCTGACTGCCCTCAGTGTGCACTGGCCTGCATGCCATTTGTTGACAAGCATGTTTGTGTGCTTGTGTCCCTGTGTGTTTGTGTAGTGTTGGGAGCAGGGAGGGGATAAATTTAGCGCTTTAGCCCCAGACTGGAGGCAGTGGCCCTTTATCCCGCACTGTCCTACTTAACAGAGCGCTGCTCTCTGCTTCCGCCAGCCACAGCGCACCAGGACTCACACATCCACCTCCCAACACTCAGTCAAAACAATAGGGGAAGAATGTGCTCAGCCACATAACACACAATCATGCAGAAATGCGCAGACAGTTGCAACTGTTTATGCAGGCATATTTGTTATTGTATACTTAAGTTTTGCATTCATTATGATTGGCTATTGGAATATGAGCTACAGCTTAACTGGCCTCATTTTAAAACAGCTTGATTTGTTAATGATGCTTTCAGTCAGACAACAACAACTAAATGCACAGCAGACGACACACATTTAAATACAGTGGAGTGGTAATCTAACACTCCTGATTGCAGCACAGTTTGAGTACATTGCAGATCTTGTAAATGCTGTTAAATGCAGAGCACAACAAGCAGACAAAAAGAAATTAGATCCCTTTTGTCCTTATCAAATTGAAACATCAATTGATTTAATGTTGCTCTGAATTTTGGTAACGCAGCCAATTAGGAGCAAGTCAACGAGTCAGTCTGCTTTAAGCTGACCAATAGAGCACAAGCATCCCGCTTCACCTTGGAAACACACGATCCCAGGGTGCATTTCCCTGCTGCCATGACAACCAAGAGGAGCTCTCCCGTGCTCGATCCTTTACTCCCTCCCTCCCTCCCTCCTTCCCTTGTGTTTCCTCCCGCTCTCTCAGTTTCTTGAAGCCAGTCTACCTAGCAGCATAAGGTTCAGAGAAACAACCAGGCTGCACAACTTGGAAGCACCAGTACTCCAGACAAAGACACCTACTATATCAACACATACTGCTGCATCTGCAGTTTGTGTTGAAAGCAAAAGGCTTTAACCAATCACTGAGTAATGAATTCTTTAAAGAAATACATAGGCCATGCTTATAAGTTTTTAACATTTCATTTTACATCAATCTTAAGATATTTCTAGACTCAGTCTTAATATGGGTAATTCATTATTATATCTGGATATAGAAAGGAAGCAGTAGAAACAGCTGGAAGCCCCAACAGACGTTATCATTATTAAAAGATTATGAAAATTCAGTTTGCTGCATACTGCTTACCACACACATCGGGCTAAAATGAGAATGGAGACAGGGAGGGAGGGGACAGAGATGATGTAAGCATTTCAACACAAGCTTAGGTCTGAGTTTATGAACACTGTCAGCTGGCTACAGCCTCCACCAACTGGAGACTCTGGATGCTGCACAGGAGCTGTCCAATGATCAGATGGGATTTATTATTTCTGGCTTTCAAAAGGCATGTGGTAAAATGTATTTAAAAGTTTGGACTGACAACGGAAACTGTCTCACAATGGTGCATTCATGTTAAGATGCCAGAGATTCCTCAATTAGGTACAACTAACGGTTTGTTAATGTGCTGATTTTTTTCACTTAATTATGAGAAGTATCATAATTATCACCCAGTATCATAATGCCATAGACCCCAAGATGATAAATGTCTTATTTTGTCCAGGCCACAGTTCAAGTTCCAAAAATATTCAATTAACCAGAATGTTGAGAAAAGGAAAAGTGGCAAATCTTCGTATTTATGAAGCTTTATCAGGACGTTAAGATCTTTACTAAAATAATAAAAAGCTTATGAACAATTTCCCCCCTCTCTATGTCAGGTGTGGGGTGTTTCCAGCAGCTGTTAAACAATCACCCTTGTTGTTGGTCATGACATAAACTGTTAGCTTTCAATTTAAGGTGATGCTCTAATAACAACAACTTTATTATAAGTATATATTTTATGAAAATTTGATGGTCACTCAGAAAACAAATCCACAGTCCACTTGTGATTTAGAGGAAGAGGCAATACTAAACAGAACCGGACCCACTAACTGATGAAAGAGAGAACCGTCCGTTTAGAGGAGTCAAATGAGCAGGAGTGTTAGCAAACACTGTTCACTAATCAGTTTTGTGTGCACTTCTCTATTTGTGAAAGGAAGGGAAACAATGATGGGTGTGAAACTATTTTAGGTACAGTTGTACTGGACAATAAGAGAGAAAATTCCCAGGAAACTTTCTGTCCCACTACCTATGCGATCATCTCATCACTGAGAATGGTGTGAGATGTGAGCACTGACAAAAAAAGTCATCCTCATGGGCAGGATGAGGATGACTTTTTTGTCCCCTTAGGGTGAACATTCAGTTCTCATTGGCAGTGCCGATAGGATAAACTTGAGCATCTCCACAGCAACAAGACAAAAAGAAGGAAGAGGTGCTTTGGATCACACGATAGCAAAAGAGACGTGTCACTGTGTACTCAGCATTACTATATTATGCAGAAATGAAAACCAACATTACTTGAACTGTTTAATAAATGACAACCATCACAAGTCTATAACAGTTCAAGAAATGTTTTTCTGTCAGGGAGGTGGTCTAATGGTCTAGTGAATTTCCGTCAGGTTTATGATGCCTTGTTTATCGAAATCCCAGCGTGGCTGGGGCACAACGGAACACACCAAAGGGAGAGGAAAAATATTGTTGACGACAACTGAGATTCGGAGTGGTTGCAGCACTATTTATAACCTACCCAGTCTGATCTGTGACAGCAGAAGGGGATGGAGCGAAGGAGAGTTAGTGCGAGAGAGAAAAAACAAGAGAAGAGAGAGAGAAGCAGATACACAGACAGAGGGTGGCCTGTGAATTCCAGAGGAAAGGAAAAGACTATTGTTTATTTTCCTCTTGACCGGGGTCCTCTGTGATTAGCATACTGGGTAAAGAGGCAACAGCACTGAAAACAAGGTATGAGTTAAGCTGGAAAGAATGGTCATTACTTCAGTCTTATTTTGTCTATTGTCTTTTGTTTATTATTCTCCAGATCAGTAAAAATCTACCATATTTATCCCAAGAGATGGGAGTCACCATCAACTCTGAACTTCCCACATTGTAGTGATGATAAAGATGAGCTGAGAGCAGAGTTCTGGTCAGTGCAAATGGCCTGAAAACACACGCGTCTGTGTACCCACAAGATCATGTTGCTACACAGTCACCTGATTGGGAACTGACAACACCACCAAAACAACTCCAACAACAATAATACACAGACACATGTACAAACATTGTTGTTGTTTTTTTTTCTTTAAAGTGCACTTCTGATTCTTTCTTTTTTTTTTGTCTCATTTAACTCAATGTGATTTGTCAAACACTACTGCGACGTGTGAAGACAGTGTGAGGTAGAAAGAGTCAAAGTGTTGGTGGCAGAACATGACAAAACTGCTACGGTCATTTTCTCCTCACAACACGTGTCTGCATCTCTTATCAATAAAACCAGACACAGACAGCAAGAAATCCAGCTCAGCAGATAGCAAAGAGGAGGTGGAGGATGTCTCGCTCATACACAGACACACTCAGAGGGAGAACAGACATAAGTAAGACGCACAGTACTAGCAAAACAGCACCTCTTTCAGTCTTTTTTTAAAACTCGCATATCACAGCTATAATGCAGAGTACAATGCAGGGATGGTCCAAGCTGGCCAACATGACTCAGATGAAGCCATCCAGACTGTTATTGATACATCAATAATGTTCTATAAAGCCAGATACATTTACAATGCTCTCCATTAAAAGTCTAACCGCAAAGCAACATGCAAGCAAGTGTCCTGCAAGTTAACTGTGGGGAACACAGTAACACAAATAAGCTATTTAAATGACAACATGCAACCACGTCAACCTAATGTGCGTTCATTTTGTATACATTTCATAAATGTTTTGCAGGTGAACCACAAATCTACACCACTACAATACTACATGTGGACATCAGTATTTTGTGAAAGCTGGATCACAAAACTACCACACCACAAAGTGAAAGCTGCGCAGACTAGATTTTCTAATTGTGGAGCTATCTGGCTATAAATACTGTAAATTTCTTAACCAATTTTAATGCGGGACAGTTTTTTCCTGAATTTTTCAGAAAGGGTGGGGTGTGCAGCACAGCATGATGGAGATATCAAGTATATGTAAGGTATATTGTGTTTAAGTATTGGTTATATGTGTCTAAGGGAACTATTGTGTTAATACTCATGCTGCAAAATATGACTCCTACACACAGGTGTAAGATTACTGTTGCACTTGTGAGAGACAGTAGAAAGAGAAAGTAACTGATAAGTTATTCACCTTTAATAAATAGTGTTACCCGTTTCATTTATGGTTAAATCAAAGTAGCGCTGCTGCTGCTGCCTTCGAAGACTTTTTATTTTCAATCAGCACACCGTGTCTATTAGATATTTGTGTTTGAGATGCAAAGCACTGATTATAATCAGATGTTACAAGGTCATGTTTAATAAATTTTACATGAGCCTTGTATTGAAATTGTTACCTACAGCAGAAAAATATGCAAATGTTTAAATTGCAAACTGTAATAGGGAAAATTTTAGCTTGAGCTAGGAGGGACAAATATTTTTGGTGGAGGATCAGATTTGGTCCATGTGTCACTATTTATCTAGTACTGTTCTAGGGTATGTGTGCACTGTGCAACAATAAGGACAAGACAAACACAAATGTGATTTGTCCTGAAGGTACTGGACAAAGTACCATTACACTCCAGATTCAGCAAAAAGAGCAAGAGATTCCTGGTGTAGTACATGCTATTTAATATCAACCTCTGCCCAAAGCACCCATGTGAATATGTGTATTTATGCCAGGTGTTACTCAGTAGGAACAGAATCCTAACTCTGGGAGAGTTGCTTCAGTCTACATACAGAGTAACACATAAAAACTGCGACCCTGGGTCTGTTGCAGCAGTGCTCAGCTCACTGAACTGCACCAGACCATAACATGTCTAAAAGAGCAACAGAAGGAAAGAAAGTCCAGAAAAAAATCAATTTCCACAGTGCAGGTGCCCGCACAGAGCACTGCCATAGGGAAAATCCACCTAGACGGGAACTTGATTGGACAAGTGGTGCCAGCGTACCTCTTGTTAATGGGCTTCTCATCCTTCTCGTAGGGTTTGACGAACCATTTCCCAATGCGAACAAAGCTGCGATTCATTAGGCATCGCTCCAGCAAGTTGTGGATGGCTTTGAAAAGTAGCGTGCGACACTCATAGGAAAGGCCGTTCTCCCATAGCCCATCATCCTCAGCTGGAAAAAGAGAGACAGAAAACAAAACAGTGTCAATCTAGACAGCACAAAAACTCAGTTTACAAATACGGCAGGGAGGATTGTTGCTGCTGTAGCACACCACGATGCGCTTTACACTTGATCAAATGTCATGGTCTCTAAAAGATATATTCATCAATGTGTATCCAAATCCAGAAGCACCAACTGTCACACTAAACACACTGTCACATTATACTGCATCATCAATATCTAACTTTGAAGCTGAGTTAGTTTTATAAATATGATTTACTTTAAGCAAAGGAAAAAAAGTTACTACTAATATGTATTAAGAGTCTTGCTGTTTTTATGAATCTCGTAAAAAAAGCATAAGGCGGTGTAGTTAATTTAAATTTAAAAAAAAAAAGAGGGCTTAAGGCTGGGCTTAATCGTGAAAGTACAGTATGCAGTGTTTGACATCAACTCTGAGCACAGTTTCACAATGACAGACTCACAGACTAAACACATACTGATTTCAGACCTACAGACAACATTATGAATCACCGTGCAACTGCAGTCTGGAAAATTGTTAATAAACATCTAGCTGTGAGCGACTACATCAACTAACAAAACACAACGGTAACTCTGATTAGGACCTTGGGCATTTACTTAATGCATAATAATCACTCCAGGAGACTTGTGACAGGGCTACACTCTGGCAGTCTGATGAGCATGACGAGACATTTTCAGAGATCTGCCAGTTAATGTTGAAAACCCTGATACAGAAATTCACATTTCCTGCAATGCAAAACAGTAAGGCATATCTAAAGTGACATCTGGAAATCATATATCATAAAAGGTGGCAAGCACAACATGTAAATGCAAACAAGTGTGTGCTCACTGAGACAGAGAGCGATCTTAAGATGAAACCTGCCTCTGTCTGCTTTTAGGCTGTGGAGGTTTCAGGTGCTTTCTGCCCCTCCACATACAGAGTTTTAATACTGGTGGGTTAAGGAGTGCAACGGTACACAAATTCACAGTTCAGAAGTGCTGTTTTGTTTTCGGTACAGCGGGGAAAACCAACATTTCTTGTCATTTCCAGATGGTCAAAAATAAAGTACACATGTAGGAACATGGCTCACTCACTTGCAGAATGCAATGCATAAATGTGTCGTTTACTTATCCGACTTAACATATCTGCAGCAACTTTGTGCAACTGTCATTGATACCTTGGCAGCAAGTGGCAGCTTTAACACTATAGGGGAAAAAACTTAAACTGGCATTTCATGATGCTTTCAAATAGGGAGGGATCTAAAATAGTTTTCCCTGGCCTCTCTCATACAGGGTGGACTAACGAGCAGCAAAGAAAAACCTCTCAGGCAGAACAGGAACGTTTAAGTTTCTGAGCATGACGAGACAGAACAGAACAGGAACGTTTAAGTTTCTGTTCTACACCTGCAAAGATTTAGCCTATAATTCTGAAAATGATTTGCTTCATATGAAAAACCCCAGTGAAATAAGTAACATATCAAACTCTAAGCTGATCAGGAGGGATAAATGTATGGTAACACCATGCCAGAGTTGCTTTCTGGATCACATTCCACACTGGCCTGAACACTAGAATAATCTTATTAACAGCCACTGCTCACATTTTTACAGTACTTATGCTCCTTTCAGTCAAGTCTCCAGCAAACATCTTCCCATGTGTGCAGACTACATAAATAAAGAGTGGGACCTACCTGTTCTGACAGCTTGACATGTGTCAAATAGGCACAAGTCAGCCCAGAAGCAGGTCAATCAGAAATTATTTAATTATTAAGTGAACCCTTGCTTACTTTCATAATATGATGCTAGGCAGAGTTTAAATTTAGATTATTCCAAGGCAATCAAAATAGGAGATTACATTGATTACCTTCCTTGGACAAGAAATACACCATGGGCCCTGTGCCAATCTAGCCAATCTTACAAATGAATATGTACAGGTTCAAGTATGTTTTTCTCCAAGTGAGCGATGTATAAGCTGGTCAACAGGAAAAGAAAGCTGTACCGCTAAAGCACTGACAGCAGATTAAGGGGACAGAAGAAAAAAAAGAAAACAAAATAAGATTTAGGCCAAACCCTAATGCTGAAAAGACAGATCGGTGTGACTGATAATGTTAGAAACACAGGGGAATATGAGGAGAGCAGAAGGGCTCAAATCGAGTGTAAGAGATATCTAACCAGCTAGTGTTTTCCAGTTAAACCTGTAGTCCTACTTTCAGCTCCCTACTGAATAAAAACTTGCAGAAACCTCCCTACATGGTACATACTTTCACATCCAACACGACAGCAATCCTATCTGCCCACCTCTGCATCTGCAAGATCACATCTGCCCAGAACTTTGTCTGCATCTGCTTTACATTAAGTGCTCCCACTAAATACGTGTTCATCACGTCTTGCCTGCTGCAACACTCCCTCACAGAAACACAGCAGTCCAAGTCCAAATCTAGCATTTGTTCCAGTGTAAACAATGTGACACTCGCTTTCTCACTGCAGCATTATGACACTCTTTTTCAAAACAAAATCAACAGGACAGGGTTGACTCCGGGACAGACGGCAATTGGATGTGCTAATCTTGGAAGAGGAAACCCCACATTCAGTGTCAATGGCATCATTGACGGGGTTAACTCCTGCATGGGTTCAGTAGATATTAACCCCGAGTAGGTTTGATTTTCTTGTTGCACCTGTCTATCCAACCTATACAGATATAAGATAGAGATAAGATATTTTGCATATAGTCAACAGAAAGGCACACAACCACAATGTGATTTTATGTTAACTGAAACTGTAAATTATTATTGTAATGAATTATTATTATATTTGTAATTATTAACACAGAGCTTTGGCAAAACCGTTCTCTGAATGTGGTGAATATGGCTTTAAATATGCCATTAAAATTTAAATAAAATATGCAGCTTTCAAGTATAGCTTTCAGTCACATTTGTGACTGAAAATTACGAGTGTGCTAATGTGAAATTATGCTCATGAGAGTTCCTTGGGATGCTGGTTCTAAACCAATTTGTAAGCGGGAGCATTTTACTGTCACTTAAAGAGACCAGTGAGTGAGATTAGCGTGTGAAAAAAATATGGTTTTGGTGTTAATGGAGTATCTCGTCTCAGCGGTGGTGTTTCAATGAGGGTGGGGCTCACACACAGAGCAGACAGTGGGACCAAGGAGGGAAAAAAATAACAGAGGGTCGAGTGAAACCTATAGAACATTGACAACAACCTTGTAAGGGTTATGGTTATCATTGCTCATTGCCGTTTCATTTATTCATGAAGACCAAAGCATCACTGTACCAGTAGATAAGATAACAAATAAAATCTGCGACTCAAACATTTCAGCTTGCTGATATATCTGTGTTAGCACACAGTATACTGTTGAAGGGGGGGCCCCCACTGTGTGCAGCGGTCAGGACACAGGGCGAAAGATGAGTGGCTTAATTCAGACAAAGATTTATGGGCTCAGCTGATGGTTAGGACACTTTCATATCTCTGCTTCGTGTATAACACGACCAGATGAGTTGACCTTTGCAAGAGCTCTTAAGCGGGTGCACAGCAGATCTATTACAAATACGCACATCTATCTCCAGCAAGGACAAGAACACAACATCAAGATATAGTCCAGCATCAGTCCTTTACTTATCATGACAACAAACCTATATAGTCAAAACAGTCCTAAAGAGTCAGAGCCGCAACATGGCATGTGTGTTTCTGGAGTCTATATAAATTAAACAGAAACTTAAGAAATTTTGTAAAAGCTGAGGATTTGTTTTTAAAGACGTGGTCCCCCACCCACCCAGTTTCTCGTCTGTGTACATGCAATTAGAGCATCAGTCGGTCATTAAACAGCAGGATTAATGCCTTGTGATCGACTGTGCTCAGGGGGATTGTACCAAGCCTGGCTAGAAGGTTCTCTGCTCTCATCCATTTCCTCCTCCTCTTCCTCCTTATCTGCAAGGAATGGGAGCGAGAACCACCGGTGCTCTGTAAAGTCTCCATTACTAATTAATGAATATTTCTTGAGCAGAGAGGGAAAAGAGAGATGGGTAGAGAGAGAAGAGAGGGAGACTGCACCCATGAGCCAGAGCTGCACGCATGGCTGAGTTCCTGTGCTGCACAAGCCAATGGAGATCCATCAAGAGAGCGCAAGAGAGATGGAGCAGTAGGAAGAGATGAAAGCAGAGGGTGGTTCACAGGCAAGAGATTAGCCCTTGGAAAATTGATCCCCAAGCACAAAAGCCATTGGCCGCCTCTACTTTTTCTTCCTAAAAATGTCTGATTTTATCTATTCATCATTCTTTGTGTTTCGCACTGAACATTAGAACCATTTTTAAAGGAAAAAAAGAGGAAAGAGCAACAAATCAGAAGCCATGGTTAACAAAGTGTATCATTGAATAATTATCTTCTATACAGATCCAAAGCCTTGTGAAGCCTGTGTTTTATCCCAGCAAACCTTTAGCGCAAGTGAGCATTTTCGGGTATGATGCATCACTCCTTCCAGAAAACAGTGTTCTTGTCCCTGTAACACATGTAAGCCAGTTTCTTAATAGTTTAAGTCTTCGCCATGTTCTGGACTTCTCACTCTCTGATTTAAAGCTTCTGGAGACCCTTTGTCCATGTTTATAGCTAAAGAGTGGATATTTCAAAGTTCAGTTTGACTTTCACAGGACGCCCATGTCAATAACATTTGGAAATCCTAAAGTTTGGGTGGCATTTCTCCTTTCTGAATCTTTGCCTGGGGCATCTACTTGGTTACAGTGCTTACAACAAGCTTTACATCAGTGGGGGTCAGGATTTTTTTTGTGTCATCACTGCTGTCAGAATCTAAGACACCAAATACAACTTTACAATCTTTAAACCAGAATTGCAAGTGCAGAGTCAGACATCCATACAACACACAGTTTCACATTTTGTTCTAAGAATATGGCTCTTTTATAAGTAAATATCTACATTTGATACATTTTCCTTTTTTTGTCAAAATGTGATAAGTCATAAAAATGAAGGCATAAAAACCACAGGCACATTTCTCAGTACAGGCCATTGGGAAAAATAAACAGATGTTAGTACTGATGGGCTTCAGGCTGATGGAAACAAGCACCAGGAAACCAGACAAAATAGTGGTGCATCAGAGTAACATCAATCAAATAGACGTAATTTATTGGATTTATTACAACTGATGTTTAGTAGCAAAAAAGGTTGTACCAAGGATGGCACATAACCACTAAGTAAACATACGTCATTTTGAAAGGATACTTGTAAAAAGATGTACTTTAAAGCAGTCACGTGTGGGCAAAGATCAGATCTGTTTGCGTTTTGAAATAGTGGATTCATTCACAGCAGTTTAATCTGCAGGAGTTTTATTTTAGATTCACAAACTGTATCCTGTATTGGTAACAAGAGGGCAGAAATAGTCTTACGGTTATAATGATATTCCCCATTTCACTGCAGCCTCACTGTAGAACAATCCAAGAGTGTGCCACAATTATGTGTGAGTTCTAAAATGCCAATAGGCTCAGTTTTGTCCATGCTGATTTTTTACCAGCTCATAAGTTTGACAGCAAAAAGTCTTGAAAGTCTTCAGTCTCTAAATCAATGTATTGATATCTGAATGAAATGAACATTTGTTGTCAACAAACTTCTGTCTTTCAAATGGAGCAGATAGGAGGAAGGTTCTATCATTTTGAAGCTGTGAGACATTTTTCACAGAAGACAGGGAAAAAAGGCTGACCTATAAAAAAGTGAAACTTTTAGCCAACACAGCACTCACAGACTGAATTATGCCCATTGAAACTGGATATTCCACCCTGGGGTGCAAAGAAGGGTTGTTTTCACCTTTGATTCAGGCAGATTCGCCTGTGCTTACATAAATAGGCACAGACGACAAGGGTCAAACAAGTGCAGGAGGAAAAAAAAAAACAACTTGGCAAAACTAGAAAAATGCCAAAAATGACTGCATACCAGCAACAACAAAAAGGGCTGTCAGAAGATCACTGTGAAAACAAGCTTAAAGAATGCTGCGTATTTGTTCAATCACTGGATGGATCCCAAGCAATGTGTTTATCATCAACTGGTGGAGGAGACATTTTAAATGCAATTCTCTTCCTCTCTTCTCCACCATTTCTCTCTCTTATTCTACCGAGAAGCCAACATTCAGTAATCAATAGATGTGAAGGCTCCAAAGACCAAGGTGAAAGAAACTCGCTGCTAACCTGTTCTGAGCAGCAGATGACCAGCTCTCCCTAAACAAATAACTCCAGCCGTCTATGTCAGGGATAGATGTTCATATACTTACCTAGATAGAAAACAGCCACCATCAAATTAAACCTATTGATCACATCAGATGATTCCAGAAATCTCCTAGCAGCGGAGGGGACAGCAAGCTGGGAAAAATGCAAGAGGGGAAACGTGGTGCTACACTGTCAGCAGTGGCTGCCCCAATGGGACTTGTGCAGGAGAAAGGGACGGAGTGGGGGGCGGGGGGGGACACCGTTAATAACTTCAGAAGGAAAAGAAATGTACCACTGAGCAATTACCCTCACATACAGACATCCATTCCTAATTTCTGTGCAAAAAAGATTAGTGAGTCTTTGAGAGGAGGAAAAGGCAGCCATTTATCTTTTGCTTTCGATGCCCCTGGTCAGGAGACTCCACCCGCTTTTGGAGGGTAAAGGATGATGAAGAGAGCATGGTATTTGCATAAGAATACATGCCTATACTCAGCCACTGAGAGAGGGGAGGCAAGCCGTTTATTTCAGCAATGGTATCCGCTTGTTGGGAATAATTTCTGTGCATGGCCAGGGGAGGATTAGAATTGGTTTTTCGTTGTGTCACAAGCAAGGCGGGTTGTCCAACAGTGTAGAAAAGGGGCTTGGTGGTTTGTTACTCTTACATTCCTTCAATGGTGATTAAGTGTCAGACGTTAAAAAGATCCCTGAAGTTTTCCGCCCTTCTCTACTCTCATCTCCCTAGCTCACTCCTTCTCCCCTCATGTCCCTGGAGAGAACAGATTACTGGCACACTGGTATACAGAAATGGCACTTGCTCAAAATTAAAAGACTTTCACAGGCCGCTAATCTAATGAGGATAGAAAGGGTGGGGTGGAAGGGGGGATGAACGAGCGTCAATTCAGCTGCAGAAATGAAAGGAAAAGAGCGGATTTTAATGTTTACCGCCAACACTGCACTAAAGACTAAAACACAAAAAGAAAAGAAAGCTTTTTAAATATTCCCAAAGCTTGGACCAAAGGCAAAAACAAAAAATAGTGTGGCAGTTAAAAGGCAACAACATTTCCAACATTCCAGTTGAGTGTACAAGTTGGGCTGGCCCTGCCACAGTCTGTCCTGCCAACACTAGCTGCTATTTGTCAATTCGCACCTCCACAAGCAGAGAACCCAGGAGAGTCCATAAACGCCACCGGCTGTCAATCATCATCCTACTTCTTGGGATACACACATGCAAGCATTCTGCCAAAGCAATGTTCCTCAATCCTGGTGCTCAGAACACATAAAACTGATATTTTTCTATATTTCTATCTATCAGCATTAAAATGAGATTCCAGTTATCCCCCAATTACTTGGAAGTTGGGGCTTCACAAGAAGGAAGTTAAGCAGTCCAACAAGGCTACTAGGACAGGGTGGCTATATCCACTGCGAGTTGAACACACACCTTCAGGTACAAGTTATCTGCAGAGATCCTGACATCCCTTCATCCCTGACTCAGCTGTGTTATCAGGTCTCAGGACACAACACCCTAAACAGACTGATCGGCAGCTGTAGAAAGGAGGTTGGGGGAAGGAGCAGGACGGAAAGAAGCCCTCCGGCTGACTTTAGATCCATCCAGAGAGGCTGCTATGCTTCATTTCACTGGCAGAGCCCCACATCAGCTACAGAAGGGGGAAAAGGCTCAAAGAAGGAGGAGGGAGAAATCTTTCGCTAGAGAGATGGAAGCAGCAAACAGGAAACATAGATTACGACACTACCCATCTGGGAACCATTCACACTGAGACCCAGCTGAGTCAGGGTGCAAACACTTGAGGAACACGGGAAGTAGGGAATGTGAAAAAAAAAAACTTCATATCAGGAGCTCAGAATCCAAGTCTCTGTCTGTCTGTGGGCACAGGGACAAAGAAAAGTGCTGCACTAGTTTTCTTAGAAATTTGAGGAAGAAAACCTGTCAAGAGTCGTAACACTCCTCATCATTTTGTGTTACCTGAAAGATCCACTAATTATTTGATTTCAATCTCCTGAAGCATGGTTAATCTTCCCCAAGTCTAATTAAGAACAGATGAACATTACTAACAACAGTGAATCCAACAATTTCCAAATACAGATTCTCCATACCACTGCCTTCAACTTGAATTGTAGCACACACCATTAGAGACCTCGAGCCAGAATCTTCAGGTTATTACCAGGACCCGTTAGGCCTGAATGAGCTGCCCATCGCAGCCTTCAACTGCCATTCTGGGTCCATTTCAAGCACAACGTCCCATAATGAAGGAGGGTCACAGTAGGCTCACACTCCAAAGTTCAATCTACATGGCAGAGAGCATGAATAAAAATGGCCTTTTCCCATCTTCCCCCACTAATGTCACTGAAGAGGGAAAAGAAGAAAGTGGGGGGTAGATGCATTTGCCTTATTTCTGCATGGCTGCTCCTGCATGTCTTTTCTTGCTGAAGTTATGATCGGACTGAGCTCAGTTTCTTTCTTTGTTCATCCTCTCCATAACGGTGACGTGACGTTAGCTTATATGTATGTCTGTGGAATAGTCCTGCCTCAGCTGTTGAAGGGCAGTAGTCACTTCAATATGATAGCCTGCTATCAAACGCACATGCAATAATGAGGCAGTGCTGTGCCCAGTGTCTTCAGGGATGCAGAGATTCCCTACAGGTGTACCAGTCTTGCCGTCTGGAGGCATCAGATTACACAGATTGTAACACTTTCCTCTCTCACTCACAGGATATATCTCCGCTGTGCAAACGTGTCACTCAAGCACTAAAATCTGTATCATTTTTCATTGTACAGCCAATAACATATCTTGACAAGGACTTATGTTTAACTGCCTCTGTTACAAATGCTGCAAGCCATCTGCACTTCCTGTTACAGCTATCACTCTTATAGCTATACAACACAAGTCAATCCAACAAAAGATGCATTGGTGAGAAATGCATATTCATAGGTTGTATTTCTTGCCAAATAAGTAAATCATACATACAACGAACGAGCTCTCCCGCTCTAATCAACTGATTTTACACAATATCTAGAAGATAGTATCAGACACACCTCTGTGTCTAGGAGCAGTTACACTGTTCCCTTGAACTCAATCACTGAACCTCTACTAGCACCCTGGGTGTCGTTCTGTAGCTGACCCCGACCTCTAATCTTCAAGTAGTAAGTACGCAGCATAAAGACTATGTGCTCGCACAGCTTCATAAAACAATGCCAAAGGGTCCCCACCTGCAAGCTCATGGTGGATGAGATCGGCAAAGTTGGGGTCGTCCCCCCACCAGAAGAGCCAAAGTTCCCTCCGGCCCTGCCGCTGACTGCGCCGCCATACACTTAGCACATCGGCCTTCAGGCAGCGGCTGAAGCTGCATAGGATGGGATCCTCCTCTGTCACCGGGAAGAGGATGGGTGCAGAGGTGGGACCCTGCCACACAAACCTCTTCCATTTGATTCCTGTCAAGTCAGCCTGCAAAACAAAGGAGAGAGAAAGAGAGAGAAAGAGGGTGTTAGTGAGCACGCTTGCTGTTTCAGGATCCACTCCACACCTCAGAGTAAACGTGTGCTGAGCACAGTGTAAAAGTAGGCATTAATCCTCTTTCATGGGGCAGTTCACCCACCAGCTGCTTGTAACAACTAGACACATGGGCTGTCAAATTTTGAAAAACAAAACAAAATAGAGAAATGCAGAGATTGAAAAACAACACAGAAGACAACCATTGTGTGTTGATACAAAACAAGTTGATAAAAATTGCCTCCAAAAAATTGGGACATTTGTTTGTTTCTGCATACTGCTTTCAATATCACGACGAACAACATGTTCAAAACACGAATAACAAATTAATGCTGGTAAATGTAATCTCACCACCTTAATCCTCATTACTGGTGAGTGCTTGTGGGGGGTTGCTTTGCCTTTCTATAAATGCTGTCTGGCTTTTACAGAGAGAACAAAACACACATGGAAAAGCCTCATAGGCAGTAAATCACTGTCGGGGTTATTAGGTGTTCAAGCAGGAGCACTATGGTCCTCTGCTAGCTAGCACTGCTGCTCATCACCCTAGTGCCGACAGACTACCCACGTCTATCTAAACACATTCATACACACCCATGGTGAGCACCACAAAATATGCACACACACACGTCTTAAAATGTACATACTCATTTCCCCTGGCACTCTTGGTCCTCTATCTATCCTTGTAGACATTTCAAGTAATCTGAGTGAATATGGACAGCTCCTTTTCATGCCGTTTAGTTGTATTCCATGCAGGCTGAGTTGGCAAGCTGTCCCTCTGTATATACCGCCAATTAATCTATTACAATTCAGGGGATATCTTAACTGAAGTGCAGAGGCGCTGAGCCTGAACAATTGATTACCCGTGGTTGCGGTGGTGCAATGGTTTTTCGCCTGGCTATAGATAAGCTGGGAGATTTGTGGTGTTAGTTGTGTTGGTGGAGGTGAGGCTTGTGGGTAGGTTGGGGACTGTCAAAACAGAGAGCATTGTGTAGCATCAGATGAAACAGAGCTGGATCTTCATAACAAGTTAGTTTGTCAAGATGTACAGCGCTTTGCTGATTTTTTACTTTTTTGCATATTTGTAACACTGAAACACAGAAATGATTCTGATAAAACACATTTTAATATTACACAAAGATAACCCAAATAATTCGAAATGTAATTTTTTTACGTTAAACCAAACCTGACAGGCCCTATGTAAAAAACTAATTGTCCCCTAAACCTAATAACTGTTGTGCCACCTTTGACGGCAACAACTGCAGTCAAGTGTTTGCAATAACTGGCAATGAGTCTTTTACACCGCTCTGGAGGAATTTGGTCTGCTGCAGAACCTAAGTGTGCTTGGGCTTAAGGTCACGACCTGATGGCTGGACATTCTCCTTCAGGATTTTCTGGTAGAGAGCAAAAGTCATGGTTCCATCAATTATCGTCACATCTTCCGGGTCCTGAAGCTGCAAAGCAGCCCCAGACTATCACACTACCAGCACCATGTTTGACTGGTGGTATGATGTTCTTTTTATGAAATGCTGTTAGTTTTACACCAGATGTAATGGGCACACACCTTCTGAAAAATTAAAACTTTTGTCTCATCAGTCCACAAAATATTTGCCCAAAAGTCTTGGGGATAATCAAGATATTTTTTGGCAAACATGAGTTGATCATTTGTATTCTTTTTGGTCAACAGTGGCTTTTGTCCTGGAACTCTCTCATGGATGCCTTTTTTTTTTACAAGTCTCTTTCTTATGGTTGAATCATGAACACCAACCTTAACTGAGTCAAGTGAGGCCTGCAGTTGTTTAGGCAGGTTTGGACAGTTTTTTAACCTTAATAAATGAAATTTATTATAGATACGAAATTTATCTGCATTTTTCTTTTACTCTGCTTGTCATTGTGTAATATAAAAAGCTGTTTTATGATCTGAACCATTTAAGTGTGACAAATATGCAAAAAAAAAAAAAAAAAAAATCAGGAAGGAGGCTCTCTTTTTCACAGCACTGTAGTGAGCACAAATCTACAAATTATGAAAAACCTGAGGTTAAAAATAGTCCTGGTAATACAGATTGAATTGTTATTCAACAGTTATTAACTATTTACTGTTATGTGATCGTCATAAACGTCTGGCAAGCTTTAAAAGAATCCACTATGGTGTCATTATTAACTTGAAATATCAGGAAGTATCATCAAAACATCATGATCACCAATAAACAATTTGGCCCCTGAGGAATTTAAAAGTTGCTAAACATGCAGAGGACTAGTTCCAAGGTGCAAACTGCAAAGCTCTGTCTGTGTGTAACGGCAAAGCTGCAGCAGTTGGGCTTCTCCTTCCTGCTGGAGTGTGAGAAGTACTACATTACACCTGCGTCTTACTCGGAAACATCTGTGCACACAATGCAAAGGGAGGGTGGGGACAACGGTTAACTGTGAAACCAGATCATAGGTAGTACACATATGCAATTAGCAAGGTACATCCCCATCATCTTTCTGACCTCGGCCAGTTGTCCAGAGTGGTATTGCGTGTTTCACTGTATAAAAGGTTTTGCTCCTAAGTGCTCCACAGATTTTATTAAAGGCCTCTCCTCCTTATAGATATTGGTTTCACACTTTTGCACACAGACAGTCAGGCATCAAGCTAGTCGCAGGGCACCGATACTTGGTTCAGAAATGCATGATTCTTATTCAAATTAGTTTCAGTAGCTGTTGCCACTTTGTAGCCACATTCAGTAATTCTTATAATTATTTTAATTTAATTAATTATAACTAGCTGCATTATATTTCCCCTTCTTCGAAGGACTAATTTACGTGTATTTTAGAAAATAAAATTTTTTGTAATATTTTCAGATGACAAAATTTGAAGATACACACATCACTGTTTCATGCAAAAGGACATATGTAATACAGTATTTTGCCAGTTACATTTACAAGAACAATAACCAAAGCAAACTGTTTGGTATCCTAAGTTGCAATATGTTAACAACAATTAAACCGTTAATCAATCATCTAAAAATAGTTATTAGATTATTAATTCACAGTAAACATGCTGGTTTATAGACCTTCTCACCTGACAAACAAACTCAGAGGGGGTCACGTGGTGTATTTTTTGCACAGATTATTAAAAAAAGGCAACATAAGCTGTGTATGACGATGAGAAGGTTAAATAGTTTCATTAACTGTCAGCCTCAAATCAGCTGACTTCTAAAACACCATGAAGTTTTTTATTATCTACGGTTACTAGAGTACAACCATATATGCAGGACAAAGTGAACTAACTGACCACATCTTGTGAGCACTGGAACTTGACATGGTTCATTTCTGAGATGTAGTTTCTGTACTGGCACTCACAGCTAAAATACTGATTAATGCTGCTTCTGTGCTGTTAATGCATGAATGAAATACAACAGCGGAGTCTTCATCTTACATTACAGCTCTATTCATCACCTTTTTGTGACCGTTTCTGTTGCTACCAGGATGCTTGCATCTATGCAGCAGTTTCTCTGCCAAGTAGGCAATTGAATACATTATGAATACCTCCTTAGAAAATATGCCACAAAAAAAACTCCCTACAGAAAAAAGTATAATTAATTGCTGTGTGCTACTGTCTACAAGCAATTACGTGTGGTAATAAATGACTCACTGAATGTATTATGTTTACTACTTTTAATCTACATATAACATCTTTATCCTCAATATTTAACTTCAGCATTAACAGCCACTTCAGTTACTTCTCATTACGCTGCAATAAGTGATCACAGCAGATTAATTACTCACAATGCTTATCTAAACAAGAGTTTCATCATGACAGATAACATCCTTTACTAAAATGTGAAAATTATTTAATGAAATCTATTCAATATTGGAAACCTCAAAATACCATCTATCACCAATAAAACACTCTGATCAACACCTCATGCTAGAACAAAAACTTTCCAGATGTACTTGGACTACATTGAAGAAAACAGTGTCACATGAGACGGTTACAGTTTAATGATCATGTATACAGTGTGGAGTTAAAAAAGTGTTCACTGACGCACTGAATTGTCTTTTCTTCCTCTGAGCTGCTTAAAAGTTAGCAAGAGCACGGGGCCAATAGGTTTTACCTCCAACACTCCCAGTCAGTTCATTTTAAACCTATGTGCAATGAAACCAATCACTTCCCACGAGACTTCAAACAGAATCAGTTTTGTTTACACAGGAAGAGAGCCAAGTATTTGCACGGCTGATTCATGTAACTATTGGTGAAGACTGAACATTTGTTTATGCAATCTACAATTCTACAAACAATACAATAACATCCCATTTCCCTGTTGAGATACTGAAAGTTAATCTTTGCATCTGCAAACTATCAGCTGCCCACACATAATATGATAAAGATTTGTACAACATTGCTGAACGGCGACATTCTAGCTTTAAAAACATAAAATGCAATAGTGATTGCAAGTATTTTATTAAAGATGTGCCTTACAGATAACCAGCAACACAATGCATCTTGCACAGCTTCATCATAACAGATACTGTATTCGCTAATATGCTTCAAAAAGCTTTATAAAAGAGACTAATTCTTTAACAAGGAGGCTCTCCAGTTGCACAGATGTTCACCAGGCTACGTTGTATAGGAATTAAACTGGCGTTAAATTGCACCAGACGTCTTACTTACTGTAAATCACCGCTTATAGCTGCTCTGCTGTTTTTGTTCTTGTGATTGTCTTAAATCAGATATTGCACCATGTACAGTATATGTGACAGTGTATTTAACCAAACTGTGGGCTGAATCTAATCCCCGCCACATACACATATTTACTTCTGTCCTTACATACTCCTGAGCCTGAAGAGACAGCGCTGAATTGCCCTTCTGTCAAAAGTCTAGACACATCAGTACTCCAGTCTTCATCAACAATATCCAAGAAGCTGACTGCTCCATCAAGGATAAATGGGCCTTCTGCAGTTGTTCAGTCTGTCCTTTCAAAATAAATTAGTGGCAGCCTGTGTGCAAAAGCAGAAGGTGCCAAGGATATTTGTATTTCCTTCCAACTTGCATTACACATGCAGTCTGTGTACATGAGTGTCGCTCAAACACTTTGGGCACTGCTATGAATCTGTACAACCCCCCTCTTTCTCTGTCTTAGTAAACACATAGGTATTTTAGCAACTGCTTATAGTGTTTTAGCACAGCAAGCAATGAGTTTTTTCCTTTCATGTGTCAAAGCCAAAAATCACACTGCTGCAATAAGAGGGAATCTAAGGCCAAAGCCACTGGATATGGCCAACACGTTTTCCTGAGTTGACGCCTACTTGGGTGGGTGAGGTGGGGGTTACAGCCCCTGCCTTTGCCAGCTGCTCACCTTCCCTCTGGCCACTTTGGGTTCTGGATCTCAAAAGGGAACACTGAGCGTAAACAGCCGCCTTCCTGCCTTTCAAGATATGCGACAAGCAACAGGTGAAGCTGCTCAAATCATGTTGGAGAGGCTCTTTTTCTACAATGTCTCACTGTCACTGTTGCTGTCTGTCACCTCTTTCCCTCAGTTAACCCAGTCATGGAGCAATAATGAAACTAACAACTGTGTGTTTGCATGTTTGCAAATTTAAACCCAGTTTCATTCCAGTTGGTTTATACACAGCTTTTGTTAATTTACTTTACGCCACATTTAATGTTATCACCAAAGTGCCTTTACAACAGTTCTAACCCCTTCTTGCACTGATATCCATTGCAGCATAAACTACAAACTTGATGAAACTTCAGCTGTATATTCTGAGTTAACCAAAAATGCCAATGTCAAACACGAAATTTTGCAACAAGTAGTATTATACTCTATCCACTCTAGCCTATCCACTGAAAAACAAACGAGGGAAAAACTACCACAATGTTTTACATTCTTTCACCATAAAACCACAAAGTGGAGTCTGTTCAGTGAGTGAGTCATAACAGCAGTGGTGTTATGCTTAGTCTCACTGTGCAGGAAAATGTCAGCCAGACAAGCATAGCACCACAACTACCAGGCTCTACCTCGTCTGTCCACTATAGTCAACGCTGCCTTCAAGTGCTGTCATAAACATTGTAATTACAAGTTCAGCGCGCACACACACACATCGACCCAACTGAGTAGTATTAAGAGAGTGGGAATTTTCTGCCATAAAATGTTACCTCTAAGGGGAGGACAGTTTGGAAGCTTTGTCAACCAGAGGTAAAAGCAGAGTAACATTTCCCTACATTCTTATTATACTAAATTTTAGGTCAGTATCAGTGTTGATGCTTTCTCGCTTCTAATTAAATGCTTTAATGTAGATGCACTAACAAGTCAATTCACAGTTTATGCACTTTGTGTTCTTTTTTATCTGTCTCTGCACCACAGTGTGGTTTTGCGTAGTTGAATCTTTAAGAAAAATCAACTTTCTTTAAAGGGTTACCTTTCAGCACTTGACGAATCACTTTAAACAGCTTCCAACTGTGGAAGCAACACATTAAAATGAGCACATGAAGGCAGCATTACACTCCTCTGTTAACCTACAAGTGAAACTGTAGTTAAGCCTACTGACAAGCCAATTAACTGCAACAACAAACACATTCAGGCCATATTCCTGATTATCCAGCCAGAGGAGGTACTCCACAGTCAAGCAACACCTCAACATTTGCTGTACCAGCTGCAGATTAAACAGCGGATGCTCACAGTACTATTTATCTCACAAGGGATTTAAAAAAAAATAATACATGTGAACTTCAAGCGGGTAGAATCTCAACCACAACTATTTAGGGTGATGTCAACAAGCCACAATCGACAACATGATATGATGATAAAGATATTCAGAGACAGACAGACAAACAAAGGAGCACATTACACGCTTCCCTCCAGTGCAGCTTATAATACTAAAAAGTGGAGCTGAGATATGTAGCTACCTAGATGTTTGTAATGCCCAGGAATGCATGCCAGTGATTATATAATCAGCCTGGGGCCTGTGCCCTAGTTGGTGTGAACACTACAAAATGATGTCCAAGGAGATTAAGCCACTGACAAACAAGATGATGACACATTACATAAATTATTGACGTCTGCAAAGAAACACTGTTAACCACAAACAATCTTGTTGCATGTTTCTTGCAACAACAACAAAAAAAAGAGTATCTTAACCAAAACATAAGGGAGCTTGGTTTTCTAAAACAAAACTGTGCAAGTTGGGTATTGACATTCACTCCTCCTGGAAGTTGACAGTGTTGTACGATAACAACAGTATTGAACAGCAAATGCACCACAGGTCTATGACTTAATGTTGCTAACTGGAGTGCACGAAGTGTTTGGTTTACGGCTGACCACTTGATAAAACATAGTGGAAATGTAATGAGAACGAGATAGCAAGTTAATAATAAACAGGGTGCTGAAGCGAAGGGGGAGAAAGTGCTACAACAACTGTCTCTTTGGGAAACATAGTCGGGCTTTTGGCAGCAAAATGCACAACATTTATTTCCGTGCTAACAGGCGATATGTTGCTGTCTGTCATGTTATATGTAGTAAGTCAAGCTTAACAAGCGAGTGACGTTAAGCTCGAGTGTTTCTGTTAGCGGGACAGAAAAATGTGAATATAGTAAAATGTAGAAATTGTGAAAAGTGACTTGAGTGTGGCAGTGAGGGTACATAATAACACTGGCGAACTGGGAAACCTTGTCCTGAAATGATGTCAGCTCGACAGGGCCGTAAGCCTAGCTAAGCTACTATCAACTGATGCCTGTGTGGCTAACGTTAGCTTAGCCCCCGTTCAGCTAGTTAAAAATGGCTGCTTTCCTTTAGTTTTAAATCTCTTACCAGACAGAATAGATTGGAATGGCAATCCTCCAAGCTGGCCCCGTTTGGTACAAAACAAGAACTCATCCTTCTTCACTGCGAGATCCAACTCTCCATCGTTTCACTTCCCGGTAAATAAAGAACAATTTGCGGATTTATGTTTTCAAAGATGTGCAGGCTTAATCAACGAGAAATATTTTTTGCAACATTTGGCTGGAAGATAGTTAATTCTACAACCTTCCGATTGCAGTTCCCCACCGGACCTAACAGCGGACAAAAGACCGTGTTGTCTTTATGTCGACATCTCAAAAGCGTACAGTAAAAACTAACTGAAGGAAGCGACAAATGTTTATAAAACAAAAAGAAAAGGAGAGCAAAGAAGCAACTCTCCCCCTCCCCCTTAGCCCTAAAACGGTCTGTACTTAAAAAAATAAAAACGTCCTGTCTTACTCCTCCATCACAAAATCCAGTCTAAAAACCAAACACATCCTGTAAAAACCTCTCGAAAGCTGGCATCGGCCTATATTTCAACGAGTATTTCGATCATTATTTGAGCCTCGGTTCCTTTTGGTTTCCATTTGAATTCATGGATTCCTTTCTTTAATGGCGGCCACAGGGACAACTCTGCCTTCCACAGCCTATTGGCTCATTCGTGGCCGAAGATTAGTTAAGCTGGCCGAACACAGACAAACACACGGGAGACGGCAGGGGACGTTTCCGGCAAAGTAAAAGTAGAGGATGGTTTTCTTTAATATTGGGAAGAACGCTATGAACAAAACTTTAAGAAACACTAAATATTGTAGTTATATTCAATTACTAAATCATACATTTGCTTCGCATTTGTAGCCACATGTTATTAAAAGATGCCACAGCGTGTTGTTACCGGCACACGCTTTATTTTGACAGTTCTACCAAGCGGCTGCACACTCTATTACTGCACACCTGACGCTGTCGTGGTCATGAGGGCTGTAATAACACAAGACTGATAGGTATTGCCGCTAGGCCAAGCGCAAGTGGCGCTACTGAGCAACAGATTTTGTTACTAATGATCAAACCCTCTAAACTTGCTCACTTACACAGTGCACCACCTAGCGCATGTGATGTTGCACTGGCAGTTGAAATGTGCAACCGAGATGCACAAACGCCCTTTGTTTTTATTACGATCAAATACTTGACCTCGGTTTGACTGTTAAATGTGTTAGTGCTGAACCGCAGGAATAAAACAAAAGGATTATATTGAGGAAAATATATGAAGCAGTTACATCAACAGGACACTCTGAGAACACTTTAATAGATGAATAAATAAAAATGTCTTTGTTGATAACCTTTGGATAGCAGGAGATGTGCCACCAGTGTGCTTCAAAGCCTGACAATAAGCATGATTCATGTTTATGAGGTCAGCCAAAGCTAAATAAAATAAAAGAGGTAAATGAACTGTAAACGCTACAGTCAAAAAGAGAACAGAGTTAAAATGTCAAGTGCCACAAAGGCCAACAGCTTTTTTAGTAAGCTCATAGAACAATTTAATTTTATCCTTCACAAAACGAGGCACATCCTTTTATGACTTTGACATGGTTTCAGTCACTAGTTATTCACCATGACTGAATCAAAGACGTTTATCCACCTCTTTACATGCAGACTGGTCAGGGAGATAGAAAAAAGCACAATACATAGAGTAACATATAAGAGTAAAGTTACTTTAAAAAAACTTGTCTTTTAAAGCTTTTGGTCTTACGTTAAGGGTGGGGGACAAACAAAAAATGCTCACAGCATCATCCAAACAAATTCCATTTATTTGAGTAAACTACTGGTTTATAGGCACAATCTGTCAGGACGTTTTACAGTGTCAGATGTTTACAGAGTAATGTTGTACTAATCTTTTCCAGGTGAGAACTTATTCATATTTTGATGCAGCTTTAATGAACAAAATAAATCAGTCCAGCTAAGCCTTCATAATTGACACAACATATTATCAGTTTTTCTTTACATGCATTTATTCCCCTGCATCACTGAGAGCAGGGCCGTAATCAAACTAATGCATTTGTTTTTGGCAGGTTATGTATGTAATTCTTTCTAATGATTTTCTTGCTTTTTGTTTGGTTCAGATATTCTACTGAAATTCTGGTAAGCCAGGATTTTAATTCATCCAACTGAACTTTCCTTTATTGGGGTAAACCAAGGCATAACAATACAGTACAATAATAATTACTTACGAATTCATCCCACTCTGCAATAGCCAATTTTAATACAGTATGAGCTGTTTTTAGATTAGATTAGATTAGATTCAACTTTATTGTCATTACACATGTAATTACACAAGTACAGGGCAACGAAATGCAGTTTAGGTCTAACCAGAAGTGCAATAAGCAGCAAGTGCAGGATAAGGTACACG
>JAUYWH010000006.1:3772992-3795645 GCA_034779795.1 Ctenopoma multispine
TAGATATATACAATTACAAGTGGGTATGAACAGTGTGGTGCAATGAGTATGTGCAAAATAAGCAATAATAAATATTATGCAAGTTGATGCATTTTTTTAGAAGAAGCATTTGTTTCTCACAAGATAAAAACAGACCAACTGCCACATCTAAATACACACATATATTAATTATGCAAGCACTTTAAACTCATTACAAATACAATGTGTAACAAGAGTTTTCTGCTTGTATTGTGTAGTCTCCAAAGCTCTACGAAATCAGCTTTGCTGCTTCCATCTGATCCTGGAGGACTGAGCAGCTTTCTGAACCTTAAGTCTTCCCACAGGAATGAATGATAATCTCACAGTCAGTGTTTTCCTCCCTTTATCATCACTCTCCTTGATATGAAAAACAATCGTGGCATGATACCATCTGTATAAGATAGTTTAAGAGAAAGAAGCGTCTAATAGTGCAGACAATGAGCACAGTTGTCATAACAGAGTAACTAATGTGGATAACAGATTGTTATCATATCTGGTGATGGGTCTCTCACTTATCTCCTGCTCCTTCTTATCTAATCCCACAGACATTCTGCCACACATAGCAGCACTACAGAATATTGGGGAAATGAAAGTGTAAGATAGTTTAGACTTAGCCAACTCCTCCAAATGTCAAACATTTGATTTGACATCCGCTGCTGTCCCTGCAAGTCCGCTATAGGAGCGTTTTACAGATGGCCCTCTATCACTTCTATGTGATGAAATCATGCATGAGAACGTGAATAACAAATCTAAGATTTAGCTATAAAGGGAGCTTGGTCTAAATTTAATGATGGCCAGTGGTCAGATAAGACAACATATCTGATAGAAAATTCAGCTCAGTTGTCATTTACCATGCTCAAATATTGACTCAAGGTGAGAATACATTGTGGAGAAATGTGTGGCTTCAGGCTCTGACAGTTGTGCATGCATGTGTAGCTGTGTATGTCCTGTGACCTTACATACAGGACAAGAAACAGGATAAACAGCAGTACTGCCAAAAAAAAAGAAAAGAAAAGCATTCTATTAATCAATAAAATTGACCAACCAGGCTGGAAAGGTTTTTCCTCCACTGGCAGACATAGACGAGGCGTCCACCAGTGAAGAGTGGCTCCAAGGTCCATAGCTCAACAGTATAACTTGCATTTACAGAGGACAAGTGGCAATATCCCATTTCTATTTTTATTGTGAAGAGGGACAAGTGTGCCCGATAAATTAATCCTCCTCTCAGCCTTAATGTGAAAGCCCACAAAGATGTGTTTTACACTTCCCTCCCTCCTTTCTTATATAAACATATAGTAGACTCACATTGCTTAGGGAGGTTTTTTTTTCCAAGCACCCATAAACCTCGTCAGCAATGATGGATTGATGAGAGCTTTTGAAAATAATGAGAACAAGCACTTATTCTATTCATTTACTCACATAATGGCACTTGGCAGAGGCCACAAATTATTAAAAAGTGGAATAAAAATATCTGGAGAGTGAAGGTTGTGTTTGAATTACAATAAGATAATGTCATAAGAGTCACAGGGGTGATCTGAAACACAGAAGCGCATAAGATTCAAACACTTACTATATTTTACTATATTCCCAGTCTAGATGGTAATTACCATTTCTGTAATGGACCCCGCAAAAGCTGACAGTAAATAAATAAATAAAATGGTCAACAGCTTTTTACTTCTAACTTAATAATGCAGTTGGCTGGTAAGTCAAGCAATGACAATAAAAGTGAAGTAAACAGAACACCATACACATCATTTAACAGGCTCTTGTTTGGCCTGAGTTCATACATATTTTAAACTGTATTCTTTGAATTTTAGAGGGGGATAAGTTTCACCAAAAACAGCGCACGAGGTGTTTGTGAAATTATCCCGATGCCACTGCTACAGCGTCTTTACGTATTACATTCTGCTGTGTATAATTAAAACAAGGAAATAAGTTATTTTAGCTTAGGTATGTGAGTAAAATGAACGATAACAATTATATTGTGACATTTCACCTTATTGTACTTTCAGGATATTTAAAAACATATTTAAAACTGCCTCTTCCCGGTGATCACTGCAGAAAAACGTTCCCTCTCATTTTGGATGTCCTGGAAGGAGAGTGTTGAAGTAGAGGAACTCTGTGTGGGAACCTGATTATAAATTAATGAATGAAAAGAAATATCTGGCATGGGCGATGTGAGCTGGAAGCTGGAAGGTCCAGGAGGTGTCGTAGTGATTGTTTGATCTTTGTCAGATAAAGTATGTGAGGTGGCAGCCAACTGGGAGGAGTTCAGAAAAAAAAGTTAATCTAAGGTTATTAGGTTTATCTGGTAACACTCAAATCAGCAGGTTCTGAACTTGTGGAATGGGAATAGAGCAAGTTTCTAACAACCAGAAGATGCCAGCGTTAAAAGAACTGATATGGCCTAAAGTTGAAGGGAATTGAGAGGCTGCAGAGTTGTGTCCTCAGCCTGCATCTGTGTTTGTAAAGGTTCATTGAGTGAGGGTTCATGCAAAGCAGGCCTATGACCAAAAAATACTAATGTGCTGTTTTCTTTGCAGTGTAATCAGGCTATTATAACATTCATTTTTTTAATAACTGTCTTCACAGAGAAAGGATGAACTTCACCTCTTTGTCAGCTGCCACCTGTTCGTATCCACCTGCTTTATTACAGGACCAGTGTGCCACGACACGGGTTAGAACAACATCCCACCATGCTATTCAGGGGCAACTAAGCAGAGAACTGGTCTTTGTTGAGTCACTGCTGTAGTTAAATTGTGCTTGTCAGCTCAGTTGTTGCAACACTGCTTTGCTTCTCTATCTGGGATTGGGGTCTGGCTGATGTTAGCGTCATGTTCCCTCCTTTGATGGAGCTGAGGGTTAGTTATTCGGGTGCTGCCCCTGTGCACATAGGAACATTCCAGGCACACAAATAAAACCATTGCTGTGCCTTTGTTGCAATGCTGACTAGACAAAAGCCTTTCTGCAGGGCTGCTGCCTTTAAAAAGACAGAGTTGTGCATCCCCGCTGGTAAATGATCTGACACACTTTTCCGCTGCAGTCTTTTCACAAGCCCTTGTTGTTAGGCTGTCGTTATTATTCTTCCTCTCCCTTCCCGCCCTCTTGGTTCCTTCACCCCCTTTTCCTCCCTCCTCTTTTTCATACACTTTTGCAAACACATTGCGAGCAGATGGAGGGAAAGGTGTCTACATCGAAGAAATTTTCCCCCATCCTAAGCAGCCTTCCATCCCTGAGAACCAGCATGTGATTAATAAATTCAATATGAATTGAAGGCTAATGAAATGTGCACCCCCACCTCCCTCCTGACTGCCAGCCACTGTGAAGAAGGCTGAGAACAGAGCTCCTTGAGACGAGGCAGAGAAAGCTTGAGAATGAGATCATTGTCACAATTACACCATCAAAAGCAGCAGTCAGCGAAACCATAAAATTGGCCTGCTTTCAGGAGTCTGACCTGGGTGACTGGCTACAACATACCCAGCATTCCTCTGTGACACAAAGCTTTGTCATTTTCTTCACAGTGACACCAAGGCGTGAGCCACATTCACTTAGCAGCATTCACTTAGCATGATTTTATTACGCATTACTTTTCTTGAGCATGCATGAATATTTGTTATCATAGTTGATTTGCTTGAGACATTAAAAAAGAGGACACATGCAAGAGGCTGCACCTATTGCCAATCTGAGTCAACATAAATACACAAAGAGACTGGAGTACTGTAATCCTGAATCCAGCTTGTTCCATAATAATGGGCACAGCCACCACAGGAAATGCATCCAGGTTTGCAGACACAGCAGTTTTTCCACTATCCATAAGGACTACTGCAATTAGATCAGAAACAGAAGGAGAGAGAGACACACACACACAGAGAGACACGCAGACAGACAGAGAGAGAGAGAGGAGGGGGAAGTAAAACAGAGAGCGACAGGGATGTTAGAGTTCAACTCAAGGGCATGCTGAGTGGCATGGAGTAGTGCGGCTGAAGGGTTGTTGATGTAGTGGAGGCCCTTGTGCAGCAGGACCAGCCCTGTTTCCAATTAGAGCAGCCTCTGCCCCTAATTGTTTAATTGGAGGCAGTGTGTGGGATGGAGAAGGCTTCGGAGCCCATATGTTCTCCTCCACTCCATAGCCGATTGTTACAGAAGCCTTTTTACCACCCAGTAGGACAGCACTCCACGTGATAGGATTTGATTGCCCCATCAGCATCGCCACCAGTACACAGAAGCTCCCCAGCCTCTTTCCAACTTCACCCCTTAGCTGCTTCAGTTAAAGCCGTAACATGAGTCGATCATGCTGAAGAAAAGTGCAACATTTATAAAACTGTGTAAATGAAAGTATCGCTGTCATTTTATCAGATGTTTGAGCCACTTTATAATTGTAATATTACAAGTCAGTATTGGTGACTGGAAGTAAAATAAACTATTACATTTTTATTTGTGCCATTAGTTTTAGCAATATTGTCTGCTGCAGTGTTTAAAAGGCTATGACATCCCAGTGAAAGTTGTGTTCAACTTTAAAGAAGCCTGGAAATGCAGCTCAGTGACTATTAACATTATGCAATGAGAGGTGGGTTGGTAAATGAAAAAATGTTTCATGATGCAGGTCTTAGAAACATCGTAAGGTATTAGTCACAGTTAATAATGATTTTTCGTCATTTAGGTATATAATGAGTTTTTAGACTGTACCTCTTAGAAGACTGTACATTTCTGTAAACAAAGACTTCTACACAGGGAAACAAACAAAAACACACAACCAAGGACCCAGAAAACAACGCACTCGTAAATATTTTATGGGATGTCCATCAATATTCATGTGTGGGGATTATTTGAACATACTAGTTAGTGGTCAATAAGTTTACCAAGTGCACAATCCAAGGTCTCTGTAAACAGACTCTACCCAGTAGAGAATACTGACAAATGCAGTTTCCTCCTCTGTTCTGTGATCAGTATGTGCAATTCACTAAATCAGTTCTGGACGTAAACAGCAGTAAAGAAAATGACTTGTCATTATTAACAGTGAATAAAACTGACACAACAGTATGAGTGTAGATTTCTTTTCTATGAATGTATCCAATAATACTTTGTACATTTTATTACTAAGTCAATGTAAGCTATGTAGGTAGTTAGATACAGATTAAACTGTCAATAGGACATCAATCTGTACTGCAAGCACAGACTAGTATATTGAGCATGTGTCTGCAGGTATGTGTGCAGCAGTATTTGGAGTCAGTTTTCGATGTACAATATGCCATAAATACTCACAACATACCGTAGCACACTTGCATTTGCCATGTGAACACTCATGCATTATGCATATCTGCATCTGTGTCTTACATTTACTGTGTAGAGTGTCTTTTTTTGCGGGGCCGTATGGATGAAATAAAAGTGTCTGCACCATTTCCTGCAATGAATTTGTACATTTTGACTCTCAGTTATCTCTAACTTAACAACATCAGCGTCCAGTATACATTAAATTTAAGAATGCATGCTTTACTGAGTCCTAAAACTTCTGCTATCCTGATCTGAAGACAGCACGTTAAAAAATGTGTAACCTATCATTCTGTGGGTTTATCTGCAGCTTGTGGCAGCTGCACACTATCCTGTAAGTGATAACACAGCCTCATCCTCATCACCACAGCTCTGACCCCTCTGCCCCTCTGCTACTAAACCTATGCTCAGTCAGTTGACTGACTGGTGGAGGTTTCACTTCCCACAAAATGTGGTGCAGTATATTTGCTGGAGCCATGCTGTAATAGATGACATACGATAACACTGCTCTAATTTCTTTGTGTTCATATTGATTAGAGATAAACATCTGCCCCGTAGTATCAGCCAGACAGGCTCTGTGTTTATGTGAATTTGAGGACATATTAAAGTCTTTTATTGTACTCCTGGAGCCTCTACCCACTGCTGACACGCACACACACCAACACCCACACCCAAATACACACCATGCACACATTACAGTACACACACCACTCACTCTGGCCTTTTCTCTCTGATTCATGGCTGTGTGACCCGATGAGTCAGATTTGGCCTCAGTAGAGCATGAATGAGGAGTGGGAGTACTCTGTGGCCTTTTAACCTGACAACAGCTATATCACACCTCTGCCTCATCCCATGTATTTATTGCATTAAATTGATCATGTTGCTACAGTGCCACCTAAATGCCATCAAATTATGCAGGCTCTCTTGGAGAAGACATGAAGTACATGTGCTATACAACATGTCAGGGAAAGATTCATAAATATCTTATGTATCACACTTGGGAAGTAATAAAAGAAACAAATCAATATTTTAAGCATCATTTACTGGAACAATACTTCAGGTCTACACCGTAAGAAATTCATAGCAGATCTTGTGGGATCAGACCAACTGGGAGAAGAAGAGCAGCACTCAGTGAGTCTGCGAAAGCTTTTTCCATGTTCCTCCAACCATCAGTCACAGCAGGGGGCCATGTTTATTGGACGCCCACTATCTGCATTCATTAGGGTGCGCACCCACTGATAATTTAAAAACCTTTGCTCACTGGCCTTTTCACGTCTTTTGACTAGTGTGTAAATCAGACAGGTACGGCTCCCCCCTACCACTTTGTCTACAGAGATTTTAAAAATGGACCAGCCAGGATTAGGAAATATGTTTGCAGAGAATTTTCAAAGTAAGATGAGGTAAGCAACCTAAAGTGACCTAAATAGGGCTCATCAGTCCAAAGTGTATTGATGGTACAACTTTCAATAAACCAGACACATTTTAACACGGCTTTCACAAACAAACTGCTTATATAAAGCTGCAGACATAAAGATCATATTTTTTTTTCCAATGGGTGATATTCAGCAGTGGTTAGCACTGTTGACCTGCAGCTAGAATAAGAACCTGGCCAGGTGCATGTTCTCCCCATGCCCACAAAGGTTTTCTCTGGGTACTCTGACAACCTCCAACAGTACAACAACATGCATGTAGGTTTAATTGTTGATTCTAAATTGCCCATAGGGAGTGTGAGTTGAATTGTTGTCTGTCTCTGTATGTTAGCCCTGTGATAGACTGGCAACCTATCCAGGGAGGAAAATCAGTTAGGATAAAGGATTAATGGGTGGATATCTTTTTTTCTAATGGGTGATATTCAACACTGCAGTGATATTCAACAGGGACATTAAAACTGTGGGTGTGGTGGGGAAATCCATTATACATATTGGTTTATGCTGTTATGAGAATGTCAATTTTACTCATAGATGAATGAACCTCGGCGGAGCAAAGTAAATGCTGAATAATTTAGGAGCGATGTCTTTAGAATTATGTGATATTTGACAACATTTTCATACTGTATTTTTTCAGGTTGTATTCCCCCTCTAATTTACCCCAGTTTCAAGTAGCTGCTTTCAGTCGTTGTTATGCAGGATGGAGAGATGGCTGTCACTCTGGTCTACTGCTGGTGGATGTGCCTCTCCTGCAATTTCATTCCTTTGTGTATGAATAGTGATGCAAAATTATAAATCTGCAAGATAGTTTGTAATGGTTAGAGCAAACATGTGTATGCAAGGGTGTCTGTAAAAGCCACTCGAAGCTGTGCCCCTGTATAGACGGGTAGGTGTTCATTACTAGTCTTTGTAGTACATCCGAGCCATGTGAACAGGTAAATGAACACAGTGAGAGCCTCTCTGGAAATACAGTGCTACGCTTGCAAGTTCAATGCTGAATACAGTAATTAGGCTTAGATATTAATGAGTGTTATAGCTCTGTAGTTATGTGTAATCTCATGTGTCACACATGCTACAGTTGTTTCACTCCGTAGCTTCTGTTTCACTTTCCCTGAAAAGAAAAATCTGCCGTTACATTTGGTTAACAATGCTCCCGTTCATAACTCACAGCATCTGCCATTGTCTACTCTAACACTTGATTAAAGCTACATTAGCCCCAGAACATTTCTATTGCATTTGTTTCTTATTCCTGTCACACACATTCTCCTGTCCCTCATTCTTTTTCTGTCTGTATGTCTCTCTCCCTTTGTGTGTCTCGCTCTCTCTGTCTACCTCCCCTCCCTCCCTCATACAGCATGGAGGATACAAATTCAGTGTCCATTCGGGGAGTGTGTTTTACTGCTGAAGAAAATACGTATTTAATGTTTAAGCCATGATGTGTCTCTTCCAAACTCAGCCTCCACCCAATTCCTTCAACTCTGTGGGGCTGATGCCTCTTTCTACCGCTCTCTCCATCACTCTACACAGAATGTGAGGCAAACAAAAACATCAAGCACTTGCTTGTGTTTTACTAAGACTTTAGCAGCAGTCAGATTCACAAAATGCAGGAGCATAGGTCCAGGCTAAATTAGATTTGCAGTGTGCCTTTATTTATTTATTTGCCTTTCAACAACTGATTAGTCTCCCATGGCCCCGGAGTTTCATGCTAGACTTAGCATTTCAATTCAGCACACATCTAGCTTTATCCTGGAGCCAAATAAGTGTCTGTCTCCAGTGGGACTTTCAGCCCACAAGAGCGCAACCACTTCAGCGAGCTGTGGAGGGGTGTGTGCGGAGGGGGGGTGTCACTGCACACTCACTCGCAAAGATGAAAAATGACAATGAGTGATCGCCGTGAGGGGAACAATGTCTTCTGGTGTAGATGGCAATGCAATTACAACAGACAAACAGGGCAACGTATAACACCCTACCCTTCAGTGTGAGCTACACACAGCTGGAGAGGCGGCAAGGCTCCTCTCTTCTCTTCTTTTTTCCTCCACTGGTCTCCACCACACAGGCCCAGAAGCAGCAGTAGCACAAGTGCTGAGGGAGCTAAGAAAAGGGGAGGGGAGGGGGGTATTTGTAACAGGAAAACACCTTACTAGTACATCTTAATGACAGGTGACAAATGAGTCTCAAGTTTGACTGGGTTATTTGCTGTTCATAAATCAACCTAAACTGCAAACAGGGGTGTATGTAAGAAGATTGGTTTACTCACTGCCCCAGAACAAACCTAAATGACACCAATGAAGCAGGCAATCTGGATCACAGATGTAGGCAGGGGGAGGTAGAAATTCTGCCTGTAAGCACTTGTCACACCGACAGTAGCTCACCTTTTACAGCCAACAGAGTGCAGGCCCATGTAAAACATGCTATGTGACCATGAAAAGCCTCTAATTGCTGTTACGTTTCCAAACTTTGTGGGCACTTTGTGGGTAAGTTCACATTATTTAATAAGAATCCCCTCTGAAACACCCAGGAATTTGTCCTTTAATCGCCATGTTTATCCCTGCATCTAGGGTTGTGGTTATGAACATCTGGAGCACACAGCTCACTAATACACCAAAAATAAACAGACTGGAAAACCTCGCTTGTGATTTAAGGTCTGTTGGTTTGGCCATCTATCCTCATAGAGCCCCATTTTTACTCTTCTCTTGTCCTCTTACTCTAGGCTGTGTTGGATGAGACGGATGCTTTTTGCCGCTCTTTTCATTTGCCAGTGAGCTTGGCACAGGAATAATTACCTGTCTCTATGATCAATTACCTGATTACTCACCAGAGACACACAAGATGTCTGAAGAGCAGAGCCTGGGCCTTTGCTGTAGTGAAGGACAGGGTTACTGCATTTCCTGCACACAGTACAGACACACAAACACAGATACAAAGTGATATATACTCACTATACTACTAGATATTCAATGCATGGATAAAATCTCCGTATAGACATAGTTAGCATTCTCTTCTGAAAGCACATCACACACACACACATGCAAAGGATCACATTCTCCTTATGTTCTCCAGGCAGCAAAGCAGCAGACAGAGTCAAGGGCACTGTGACAGGTGGGCCATTGAGAACACAAGAAAATGATTAAGAATGATCCTAACACACATAACAGCAAGAAAGCATCCCTGTGTGGGGAAAAATAATCCCTACAAACTGCCTTGTTATGATGAGGAATGTTTACCTGAGGGCAATACGTGACGAGAGAATAAGCTGTAAAGAGGAGGCAGTGGATGTTGTTATGTCCCATTCAGATATTATCCCCATGCTCTGAATAAACACTTGAGTCAGATTATCATCATGCTGTGCAAGGCCCCCGTAGTAGTCCTCCTGAGCTTTACAGCTTGACCTCTAAATAACACTTAGATATTCAAGTAAGTTCAGCATCTTCCTGGCCTGCAGAGCGATCACCCACATGCTCACACAAACAGCACAGGAGGAATCACCATGACATCCCCTCCATCCACCACCATGTCACATCTAATCCCACACATGGCATACAGAAGTGGCTTTCCTAATGCTTGGCTGTGAAGCAATGTGTAAAGAGGTTTTTCCCTGAGACCACTAAGGCAGAATTTTGCTTGCGTACTGGCGTAGTGTGCATATATTTGTCTTCTGCTCAGCATGTGAAACACCACACAATCTGTTTCTCTTAATTGCACAATACGACATGAAACCCAATCTGACAATTATTGAGCAGACCAGATTACATGTTACCCTCGCAGGACACAGACATAAATACAAAAACACCCACAGTGAAACCTGGTTTGAACGTTTTCAAAAGCACCTGAACTGTTTCGTCATTTAAGGTGTGTCGTAATTGGATAAATGGGGCAACAGGTGGGAGAAAATGGGCACTGTGCAAAACAGAGTTAGAAACCAAACTAAAAACTAGACTTAATCAGAAGATTAAGGTAAAATGGTAAATTACTCTAATGTGTTATTACAGTTCTTTGCTAAAGGTTCTGCGCATGTGCACATCATTACGTTGTCTATGCCTCACACAAACAAATGAGCAGACACAGGCTGGGAGAGCAGCTCATGGGGAGTCAGCTCTTTTAGAGAAAATCTATCCAATCAATTTACTTCATTTCAGCCAGTAATGGGGATTGGCAGGCTTGAAGACAGCAACTGCCTTCCAGTCATTGTTAAAGGAACAAAAATCCAGAAGTCTGTGTGAGGAAGAAGTTGAATTTAAAGTCAGAGGCTTACTTAGAGCTGCTGCTTGTTTTAGCGACCATCCTTTGCCGTTTAATAATATCATTAATATTACTCGGTTCCTGAAAAGAAATGCTACAAACGAGAGCCTTATTTAAAATTCACACACACAAAGTTAAAAAAGTGTCAGACACAGTCAGTCAGTCACACAAACAAAGCCCTGCTCAGGGGCAATCAAAGCTATGAATAGCTCTAGTTAGTACACACAGAGAGCAGAAACCTTCAAGTTGACTGCTTTCATAAGATGCAGACTGAGTGGCAGGAAAACACAAATACTAGTGCAGTTTTTCCTTCTCCTCTAGCATGCATCACATTAACATAATGTAGTCTGCTTGCAATCCTTCATCTCCACACAATTATGACTTCCCATTTCAATGTGTGCCAGTGAATAAATCCACGGAAGCAAGTTACAGCTGCTCACTCTGGCTTGTAGATATGCAGATGTTATGATCCAGAGGTTCTCTTATTTTCCACTTTGGGAAAAGCCATTGACCTTTTCCAGTCCCTGCGTGTGTCACCACAAATAACAGCAAAGCAGCAGCTTGGCAGAGAGGCACTGTGGCCCAGACATCATCATTCACGTTACATTCAAGAGGAGATCATAGTGGAATTCATTGCACATGAACAGTAGTAATGCTAAGAAAATAAAAACAGTGGTTTCATGAAAGACCCCTGAACTATTTTTGAGTGAGGAAATGAGGAAAAGAGCAAAGAGCAGTAGAAGGAAAAGCGAATGAATAATGTTGTTTAATATATACCGTGTGCATTACAGCAATATGTAGTTGTAGTAGGATGTTTGTGTAGACACAAACACCACAACACTCGAGCCATGTCGCAAATAATAGCGAATTAGTGAAGCATAATATGTAATGTTACAAACTTAGTATTACAATGCACTTTTACAGAACTGTGTAACATTTTGGAATTCATTCCCTACTATCAGTTACAATAGAAAGAAACTTCTTCATAAACAGCACAAACTCAGTTTGTTTGTAGCTGCTGATCAACGAGCCCATGAATGAATGGATTTTGGCGTGGATGCTGCGCAGCCCTGCTTATCGTTGAACCGTCCACTTGCAGAGTATTCCTGTGTGATGAATTAGACATTTATAAGAAGATAGAGCCCGTTAAACTACAAGAGGACAAACATCAGATTTCATCAACATCAGGGGATTATTCACAGCCTTGAGACACATGTTATATTTATTACTAATCTGTGTGATATTAATAAAACAATGCAAAAATCATTTGTAAAAATGTTTAGTAAGTAGCTAAATAATCAAGATAAGTAGGTATTAAGTCATTAGTAGTGTCCTTTTTTTTAGGAATGCCATAGGAGAAAGTTAGAATTTGTGTGATGCCTCACATGATTTATACCAAAAAGGAGAGATGGCTGTGTCGACACCAAACTTCTCCAGTGTCCCACTTGGTCTGTATTCAAGGCTAATTCACAACTGAGCCTTGAGTACCTTCTATAGGATTTGGATTAGCGACCCACATTACAGTGCTGTGACGAAATAATCAATCCCATCTTGATTTATTCTCTTTTTGTGTTTAGCTAGTACTAAAATGTTTCGGATCAGTTTGGATACGTTTGAGGTAAAAAGGTGATGTAATACGAACAAGGCCAGTGGGGAAAAGTATTGCCTCCTTAGTTACTACATAAAAAAAGTTTCAAACTGCACTGATCAGTTTGGAAGATTGCAAAGCTATTTCAAAGGCTCTAGGACTCACTAATCCACAGTGAGAGAAACTTTCTACAAATGAGAAGACCTCCTTAGAAGTGGCTGACTGTCTGACAGACACTAAGTAGAAATGGTATCCACTAGAGCGTGGCAAGGTGAAAACCACTGCTAACCAAGAGGGGCATCAAGGCTCATCTGAAGGCACCCTCAAGTCTTTTGGGGGAATAATTCAAAAGTTAAACTGACAAAGGTCCTATTACATCAGGCATGAAACAAACACAGAACTTCACAAAGAGAACATTATACCTACAACCAACCGCGGAGGTGTCGTGTTGAAGCTCAGGTGCAACTGGGTGATGGAGCAAGACAATAATCTGAAAAGTAAGTAAATCCCTGAATTTAAGTCCGAAACTTAACTAGTTATTAAGTTTTTCATATTGGTAATGTAGGTATTGGACTTAGTTTGACATACACAAAAAAAGAGAAAGGGAGAGGGTTGACTTTGTTTTCAGAGAGGTGTATATAAAGAAATCCAGGCTCCGCAGTAAGAGCTGTATGGCTGTCACAGACGGTAGAGTAGGAGGTTGCCATTACTGTTCACTACACAGTAATTACAGATCTTTCATTACCAAGTCACACTACGCTCTACCTTTCTTTTGAGGCTGTACAAGACAACTCTTTTGATCACATTACACAGATGCAATTTTATGTACATAGGCTAATTTCTCATTTTGATTTATATCCTGACAGCACTGCTTATTTTTAAATGTAGGCGGTTCTCTGTAGTTTTGAAGTGGTTTAAGGTTTGCTTTCATGTGTTGCTACAGCGCGCTACATCTTAAACAACTTTTTTTTCTTGTCTTAACAACCTCACTGTGCGAGTGAAGTGTGTGTCTAATAATGATCAGGGTACAGTAGGTAGCATTATTCTAATGGATGCTGCATCTGTGAACAGCATGAGTCACCGCAGTTCCACGGTGAAGGTGGTGATGCTTTATTATACAGAGACCCAGCAAGGGGTGTGTGGGGGTGAGGGTGAGAGCTTGGCGCCTGTTACACAGCACGCTGTATGCCTTCCTGGGAGCTTTCCGCCTGCTTTGATTCCTGACACTGTGAGACTCCAGCGAGAGCCTGCCATCAGCAGAGAGAAAAAGAGAGCAGGGGTAAAGAGGGAAGAAGGGTGAGAGTGAAGGAAACAGGGAGGAAGAGGGTGAACAAGCAAAGGGAGGGATGGTAAAGAAAGACAGGGGACAAAATGAGGTGAAAGAAACACATCCTTGTACCTTGTGGCACCCTAACCAGGGTGCTAATAGTGATTTAATTATCACAGATTACTGTTAAAAATGACGGACGTCTCAGTGAGTGGCGTCTTTAAGAAGCAACAAGTGTGCTGCAACAGGGAAGCCATTTGATTTCACTCTCAGCTAACATTCGCTGTTTATATCCATGACCTCATGACTCCATACAGACAGCATTACTAGTTGGCTTGATTCTGTCCATTAAATTATGTACAGCCTACTGTCTTTGGAGAATCAACTGACTTTACCTGTAGGGGCTCCATAAAGCTGACTTTTGTGGGTCAGAGTGAAAGATCATGACCTATTGGATGGACTGCCATGAAATTTGGTGAAGATATTTTGTAAAGATATTCAAGGATGTATTCGAGGATGACTTCTAATGATACCCTTTAGTTTTCAGATATCGACAACATCAACATCTACTTGCGGATCGCCATCAATAATTATGTAGACATTGCTAGTTTCAAGGCCATGTCAGCCACAACACTGATGGAGATAGAAGAGGATAGAGGAGGGGTTAAGTTGAGGACTGATTGCACAAGGCAGTGATACAGGCAGCTGTGCAGGCAGATTCCCCCCTGGCACTGTTGGTTCTGCCTGATTATTTAACAGGAGCAACTGGAAGTGGTTGACATGGTTTCATGGGCTTTGTGCAGTGCACACTCCTCAATTATGGATGGGAAAAGTGACACTGTGACAGCTGTAGCTCTCAGGGGGTCGGAGAGAGAGAGGCAAAGTGAGAGATGGAGAGTGAGTGTGCAAGGAGTAATTCTTTCCTCCTCAAGCAGGAAGGTAGGAGACACTCTAAAGCATAGACGTGACATACACACGAAGACTTGTGCACAAATACATACACATACAAACACACACACACACACACACACACACACAAGCCTCTCCCTCATCTTGTTAAATTAAATATGCTCCGAAAATGATGGGAGGGGCGGGGGTAATGAGGAAATTATTCACAATCCTTGACATGCTTTAAATCAGATTATATTCTCTGCCTAGCCCAGTCTAAAGACACAGACCAATCCATTTCTTGCTTAAGGCACACCGCCTCCTCCACACACACTCACTCACACACACACACACACACACACACACACACACACACACACACACACACACACACAGTGAGAGGTACAGAAAAGCTCATCTGCATCCATCTCAGTTAGAGACAGGGGAGTGAGGAAAAGTGAATTATCCACAGCTTTTCTTGTGGCTGGATGGGAAGTGAGCTTGGTGAACCTGCTGCCATCTCAGAGAACCATCACGCCTGAGCCTGGAGTGAGCCATGCCGCAAGTGGAGAAGGAGAGCCAAAAGAGCATGGGCCCCCAACAGCCGGCCCTCTAATGAAATGCATATTAAGCAGCTGAGAGGGAGAGAGGCAGGCACAGGAAAAGGGAAAGGAGACATCACTGGCTCCAGCTCACTCCCCTTTTTACCAGCTCACAGGCCATTACATACCTCCACAGAGGAAACAGAGGGTCCATTGTTCAGCATTGAGGGCTCTTATGCTAAGAGAGGCATCCTCGCTGGTGCACCCTGCAATTAAGTGATAATGAGGTCTATGCATTTCACATCTACTTGAGCGGTTAGTGCAGGTAGCAGCGAAGGTGCAAGGACAGTAGCATAAAGCACTATTAGAAATCTCTAGAACTGTTTGCTTCTGATATAAATGAAGACTATACTGTTGCAGCCATCACCCCCGTTTAAATAAGACAAAGATTGTTTCAGCAGTGACCTTGCAAGCATCCTCAACACGAATGATCTATGGTAATGTATGTAAATTGAGACCAGTTATTGCATTAATTAGAGCTTAAGTTGTATGTTTAGAGATGCATGCATGAGTGTGTGTGTGCACATGTTTCCTGTGGTGGGTCATCCAGGCGTCTGAATCCAGGGTTAAAGCCCACAGCTGGAGGCGCTGGATAGGCCAGGTCTCACAGGCAACAACATTCAGCTTAAATACACCCATAGCCAGGCAAGATAAGTCAAATACAAACACACACAAAACACACACACACCTAATCACTCATGTTTTGCTGTGTGGGCTCATTTGCAAACACACTCTCACTATTTATACAGCAGCACAGTGCTGCTGCATTCCTTTACACAACCAGTTAACCGACAACGAAGGATTATCCTTATGCTACTGATGCATTTCAAATTCAGTCTCGTTAGAGATTCATCTTATAAAATAAATACACTAACTGCTCCTTATCTGTTAGAGAGGTAAGCTGCACTAACATGAATGTCTACCATCCTACCAGGGCCAGGAGCATCAGTCTGTGTTTGTCCCTGAGGATGGAGGAGGAAAGATGGGGTAAGCTGTTATCTCAGTGATATCTACCAACACAGCTAAGGCCAAGGGCAATAGCAACAATTATGAAAGAAAAATGCCATAGACAGAGGACGATTGAAGCATGGGGATAAATGGATGGAACACCAACAGAATGGAAAAGAAAAGGGTACAGAGAGATGGTGGAAAAGTATCTTTAATATGTACAGTTAAGCGTGCCAATGGATGTCCTGAAAAAACCGCAGGCCCTTAAGGAGGACCTCAGGAAACAGATGCTGACAACTGACTGTTTTTACATGCTAATAAAGAGACTGAATAACTGTGTCTGCACAGGATGCTCACTCTTTGTATTGTTGGGACTAAAAAAATAAGGCTATTACAGCACAGTATAGTTACAAATACATAATCTGCTTATTTGATTATTTTTTTCATGTTTTTCCTAAACAAACAGATTCTAGTCCAGTGCTTAAAGTCCTCTCTCATCAAAATATCGTGTGTTCCTATTTGGTAAGGCAAGCTTTTCTTAAAACAAATGGTCCTGTCATATAATTATTTTCTAAATAATACTAATAATAATAGTAATAAGGACTGAAAAAGATTTTTATGTCTATGTCTAATTTCATGTAATGATTAAAATCTGACGTCTTCAATTGTACATTTAGAGTTGAATTCATTTCAAGCTTATTATTACAGCTCATATTACCTAAACTGCAATTAAAGAAAGTACCAGTACGTTCCCACACCTCTAAGGATGGGTTGAAGTTGTTGAAGTTTGCGCAAAAGTGTAAAACATCTAGAATATTTTATAGATGCCATAAAAAATCTCTTAGGTTCAAATCTTTCACTTCAATTAAGTGTTGAGACAAACTGATACTGAAGTATTTAGTTTGTATGTGAAGAACAGCATGACATAATCCCGTTTTTAAAGTTTGGGAGTTTTAACAGTTCTAGCACAGCTGGAACTAACTTTCACTAAAGGTGTAACAAAATCATTACTTATTCCGTGACTACACAAGAACATTTTGTTAGGCTTAAAATGATTTCACTAGGAGCAAAAGTATTATTCTCTTGTATTAACAATCGAAATAAGAAAACTGTTACTAAGAATGTTTTCATAGAGCTGCAGCACATTTCTTTGGTTTTGTAGGTTCAGAACTGCTCCATTACACTGGCTGTAAGTTTACTATCATTGTAAAAATGTAGAAAATATGAGTAAAAAATGCTATATGATTCCTTTTTCTTCTGGAAACACGAAGTTGAGAATGTTTGTAATTTTTAATTCAATTTGAACTTTGCCCTAACGTTTAAGAAATACAAATAAAAGGTCAGGTGAAGTAACTGGTGGTAAACATGACTCTGTCTTGACTATTTTAAGTGTTGCAGGTGTCAAACTCTACATTTGCTTATACTGTATTTGCAAAATACAATTAAATACATTTCTGTACACATATGAGACTAGCTGGTGTATGTCGACACACACACCAAGTAAAATAGAACTGCAGTCCCTTTTCCCCTTTTTTATTCTCACACTACTGAGTGTGCATTATATAGGAAGCATTGAATGAGGGAATAGGGAATGATTTTGGACCCAGCCAGTGGATCGACAGGCTTGCTCATCTAAAAGCTCTTCAGCTTTACCTGTATGCCTGTACAGAAAACTGCAGCAGTGGCTATTGTAATTAGCACTTGGCAGTGAACATAAGATTATCTGTTTAATGACTGAGAAAAACAAATGGTATGCATCCTACTGGCAGAGGAGCTCATACCATCATTAAGGAGCCGCTTTACACCTCAAATTAACACAAAACAGCTTGAAGATAATTAAGTTAAGGTGGAGGTTAGGTCTACTGAAGATTTGTGAACAAATAATCACACTCGCGTATTAATGAGGCATAAGCAATCCAGAGTTTAATATCTTTTCCACATATCAGGATCACTTACGCTTGAGAGGTCTGCTTATTTTAAGCTAAAAGGAGCATTCAAATCCAATCAAGGACTTAAATGAAGGTAAAGAGGCATGGTGTGCAGTTAACAGTCAACAATCAGCTCTTGAACCCGATTAGAAAAGACCTGGAATTGAATGGTAAGTAATATGGATCAGATGAGTGTCAGAAACTCAACTCATGATTTGCATGTTTATAATCTGGTCTCTTTAAAGTAAACAAAGGTGGATGGCGTGTCAGCACATCTCACACAGACGAGATATAAGACAGTAAGGGAGAGAGAGTGATAGTGAGGGCTCAGGGGCACACAGAGAGTATATCAAAGCATCATTTACATTCATTATAGACCGGCAGCGGTGGCCCGCGCTGAACCCAGTCTACCACCACCATGCCCCAAAGGAGCTGCTGCTGCTTTTGCCCAGAAAGAGGAGATACCTGGCCTCCTCTGCTGATTAACAAGCAACAAAAACAGAGCAGTAGAGAGACAAATGAGAGACAGGGGGAGGGTGTCTAGGGGTGAACCCTGTTTCGTTATGCAACGAGGACATAAACTCCTTTGGTATCACACCATCTGGATGTCTGAATACAGATTTCACATTTGTCTTATTATATATGTCTATAATTTCCTCCTCCTGTTGTCAGATGCACTGAGAATTAACTGCTATAATTATAACAATGCTAAAAACAAGACAAGATAATCAAAAATGTATTTCTAATTATGTATTTCTTAAAATGTACTTTCTACATTTACTCTTCCCATACATTGTAAAAGTGCTGAATTAAGGAGTAGTTAGCAGGATTAGACAAAGTAATAGAATAATCACCAAAATGCTCCTACTTTTAAGTCAACATTATGCTAACATGTTAGCAACTAACTGAACCATCCAGACATGGAGGTGATGAGGACACATTGCTTGATTCACTATGGTTAAGTTATGTGGAATTTTCCACTAGCACACACTTTGTCTCTTTTGATCCCAGTGTATCAGAGCTCAAATAACAAGGTCAAACACTGGGATTCATGGTTTTTGGGTTTTAAAAAAATCCGGTGACTTCCCTTAGCCAGGAAGGCATTAAGTTAAGTCCTGGCTCTGTTTCACTGTGGGTAGAGGTGTCAGAGGATGCCAAGCACAGTTGTGAATCCTCCCAGTTCTTCAGCCTCCTGCTGGGCGGCACAGTATCATCCACTGCAGTAATTAAACACAGCCTGTATACACTCACACGCACACACACACACACACACACACACACACACGCACACACACGCACGCACGCACACACACACACACACACACACACGCACACGCACACACGCACACACGCACGCACACACACACACGCACACACACACACACATATACTAATTGCAGGCAGGAGGCATCCTACTCATTATAGGCCAAATTAAAGCAATCAATTGAAACTAGAGACCAGCAGAGAGGAATTCATTCATGGTGGCCTGATCTGCTCTATAAAGACCACACGGGCTGTGTCAGCTATATAACAACACAAAACCATGCCTGACCAGGGTCTACAACACAATCAGCCTGTTAATCACCTTTCCAGTCTGCTAATGGGGTACATTTATAAAGAGGTCCAAATGCATTTCAGCTATCCGTTGCTTTTTATCCCTTCAAACCCATTTATAACATAGAATTATGTTCTTTTACGTGCCAACAAAAATTTCTTGGCCGACACAAGTGGCTACATTGCTGCACACATCTGCAAGGCATTTCCTCATCCAGTGCTTCTCTCAATAAGCTAAGTCTGAGTTTCTTCCTCCCTTTCCTTGCTTTTACTTTCTCCAACACAAATACACGCACCAGAGTGTCGACCATCATGGAAAAACCGAATGTGGCAGGTAGGGTAATGCTTTCTGTTTGTCTCTGTGTTTAACACAGGACGCTGGAGAAAATGGACACGTCTGCCAAAATCAGCTTCTGCATCTCTACACAAGCCCGCTTAAGGGAGAGCGAAAGTGTGTGCGTATCCAATTCCAACATTCCCGGTGTTTTTACAAACACTTCATGCTCCTGTCACCAGGGAGCCCCCCCTTTCTCTCCTCTCCACCCCTCTCCCCTCCCCGCTAGCCAAGCCAACAGTTGCTCCATCTCCGGGGCAGATTAGGGGAAGTGCTGAGTGCTGAGGATTTATTAGGACTGGCATTCTGGCCCAGGCTTTTGGCCTCCAGTTAGTAGGGGAGAGAGGAGGAGAGGGCAGGGAAAGAGGAGGACGTCTGCTGAGATATTACATGCCATCAATAGAAAACATCATGGTGCCTCTTAAAGGGCCGCTCTTTAGAGCTCTTTAGTGTGAAGTGAAACAGCAACACTGTTTCGCAAAGTACAGGTAAGTTGTTTATAGGTGAATCCTCCACTGTGTTTCTGGTCATGGTGACATTGACTGAGCAGGTCATGAACATTAAACTGACCGGTGCTGTGTGATCATTTAAATGAACACTGTGTTACACATAGTCTGAGTCGCAATAACAAAACAATTACAAACAAGAGGAACAAGATGTGAGCGACGATGTGTACCCAGGGTGAGTGACTAATGCGATGGCCTAGATCCAGGCTGCACACATCGATCACATTGACAATTGAGAGGCCGTGTTGTGGCTGATAAGGCAGTTTTTTTTTTACTATATGGCATCTGAGGAGAAGCCCATCTATTAACGTAAGATGAAAGGCGAAAAGGACAACAACTGTGCAGCTGTGCCAGTGGCATTATAACAAACTGTCGTGAATGGCTACAAGGTCTCATAAGGGAGAAGAGGGACTGGAGGACAGTGGAGGCGGGGCATGTTTTGAATAAGCAGTGGCATGCAGAGGTCACAGTGAAACGATGCTTTTCTCCTTGATGGTCACCAGCAGAGTTGTGCGTTGACGTGCTAAGAGCTCAGCACAAAATCGCTCTTCACCTCTCTCCCTCTCACTATAGACTTATGCACTTTGGTTGTGAAGTTCATTTTAATGATTTATGACGACTGATGAAAGACAGGCAATTGTAAGGAACACATTAGAAACACTCATTCGCTAGCAGCAGCAGCAGTTGCAAAATATGTGCAACAGAACACATCTTTTCTCAGGGTACGCCTCCTTTCAACACTTATCATACAGCACCACCTGCTGAATGTTAAGAAAAAAAGAGCTGGTGTTAAGCAGAGAAAGAGTCTGTCCTTCAGCCTCTTTGACGTTTTGCAGCTCTGTCTTAATGATGCATATAGATTAAGTGGAAGACCTGAGGTAATATTTGATGCTGCTGCACACAGTGAAGTTGCCATTTATGTTTGTATGGGATGTCATAGTTTTGTGGGTTAACAAAAACAACTGTAATCCTGCAAACATTTTAAAAGAATTGATTACATCACCAGAAGACAATGCTGATCTGATCAATAGCTTTCATTTGATTAAAATTAATTTCACAGGTAATATGCACTGGAAATGAAGGATAAATTATTAATCAACATCACCCCCAGTTACTACTGTATATGTCACTGCCTCTGTCAGGTTATTTTACGCATGTATTATTTAGCATTATTTGATAACTGATAAATGTTATGTTTATACACATACTTACTGGGTATGATCAGTTTGATTTACTGTCTGTGTGAAAGATGAGTCCACTGTGATATGCATACATACACAGTACAATGCAAAGTGCAGAGATGAACGATTTCACTATTAAAATTGCAAATTATCAGTAATTACTTTATGGACGAAGAACATGTTACCAGTTGTAATGCTTAAAAAAATCTACCCAGTCCCAATGTCACACATCTGGTTTCTAGACCAGGGCGCACACACACTCTCAGACACACAGCAACACCAGAAGGACGTATAAGGCATAAATCAAGGCTGCAGAGAGGAGAATTGTTCTTTTTGCATACTCATTGTCAGCACAGGAATTCTTCTTCATTGACATTACATAGACAGACCTCTAGATTATAGAAGACTTTAAATGCCTAAATGAAAACAATCCAAAAAAACAAATACAGTTAAATTCAATAAACAGAGACATTTACATCGCTATTTATGTATTACATACATATATAAAAGTTTTAGCAGCAGGCTACTGGTAATATTATGCACTGTAACATTCATTCATCCTGTAGTCTAGCATGTAGGGTGATGTAATAATCTAACCAGACATCATCAGGTGTCCTCCTGAACTAACAATAATATGCTTGGTTGTCAACCTGTTGCAGTACAATCTATCATTTAAAACTGTAGTAATTACTTTTTCAGTGATTAATTCCCTTAATGTTGTCTTTGCGAATGACTCTTTATATCAGTTTCTAAATTTTCCAAATTAAATTTCTTTAATTGGCAGTAACACATGAATTTTATGTGCTTGAACAAAACATTTTCATTTTGTAGTTAGATAGATAGATAGATAGATAGATAGATAGATAGATAGATAGATAGATAGATAGATAGATAGATAGATAGAT
>JAUYWH010000006.1:3795745-3829639 GCA_034779795.1 Ctenopoma multispine
GATAGATAGATAGATAGATAGATAGATAGATAGATAGATAGATAGATAGATAGATAGATAGATAGATAGATACTGTATTCATTCCCATGGAGAAATTCACAACTGAGATTTGGCAGCTTCAGTAAGACATAAGAGAAACAGCAGCTGGCATCATGTACAAAGAAAGAAAGGGAGAAAGATGATGGGGGATATACGGAATCTGTCAGAAGCAATGTCAGGTCACTGCTCTTCTTATCTGCTCTCTGGTGAGCTCCATTCATCTTGGCAGATAGCAATTTATATGTCAAGTTAACCTTCCTCCGCAAACTGGTCCAAAGTCTTCACAGGGGCAGTACAACTCCACTGACAATTCCATAGTCAGTAACACAATTACAGGGCTAAAGCTGTGGAACAGCTCTCAAAGCTATAGTACATTAACCTCCGCTCACCACAACCACCGCTGAGCCTACTTTAAGAAATGCTCAGATTCCCGTCTGTGACAGAAGTAAGAACATGTTTCTACTATACTATATCTGACCGCTATAATTATTACTTTTCACATTAAGATTTTATATTAAAACACATGAACAGGTGTCTTTTTGCCTTGTCACACTTTAGATGTATAAGACCTGTTGGCTGTTTCACCAAAGAGTGATTTCTTCTCTAAATCACATATTTAGGAAACTTTGTCATCATCACATGAAACATGGCTTCATTTAGCCGTGATTCTTTGTTACTATATCATAATTAAATGATATAGTAACAAATCTGAAGCTGCTACTCCAACCAGTCAGTCAGAACTGACAAAGCCCTCTGGAAATGGATGAAACATCTTCTAGGAACTAAAACAAGTCCAGTTGCCACTGAATAATCTTTATCCTGGGGATATCCTGACCAGTATTCCCTTTTTATAAGCTCATTGTGTTATATGATTTAAAGTGTCATACAGTAATTATACTGTGAGTGGACGTATTGCCTTTCAACCAAGACATTTAAAATCAAAATCAAAACAAACCACATCGTACTTTTAGTATTTGCAGTATTTATTTAAGGCTGTGCTCTGCATCATTTAGGAAACTGAACTGCTAGTGTCTCTTCTTGATTGTCCTCTGCACGCAAAAAGAAATAAATGCTGAGTTTCTCCTGTGCACATGAGGAGCTTCTCAAACTCAGTCATCAATTCCTAGCTCCTCATCCTCTTGACTGGAGGCTGAAGAGAGTGCAGGGGTGCAGGGTGGGGTTCAGTGGACGACTTCAGTACTAGAAAAAGAAACATCAACAGATGTACTGTTATCATACACGTATGTGCTGTTAGATTTAGCATTTCACCGCTTTATGACACTGTTGTCACCCGTCTAGTTATACTGAGGTTGTTACTTACTGAGCCCCCTGAAACACAGGTGACCACGTCTCTCCAGCTGCTCTTATAGGTCATCCATCCTTCTGATCCATCTGGAGAAAACTTGTCGTCTCTGTCTAAATAAAACCCTGGATGTTGGGACCTGGTCTTCCACATTGTTGCTTCTTCGAGGTTTATATAGCGCTGTTGAGGTAGTTCTCCAGCCTCCACAGTTTCTCCTGTCACAACAACAAAAACATTATATCTGACGGTCCCTACACAGTACTGCAGTGACTATGACTGAGAGCTAAATAAATGTACTCACTGTGAATAGTCTATGACATGTCGTTCTTAGTGCAGATAATTGTGCAGTACTGGTTCTTGGGATGGAGATCCGGGGTGTTTCATCTTCTAGTATGGAACTGGACTCCATGGACTGCAGGATCTTGGCCTGAGTAAATTCATTAAAATACAACAAAGCAACTCAAATAATCAAAGTAAAATTGAGACCAAGGTCTCCATTGAGAGTCCAAGGTACAAGGTACAGCCATCGGCACCTTAAAGAACATGATAAATAAAAGTCAGTAAAAATACATGTGATCTTTATATTTAATATGTTAAAGTGAAATGAAAACTTGCAGAAGACATTACTGTTGTTGTAAATACTGAGAAACTTACCTGTGATTCAGATGCACTAAAAAACAAACAAGACAGCAAGTAGGATGCAAAATCTTTCAGTTATTAAACATGGCATTGTACATTCAATTACTTTAAATGCAAGTGAGATGTTCATACTTATCCTTTCTCCTCTTTTCCATGAATGCAGGAAAGTCTATGGAGTACTTACTACCAATCCCTGGTTCCTTCCATCCACATGAACCTCCCTTACCCTATATGAGGTACTGCCTAGACCATCGGGAGCAATCTCTGGGTTCAGTGTCTTGTGACACTTTGGCATGCGGTCAGGAGGACCTAGGAATCAAACCACCAACCCTCGAGTTAGTGGATGACCAGCTCTACCTCCTGTTACACAGCCACGCTGAGCCACAACTGTCCTGCAGGAGTCCCATCTATTCTTCAGTAGATGTAAACTCCAAAGGTTTGTTGTGATTAAATTACATTATTTAAATAGACGACCCAGCCACCAGATATAAATTTGCCACGGTGCAAGACGCTACCTAGTGCAAATCCAACCCTGCCAGACGCAAAGGCTACCTGAGGCGTCACCAGCCCTGCCAGATGCAAAGGCCAGCTTTCAAGGTCACAAAAGCTAAATCAAACAAACATAACAGAAACAAATAGGCCCTGGTGCAAGACGCAACCGAGGACATTCACTGCCCTGCCAGACGCAAAGGCTCCCTGTGACATCACTATTCCTGACAAGTACAGATACTCCAGGTTTCTAATGCTACTGCTCCATGCTTCAGCATTCCAGGGTGAGAATCCTAATCGGAGTCACTGTCATCAGTTCCCCTCGGGCGCTGAAAATGACCCAGCCAGTGTCTCCTGCTGGTGGAGGGTCCCAGGCCTGAGGTTGAAGGAGCTGACTCCCTGTAGTCCTCTTCTCTGCTTCTGTTGGTGAAGCGTCCGAGGCCTGAAGTCGAAGGTGCTGACTCCTGGAGGCTCTCCTCAAAATTCCACCTCTGCCTCTTGGTACTTACCTGCTCCGTGTCAGCCTCTTCCCTGCTCCTCTTGGTGGCAGAGCTGTGGCCTGATGTCGAAGGAGCAGGTTCTTCAGACCTCTGAGAAAGTGGTGGTTGTGCCAAAGAGCTACAGGGAGCAGCAAGAGAAGACACTTCAGAAATCCGTGGATAAACCTGTGGTGGGCTGGAAGTCAGGTGGTGAGGACACGCAGCAGGAACAGGAGGATCCACTCGTCGCCAGCCCTGCCAAAACTCTTCTGGTGGCATCTGCTGGTTGAGAGGAGAGCGAGGTCCGACGTCATCATCAACGTCAAGATCTTCATCATCGGTCATGGTACTGTAACCAGAATCGTCACTGGTCCAGTCTTCTTCCGACTCACTATCTTCCTCCTCCTCCTCCTCCTCCTCCTCCTCCTCACTGTCCATGTCCTGATCCTCCTCAAGCTCATCATCGTAGATCAGAAAGATGCCCTCTAACTCACCCTCCTCGTCATCGTCAACAATCCTGATGACTTCAGGAAGGCCGTCTCCTGCAGGACGTTCGACAACGTAGTCCACAGGCTGGGAGGGGCCACCTGGGGGAAACAAAAATTAATACTTAATTTAACATGGTACAAATTTCTCATAACATCAGTTATTTGGAAAAGAGTAAAGTAGAAGTAATGTAGAAGTTAGATTAAGTCACTGTAGAACCATTAAGTCTCTACATGAATCACAAGCTGTTGTTACTTTAGAGAGTTGTCATTGTTATTTTGAGCCAGAGGCGGGATGAGAACGTTTCAGTAAATAATCCCTAATGGCCAAATGTTGGCTACATATGAGTGAATTTCTGTAATATGTGCTAAAAAGAGTAGTAGTAATAGTAATAGTAGTAATAGTAATAGTAGTAGTAGTAGTAGTAATAGCTGTAATAATAAATCTACAAGCTCAAGTGCGTGACACACAACACCACGTTTTTTAGGTGCAGTAACATTCAGGTCAGATTTTCTTCTTTAATAAAACCCTTAACACTGAGCTGTTAGTTCATAAAACTCGAGGCTTCAGCAGCAGCTCATTATACTTTCTAATTCATCGGAATTCAGGCTTGACGCATTAGAAATACTTTACTCAGGTGTGCGATAACGAGCGTGTGCGCGTCCTGACGTCCGCTCCTGCTGATTCCATGATCTCCATGGAATCATGAAAAACTCATTTTTGGCATTTTATGAATTTTGGCCCAGTCGCCATCTTTTTCCCCAAAAATTGGAAACAAAATTTGTACATTTCGACGCCCTCAAACCAAAATATCAGTGTTTTCAAATTAATACACTATTGTTAATACATTCCACACCTGTCCCGCGAAATTCAAGACATTCTCAGTGAGAAACCATCAGTGTACACCGAGAAATCGTCGAATGAAATCACTTTTCACCTAATTTCTGTTTTTCCAAGAAGAACTGATCATGATGTGAACTGCCCAGCTTTATATTAATAAAGGTATTTTAGTGTTGTATGTTGACAAAGCTTCAAATTGTTTTAGGGAGATGAATTAGTTAATTTCTAATAAAAAAAACAGGATTTCTGCTCTCACCTGCGCGGTCGTGGTCGACCCGAAGCAGCAGGTGTTCCTGGCTGAGCAGAGGTCTGCTGAGGACCATGGTGGAGTTGATGGGTTTTCTACAGTAGCTCAGTGACGTCCAAGTTCAGTGCAGTTGTCCAGTAGATGCGTTTTTTCCAGCAGCTTTGATTCGTTTTCCAAGTGTTCACTTTCCAGGTGAAGGTTTGCAACAGGTCAACTCAGGTCAGTGTCCAGATGCAAAGAGAGAGATCAGGATGTTCTGCAGACCTGACGTCACCTCGGTTTGCTCTTCGTTCTGTTTCCATGACATTCAGCTACTGACGTACGTGCGTGAGCGACATTGATTTTTTCCCCCTAATTTTCTATAAATGAACATTTTATTTATTCGTTTTTATTTCCTTATATCATTTAATAAAATGCAAATAGTTTTGCACTTTGTTCTCACATCGTAGACGTTGCAGGCCTGCTGTGTTCATCAAACCTCAGGCTGACATCCTCCTGTAGTCCCGGTCACTCACCGGTTCTCATGTCTCCATCAGTCCGATCAGCATTTATACTGCCTGGTCTACACAGCTGTGAAGTGGTCATTTTACAAACATGTAAAATTACTCATAATGCAAGCCACTGATCCCTGGGAGTGCAGTTTACACACACTATTCTGATCTGAAATCAACTGGATTTGTTAGGAACTGTAAACTATACCATATAGCCATGTAAACAAAGTCACAACTTTGTGTATATGTTTCTAGAACGTCTGTGACGATTACTTGTTTTTTTATCCAGTCGTCTGCATGTGGATGTGTTTAAGGTCTCCTAAATGCGATTGCCATGCTGAACATGGCTTAATTTAGCTGTGGATCTTTGGACTGGACTTTATAATAATTAAAGTGAGAGTAATCTGAAGTTCTGTCTCTTCCAGCCTCATAAAAAACTATGTGTGACAACTTTTAAACTGTTCAAAATCAATTCAAATATGTAAAGACACATATATTTGTTACATGTTACATAAAGTATGAATGCACAGTAAATTGAACTGTCTGCATGCTGAAATTAAATGTTTCTACACTGCAAAAGAAAATTAATGGAACACTTTTTAATCAGCCTTAGCCCTAGTGGGCCCTGTGCTCATTGCCCAGCAGCCTGGAGCTCGACTGGCATTTGCCAGAGAACAACAGAATTGGCAGTTCCAGCACTGGTACCCTGTGCTTTTCACAGATGAGAGCAGGTTCACTCTGAGCTCATGTGACAGATGTGAAAGGGTCTGGAGAAGCTGTGGTGAACATTATGTTGATTATGTTGCCTGCAACATTGTTCAGCACAGTTCGGGGGTGGGTCAGTGTTGGTCTGGGGAGGCATATCCATGGAGGGACGCACAGACCTGCAGGATAGTTAATGGCCTCCTGACTGCCATTAGGTATCAGGATGAAATCCATAGACCCATTGTTAAACCCTTCGCTGGTGCAGTGGGTCCTGGGTTCCTCCTGGTGCATGATAATACCCGGCCTCATGTAGCAAGAGTATGCAGGCAGTTCCTGGAGGATGAAAGAATTTAAACCATTGACTGGCCTCTAGTCTGGTCGCCTGACCTAAATCCAATAGAAGATCCTTGGGACATCATGTTTAGGTCCATCCAACGCTGCCAGGTTGCACCTTAGACTGTCTAAGGACTCAGTGATGCCCTGGTCAGGATCTGGGAGGAGATACCAGGACACCATCTGTCATCTCATAAGGAGCATGCTCAGAAGTTGTCAGGCATGTATACAAGCACGTGGGGGCTTCTTGTGGTACTTCTAAACTACTGAGTACCATTTTGAGTTGCTTCAATGACATTTTAGCAAATTGGACTTTGCTGCATCAGTCATTCAGATTAAATGTCTTGGAGACTTCAAATTAGTAGATTGATAATTTTCAATTTCATCAAATGATGTGGCATCCTCTTGCCCCTTATAATGTGTATACACATTACCCATTCCATATCAGTATGGATATCCAGCATGAGGGTTTTTTTTTTCAAAGTGTTCCTTTAATGTTTTTAAGGAGTGTATATTGACTATATTGGGAAAAACAGTGTATCAGTGTTCAGAATATGAGTTTAACAATAACATGATACATCTACAGTACTGTTCCATGTATGAGTGAAGAATATTTATATTAGTCTTTGAGCACTTTTACTTACCCTGCCTCAGTATAGGTGCTTGTTCAAATAAGACACTAGCAAAACATGATTGTGGAAATGATTTTTACCAGCTGCAAATATGACATTTTTAAGAGTCAAACTGAACAAAAACACAGTAGGGTTTTATGTATTCTAAAATGTAGTTATGTCTATAAACCCATAATCCTTTTCACATGGGTGTAATTCAGACATATTCCGGTAGGTGGCAGCGCTTTACCTCCAATGTGCGATAAAACCTCCTGCAGAAGAAGTTAGTGACGTCTGTGTCGTAAACAACGTCAATATGTCTGGACGAGCAGCTTATGGCTTAGCTTGAACGCTAACTCTCTTCTGTTTTCGGCTTACTTTTACTTTTGTTTCGTTCGAGTACTGGGGCATTATATTAAATGGGGACCAACAGCTTACGATGAAACTCCGGGTGCAAATTGACAGGTGAGTTGAAGCCCTTACAGCCGCAAGTTTGGCCTACTAGAAAACATCTGTTAGCAGCTAATGCTAACGGCAGCTGTCTGTCACATACCTGTTTCTGACTCTTCACTACTCTGTGCTTATTGCTTTAAAACGACTGAGTTGGCTGGCGGTCAGTTCAGCGTCGATTAACGATCAAAACAAATGTACAAAGGTCCGAGACGATCAGGATGAGTCAATGTTAATACATTCATTTTCTCCTGCTAATCTAGTCAGTTCAAGTTAGACAACATTTTAGCTAATCTACCAGTAATCTGTTACTTGTTGAAATCATATTTTCACAGTGTTGTCATCGTTCCTTGTTCTCCTGGCATAACGAGCATTCAAATATTATTTTACCTAGTTATTTTATAGCATTCAGTCTTTCTAATAAAAACACACTTATCGTCACTAAATGTAGTCATGCTAACTTTTTTGCTGGCAACTTCCTGTCCAATGGTAACTGCAAAGTCCTACTAAAGTTCTGTTTAGTAAGCGTGCAGTTTGTACTAGTTAGCTGGCTTTACTAGTCAGTACAGCTCTAATCAGGTTTGTCTTTTCTGTTAAAGGAGTGATTCCAGCAGAGCACTGAAACTGAGGGAGTCTCCTACTGTGATGCAGCCTAATTCAAGTGAGCAGGGTGCTCATGCAGGAAATGGTTTATCCTTATCCCTGCAACCAGAGCTTCTCACCAGAACTCCAGCCCCTGGTGCCGCTGCCGCCAACCCTGACAGCAATGAGGTGCGGGTACCCATGACGAGTGCACCTGGGGAGTCCAGCGGGGGCACATCATCCAGGAGGTCGAGAGTCAACTCCCACTCCCACTCCCACTCCCATTCACATGGACATAATCGGGCGTTGCACCACTCCAGTTCAGAACCAGAGCTCGACCCACCTGACTCTGATCTGAACTCTGGAGAACCCAGCACCTCCTTGACTGAACTTCGCTGTCTCATCCGCTGGTTCCAAAAGAGTCTTCCTTTCCTCGTCATACTGTGTGCTAAACTGGTCATCCAACATGCTCTCGGTGAGTATGGTGTGTGCAAATGATAGTTTCGCGAGGACATAAGCCAGCCTGTCATCATTTTTTATCTTTTTCAGGTCTAGCGGTTGCGGTTGGCTTGTTCACAACTTTTTTGTACGTGAATACAACCATTCAAACTCAAGTCTTTCTTCAGGTAAATCGATAACAGAAACCTCATGGATTCAAAGTTCATGTAATAGTTGCTGTTAGATTCCTAAAACCTGTTTTTGTGTGTGCACCTTCAGGATCGTCACTCAAAGCTTCAGTGTGTATGGTTGCTACTCTTCCTAACGTCTTCCACCCTCCTGCTTTACTACACCTTTCGCACTGAGACACTTTACCACTGGTAAGACTCTCTTTAATTATATTGATCAGCCTTGCATTAATATATTTGGCTCATCTGAACACTTCACACTTATTATTTCATAGTTCCTTTCATGGGTACAAACTGTGTAGTGTAATATACATTGTGGCATTATTATTAACCAGTGTGTACTGCACTGTAGTAAAGGAGTAAACCTTGAATAATGTGACTGCATCTCTTATCATCTGTGTTAACCTCCTTCTAGCCTCATCTTACTCAGTCCAACCATTGAGCCGCTGGGCTTCTGGGAGGTGCTATGGGCAGTTGGCATCACCAATTTCATAATAAAGTTCCTCTTTATGGGTATTAAGTGCCTTATTCTGCTGCTGCCATCTTCATTGGTGGCATTCAAAACCCAGGTAAGACCAGTGCACTTATTCTTGGGATTGTTGAGATGAAAAAAGTGTTGGTTCAGTAGGTCTCTGATGTGTTTATGTCATCAGGGGAGGTGGTTGATGATGACTGAGGAGGTGGGTCAGGTCCACCAGACCATAGCTCCTGTTTCACTGTGGTTCCGCTACCTGGTCACCTACCAGGAGGCTGACGGCATCCTTGGACTCACACTGGGTGTCCTGCTGGCTTTAATCTACCTCATTCTGAAGGTTTGATTAGTGAAATGTAACAGTCATCGAACTTGTACTTTTGACAATAAAAGTGAACCCTGCCTTTCCTTTTTGTGTTTCAGCTTTTAGGATTGTATGGACAGTGGACATCTTTACTGAAAACTGGGGGGATATTTCTGAGGGGCGAGGTCAGTGGTAAACAACTTTAAATAATCACACACTGCAACCAGTGATGTTAAAGGGGTACTGTGTTTTTTTTAATTCCCCAGCACACAGGCACATCAGCCACCAGGAGTCAGTGCAGTGAGGCTGGAGACGTCTGCCCCATCTGTCAGGGAGAGTACAGGAGGCCTCGGGTCCTACTCTGTCAGGTAAAACCCCATCACAGATCCTGTTAAACCATAGTGTTGTTCAAGTTTTGTTATTGTATTTGGTAGTTTTACCTGCTGTGACAGGTGGGTTTCATAAGGAAATAATATTACTAAAGAATAGTTGATGATCTATTAATGCCTGGTATGAGTAGGACAAACTGACATGCTGTTGCTTCTCTGCTTTGCAGCACATATTCTGTGACGAATGCATTGCTCTGTGGTTTAACCGGGAGAAGAGCTGTCCTCTCTGCCGCACGGTGATCACAGAGAAGGTCTATAAATGGAGGGACGGAGCTACATCTCCACATCTGCAGATTTATTGATTGAGGGGAGCTTTTGAGTGTGGGACAGCATTAATGGCCCACAGACAGATACTGTTGTACACACTGTTAATCAGTTTAGGACTGTGCCCTCTGGGGACACACAATTTGCACCTACTGTAGGTTTGTTTCTGGCTTCTTTACCAGCACATCCCTACTTGTCACTTCAGACAACTGATTTCATACCTTTACTTTTTTGATTTTAGCTTTGTTTTGTGTTGTTTCTATTCACCTTTAATCTTATTATAAACTTTACTCAAGGGGCAAAAAGAAAAGTTTCTATTTGTAAATATGAAAACATCAAAGAAACATAAGTATTTTAAACAGATTTTTTGAACAAATACAAAACTTTTTTTATCCAGCGTTTCTAAATTTGAAAAGCGACACTTCTGATTTGTAACAGTAAATATGAAGAAGTAAGACATTGCATAAGCAGCAACATCACACGGTCCAGAAAGGACCAGTTGTTTGCTAGCCTGCATCCACACACTCAGGAAGGACACGGCAGGAAAGCAAAGTCACTTTGTCATTTAACAGTTTGCCTTTTGCTTCTATTGGTGACTACTTTGTCATAAATGGTAAAAAGGATGCAACTGAATTTGTGCAAAATTGATTAACACTTAAATTATTTTTTTATAGAGGTGATCTAACCTCATTTTTGTAAGAACCAAAGACCGGTATTTTACTTTGCATTGAAAATCATTTCAGTGTTATTTTTATCCATTTAGACCCATAAACTATCTGAATAAAGAATGTTTGTGACTTGTTTTTTGTTGCATGTGAGAGTCCCATAACATTTAGTCTGTGACTAACACTGACATATAAATATTATTTTAACACCGAGTAAAACCTCAGAAATAAGATCCATTCATTTTATATTTTGACTTTATTATGTACATGATACATATGAACATCCCCCATTAGAAGGGACAGATCTAGGGGGGATGAATCAAATGCAATTTGCAATGTCTTGCCATGTTTAAAACACCCCTGTCACTCAAAGATAGTTTCCCACTGTAAGCAAGAGAATACGGTTCTTCTCAAGCACATCTGAACAGAAGCAAGTAAGTTTACCTTATAGACCCCTGTGCTGAGCACCGCAAGAAGACAAACTGGAGTTCAAGTTTTTAGTGAGGAAAGTCTTAGATATCAAAATGTTTTCTGAAAGAAAAAAAAAGTAACACTATGCTATGTTCCCCCATAACACCTCCTGGGATACACACAAATACTGTAAAAAGTTTCGGTCACTGACCTCAATTTTGGAATAAAAAAAAAGCTGCATCAGAGGTTCTGTGGAAATAAAATCAGACTCTACAAACTTACTATTACTTGACTCAGACGATGCCAAATCCCACATTCAGCTGTCTAATCTAAATAATACTACATAATAAATACCTAGTTTGCATAGTGTGAACAATACAGTGAAAACACAATGGCACTTAAATTTGGCAATAAATATAAACAAAGTAAGTGGAGTGACTGACTTGAACACAGCTGTTTTACCAGAATGGTAGAAGAACTAAATCATTTGATCTCTGCATCCGTTACACAGGCTTCCCCTGTGTAAAAAATGTGATTCATTAAAGTATCTCTGTGAGCATTAAATATGAGTGAGAATACTTTACCTTTGTAGTTCTTACAATACTCAGTGTGAGTTCTTGTCCAGGATTTGTTTGTTTACCAGGAAAAAAAGAATAAATAAAAAAAAACAAAAAACATTTGGTTCATTGAAACAGTGCAAGAAACATCACAAAGCCATTCAAACATAAGATCATTTTCATTCATTCAGTTTTCATTTTGTTTCATAGCAATCTGTGTGAAACAGTGAGATACGTTTTAATCTTCAAATCAACTGCAGCTTCACATCAAAGCTCAAACATTTCAATTCAAACATGTTCTTTGATGGTCCACTCGTATAAGTCTGGATAACCCCGCTCAGACCGAGAGCCCTGTTCTTGTCAATGCACAAAAAGCAAAGGCAAAGCACCCAAGCACATAATACACGAATGCAGCCTGAATCAGCAAAAGGCAGTGGTTTCAATTTGGTTGAGCGTTTTTTTTGAGTCAACATGTTTGTTAAGTCTTCAACCGTGACCGTGCCAATGAGGCTGCATGAGTAGAAGAGGTAAAAATAATTGTGCAAGGCTCATTCGGAAGTAAGCACAGGAGGGTTAGATGACACATTAAAAAAAAAAAGGCATTTCAAGTCTGTTTACATTCAACACAAAGACACCAACAGTGCTTCTGGACAGGCCTTCTATAGAAAGCGTTCCAGCAAGCCTGATAAAGCAGTGCCAGCATTTGGTATTGATTGTGGTGGAAGTGATGCTTTAGTCTAAAATTTCACTTCTATCTTTTTATAGCTGCTTTTCCGTAAGTCGTGCTCCGCCCACTCCTGACCACATGCTCCAGTGACAAAGGCAATGCCATTATTTTCCTCAAACGTTAAGGAATGCTTTGTTCGTTGTGAAATGAACTACTGACAGCGCGATCTTCAAGTTTTCATCATAAGCTGATCATTACACAAACAAGAGTAGCCTGGTATGTTGAGGGAGAAACAAACGCCCTTCACTTGTGACCACATTCTCGCTGCGATAAAAGGCAGGTAAACACTGCGAGTATCATTGTCCAGACTTGAGGTTAAAAGAGCACCAGTACATCATATGATAATGCCAGTTGAGTACACCGTGACCACCTCAGTCCACTCATCGGCTGGGATTACGCAGCTAATGAGCAAATTAAGTTTCACCGATAAGCACTTCTCTCACACCTTCCTCTGACTGAGTGAACATCCACTGCAGTCGACTGAGGAGGCCAGGCGTCAGGAGTCAGGAGGACTTTGGACTCCAAAGAGGAGAAGGTGTGGTTGGAAGAGCTGGTGATCGGCGCTGAAGGTGTCAGTTTTCCAAAATTAAAATAAAAAAGAATATCATAAAAGGATAAGAAGAGGCAGAATTGGAAGAGTCCTAATGTTCGTAGGCAAGCCAAGCGTCATAGGTTCATTCGTAGATGTTCAGGCCGCTTGGAGTTCATAGGGTAGGCCTGCTTTTTGTAGGGCCCTGCGTTGATACCTGAAGGATGCCTGATGGGAAGTGGTGCAGAGGCCTCTGTGGTGTTGCTGCTGCTTGTGTCCATTTGCTCCACTGTTGACACATCCATGGGTTGCTCTCCTGAGCTGCCAGCCACCATCGTGGGTCCCCGGGGCCAACAGTCTCCTCCTGCAAACTTCAACGGGCTGCAGATACGGAAGATTTGAGAAATTACTGTAATAAGGACAGAGTCGTTCATATACAGTGGATTCTCTTCTCTCCAGATCTGCCTGATAAGCAAGTGTTGTTTTTTATTTCAAACTCAACTCAAGTTATTTTCCACAACTGACTTTTTATCTGACCAATTATAAATGTGATCATCAGTTATTTTCGAGCTTTCACAGGATTACTATTGCATCACTGGGGGAAAAAAAACGACTTATTTACACTTCTTATGATGATTTATTTAGGCCAAGCAGGCTACTTTTGCAAGGTCAGCGAATGAGTCATCGAAGTGGGGAAGACATCTGTAAATGCAATTCCATGGAAACAGGGACGAAAACAGCTTGTTGTTACCTCACAGGTGTTCTTGGGCTTCCTGGAAACTTCCGTGGCGAGCGGACCTTTGGCTCAAAAGAGAACTTCTCTTTGACGTTTTCCAACACAGATGGGGCTACATATGTGAATCCCTGGGGAAGGGGAGGGGGACAAAAGCACAGAGAAATCACAGAGAGTCCACTTCTTCAAAGACCATCTTTCTGAAAACAACCCACAGCTGATGATGAGCAATGAAACACTGAATAAACCATATCATGCAATGTGGTGGAACAGTGAGTGATGCTTCCAGGAAAAGCAACAGGACTAAACCAGATGGGATGTATTAACCGATTCTCGTAAGAGCTACTTGTTCTAAAGGAAATAAAAGAAAACACCGTGTCCAGAACTTGCCTCTGTTTGTATGTATTCCTGCAGACTACACACAAACTGTGAACAGTTGTATTAAAAACACTTCATCTTTGCTTAATATGCCCAAATGGTTCATAAATAAAACCTTACATGACAGTTATAGCATGTTGGCTTTGGGCTATGGGTCATCTTTCACATAAGCGACCTTGCCACCTTACCACATATATGGATATATTTATATGATGCACACTACTCTCTCTGCAGTGTTACACAATCACTGACAAACACAATACCAAATATAAATAAACAGGAATTCTATTTTTTCCCCCCCATCTGTGGCAAGTGACTACGTTTTATAAATAATCAAGTGTCCTTTCTCGCTGCTGTTACATTCAAGTAACTACGTTATTTAACACAGATTCCTTACATGACTTACTGTCCACTGACAATCAACTCTTTAAATCATCAGGACCTAAGATCACAAAGACACAACACACACAGGACTAGTTACTCACCAGGAAGACTTGATTGGCACTTTCGCTGAGCGTTGAGTCGTCAGGGCTGTCAACTGGAGTCTGGCTGGTGAACTTGGAGTCAAACTGACTGACGTCATCAGCTGATTGCTGCCAAAAGAAGCCGGTCAGTTTATTATCTTGAAGGAACAGGTCAGAGAGGATGTTGCTGCCTAAGAAAAACTCACCAGGAAAGGTTTAAATGGAGGCTCTACTTTGCGAGCGAGGAGGTCATCCCAGTTTATATGCCGGAAAAATGGGTGGGCCTGTGAAAGATAAGGGCAGCGGCAGGGGCTTCATATTTCATGACCATCACCAAGCTCTCCGAAAAGCATTCGCATTGTTCTGTGTCAGTGTATTAAGTCCAAGGAAACGTATCTACCTGGACCTCAGCAGCATCTCCTGGTCCCGCACCGAGTCGCAATGAGGCATTTCGTTTCAGCAGCTGAAAGACAAAGGTTTTCCTGCCTCAGAACATATCACCAGCGACGGCAAAGCATGGAACGCTACGAAGGAAGCTGCCGCTCACCTTTTTCAGAAGGTCCCTGGCTTCTTGTGTGAGGTAAGGTGGAAGGCTGAGTTTGCATTTCAAGATTTTGTCGATCGTCTTCTTTCGGTTTTCACCTGTGAAGGGGGGCTATGAAAAAATAGTAGGCAGAAAACATGTGAGCCAACGTTTCGCCTCTGAATTTGTTATGTGAGGGCCTCAGTATTGTGATAAACTATAACTATATTCTACAAATGATGCGATGGGATTAATTAGTGTGCACGTACTGCGCCTGTCAGCATGTCATACATGAGAGCTCCCAGACTCCACCAGTCCACCGCCCGGTTATGACCGCTCCTCATTAGGATTTCTGGAGCCCTGGGAAAGGAGAAGAGAGGAATAAGATGATTCAGCAGAACTGTGTTAAAAACAGGAAACGGGTCCAACTCTTCACATGACAAAATAGAAATATGAATTAATTTACTAACTTATGACTTACATGTATTCAATAGTGCCACAGAAGGTGTGGGTGACTGTTCCGTCATGGATGGATTCTTTGCATAGACCAAAGTCTGTCAATTTCACATGGCCTAGATGGAACCAAAGCAAAAACATGAGAGAAACTACACTCCAAACAAACAAAAGACTGAGTATCACATTACTCAGAGAAAGAAGTCATTCTGGGATCAAAGCGTCACATGTGGAGAGAACATGTCTCTACGAGCATAATCTGCCTTTTGTGAGGGACACTTCAGGTTTTTGTACCATTGTTATTGAGCATGATGTTCTCAGGCTTCAGGTCTCTATAGATGATGCCTTTCTGGTGCAGGTGACCCAGAGCCATCGAGATCTCGGCCAAGTAGAAACTGTCAACAGAAAAAAACAAATCACGTCAACAAGTGAAATCTGTTTTTCCTATTACCTCTCACTGATGGATTTATTTATTCCATTTTCACTGGCATTATATTCCATATATTCAACTGCTCCTCAGTGACCTGCAGTCACGGTGTTATTCTGGCTTTAGTACACACCCTTATTTGTTCAGAAGCTTGGTTCACATAATCACCATTTTCATCTACAGGCTGGGTTTAGGAAACAGACCAACGTGTGCTGCTAGAGTCTGTCCCTGTTCACACAAAAGCAAAACGCTCCCGATTCTAAAATTCCCTGTAAGAGAATTATTTTCCATTTTGAATATGTGCGTCCTCAGAGGTGTTTGTTTAATTGTTAGCGTTAGTCTGCCAGAGACAACATACTAACTTGTAGACAACATCTGAGTCAACAAAAAAACAAAAAACAAAAAAAACTTGCAACACTGGACGCTTGTCAAGATTCCCATACTGTAGCCATTTGGGAATGATTTCATACTGTAAATACTGGTTGTGGCCTTGAAAATATGTGGACAAACATAGGAGGTGTGAGTGGAAAAGCTGATGCTAGATTCAATGAAGTTTCAAGTTGATGTGTTTGAGCCTAACATCCTGAAATAGAATAGCTTTTCTAAAGACATGCTTTCCTCACACGAATTTCTCAGAAAAATCCGTACTGATCACCAGGAACACTTTAATTGAGTCAGAATAAACCTGAGGTCATATTTGATCCCTGTACAGATATTTAACATGTACTGCATTCATATAGTGCTTTTATCAAAAGTGCCCATCGGTGGCATTAATATACCACACAAGGTTTTCCTTAAACCATTGGAGAGCAAGTGAGTCTATCTTGCTTAAGGACACTCTGACATGCTGGGGATCAAACCACAAACTCGTGGTTATCAAACTAACTTACCACGCTGTGTCTTCCATAAAAATGCCCTCTCTTTCCAGTTGCATAAACAGCTCTCCTCCTGCAGCGGCCAAATACAAAATCTGTCAGTCAACTGTATTCATTGTTGAAATGGAGAATCTAATTTCACTTCATTTAAAACAAATAAACACACACACAAAACCAAAACCTGGACAGTTTAATTTACAGTGTACATGTGACTTTATGACAGTGAGGGTTTGTACTGCATGTTTGACTGCTCACCGCTCAGATACTCTAGGATGAGGTACAACTTCCCCCCAGTCTGAAAGGCGTAGATGAGGTCCACAATGAAAGGATGCTTCACCTCCTCCAGAATGTTCCTCTCAGCTTTGGTGTGCGCTGTGTCCTTTGCGTTACGCACAATCATAGCCTGGCAAGCGGCAGAGAAGCACAGAAAGGCAGGGTGTGAAACCATACAGGCAATAACTTTAAACCCTACTAAGCTGGCGTCAAGGTTTCATCACCATCAGCTGTAGAGGCAGAGCAGGAATCAGCTACTGTAATGAGAAATAAACTGCTGCCATTATTTTTGGTGGTCTGTGCTTAGCTTCTGGCCTCAGATCTGAACGGTCCAGGATGTCAGCGCCACCATAAAAGACACATATTGTGACATACAGTGTGTGTGAAATTCTATACACAGCTAAGCTGCATTAAGCTTAGGAATCAACTGTGCATCGAAGAAGGCGACTCCCCATAGATGAAGGGCTTCTTGTATTTCCTTACATATGGATTAGATCGTTACAGACCACATTACTCTATGTGCAGTAGGGGGCGTTTAGGCTCATCAGTTACTTTATAACAATAAGATAATTCTCACTTTAAAAGATTAAAACCTTCAAACAAATGTGAGCAACACACATACACTTACTTTCTTCAAAACTTTCATAGCAAATATTTTCCCAGAAGTGGCGCCGGAGACCTTCCGAACCTGAAACACCTGTAAAACATAATAAGCTAATAAGTTAAGTTTTTAAGAACACTGATTTTGGTGCTATTGAGGAGTCACAGAAAACCTATTCACTCTCCCTTTTGTTTGTGTGCACCAGGAATGATCAAAAATGAAGAATATTATTCATGTATAAAATCAGATATAAATGTGACCAGGAGCTGAACCAAAGTTTGTGTTTTCCAGATCTGTACTCAAGCACAAATCTTCAAACTGTTTTCTTTCTGTTAACAAATATACTGTTAATACACCACAAAACTCTCAAAACAAATGACAGTGCAATTCAAAAAATCCAATTACATTGTAATGCTGAGAAATAGCAAAAAAGCTGCAGAAAATACTGTCTTAGTCACACACAAACCACTTTAGGAAAAGGAAAAGTTATGTGTCTGCTTGTAAAGTCAAAATCTTTCCAAAACAACTGTGATTTGCACTTTCTCTGTCATGCATAAAAAACGAAACGTCATTTCGGGTTAGCAATATCAAAATAACACAATGTTTACACCAAAATAAAACCATCAAGAGAAGACAGATTTTCTAATGACTCTTTACAACATCCACTGGTCTCACAGCTGATTACAGTTATGTTTTATGTTAATGTGGGGACCAGGATACCACATCTCTTGTTTTTTTAGTTACCCACAGACAAAAATTCCCCACCTATTGTAATTTAAAATAAGTGCAATGTTCTCCCACATGTACTGACAATGTGACTGCAGGGCCAAAGCCTAAAATAATGTGTCATTTCCCACTTGATTTTTAATGTATTTCAAATGTAATGTAAAATTGTCATATATATTGTCTACTAAGAACAACACACTCAGCCCTTAGTACGTTTCCAGCCTGAATGAGGAATATATGGTAAAAACCTTTAAAACTATATGACAAGGAAAGTGGAAGATGTCGATCAACATGAGCCTCACCTTTCCATAGCCACCTTTTCCCAAAACTTTCAACAGCTCAAAACATTCAGGTCTGATCTGCTCTGTTCCCTTGTTGACGTTGTCCTCTGAAATCTCAAACTTCTCGCAGTCGTCCATGTTGCTGGTACAAACAAAGAATAAAGACAATACAGAGAAATGGAACATTCAGGACATTCACTCAGCTCTGTGTTTACAATCTTCAACGCACACAGTGTGACCCAAGCATTTGGGTCTAAATATAAACATGGGTAATGGCTGAACTGAGGTTGATGGAAGCACAACAGTTATGTTGTTAGAAATAAACATCCAACTGACTGAGGTGGGTGTGTACTGCTTAAGTGGTTCCTAAATGATCTCATATAAACGTCAAATACAAATACATCCAGATTAGTGCAATGAAGACCAATTTAATTAAATACTCCCTGAAGAGACCCTTTCCAGCATATTCAGTATTATTAAATTCATTACTTGTGGATGGGTGGCGAAGTAAAGGACTAATCTGAATAAAGTCATGGAGAAACTAACAAATGTAGATGATAATGTTAGACAGCACTCTCAAGCACCAGAAGAGCTTTTTAAGAGAATGGTGGTCGTCCATCCAGCTTATGATCCCCCAATGCCCCTTATGTAAGTTTTCCTTTTACGCCGTCACCCATCTCTGATTTCCTATGGTTACGTTGGCTAAAGTTAGCTTTACGTTGTAGCTAGATGAATAATAACAATAAAAAAGCTATCAAATAGGGTTGCAACTAATTATAATAATAATTGATCAATCAGCTTATAGTTTTCTCATTGTTTTTCTCATTGAGGAAATATAATTATGTTATTTGATCTATGCACAATACATTTTCCTGGAAGCGAGGGTGAGGTTCTCAGATGTCTTTTTGTCCAACAGTACTAACTCAGACATATTGATTTTGCTATATAGAAATTGTATGAAACAGCAGAAAGAATACTGCAGGAGTATGAACAGGCTCCTGTTTGACATTTTATCTTTACAAATGACTCCAACAATAATTAACAAAATATGTTATTCATTTTGTCAGGTGCTCTCAAAGAAAGACAAAGGACTGAAAGAGGATACAGTGGTTTTATTTTGGTTAATGGAAGTATTTGCCCCTTCCTGATTTTTTTGTTTTTCTGTATATATGTCACACTTAAATGACTCAGATCATCAAACAAAATGTAATATTACACAAAGATAGCCTGAGTAAACACAAAATGCTGTATGCAGGAAAAAAAAGATGTCCCAACCAATATTTAAGTGTGACAAAAATATATACATATACATATATATAAAGAAAAGAAAATAATAATAATCAGGAAGTGGGTAAATATTTTTCACAGCTCTGTGATTTCCATTAACCAGAGTAAAAACACATTATTCTCTTTTGGTCCTGAGAGAATTATAACGTTGCTTTTACTCACAATTCAAAACTACTGCACTGGTCCATGTATTCACCGAATTGGACCTGAAAAGGAGAGGACAGAACATCTCAGTGAAGAAAATACCTGATTCTCCTGAAAAGCTGATCACAGATCCTAACAATGTTTTATTCGTCCTGTTGATTCATCCTGTGACCAGACACTGGAGTTCAGTTCACTTTCAATTAACACACACGTCTAGGTAATTACTGTGGTATTAAATAGACACAAAGGCTTAACACTGACTTTATCTTCGTAACAATATTCAAATTCGCCCACGGCTGTAACTGCTAACAGCTATTAAAACAACTCCAGGCTAACACCACGTTAACTTCCCAGCAGGTAAAGACAGAGCTAGCAAACAGTGTGGCTCCTCGGTCCTGCTAACGCTGGGAAGATTTCAGTCTGTTGTTGGTCGGCTGCGGACAGAATAGTTGTTAAATGATGACTACATGGGGCAGACATTATTGTAGCAGCACGTTAATGTACATTCCTGCAACAGAGGAATGCGGATGCTGAGCATAACACTGTTCAACTAATGACTCCATTATCGGACACCTAGCGACGCCCGGTGCTTTACAAACGCGACTCACTGAAGCTTCACGGGGATTTCCCAGCGTCGTTTCTCCGTGCTAACGACAGCCCCTTTGCTAACATGGTGGCTTCACGGTCTCTTCATCACAGTTTGTAGCTAAGCATTGTTTGCAGACGAACACTTTAACTTCACACTAAGTCGGGGAATCACCAACACCTAGCTGTGGCTAAAAACAGCTACTTGTCCTGTGATGTGTAATGAAACAGAATTTTTTAAAATCAGGCATGATTTCATGATTTAAAATTTGGTATAATGCTGCTAAATTTGTGTGAATAAAATGTTTTATGATAGACTGCCAGATTCCGCGGGAACGGTCTGGACGACTACACGTCCGATAATGGATGCCAGACAGCTGGCGTTAGCAACGCAGGCCTCGCAGTTGCTAAGTGCTATCTAGCTAACAGCGGCGGCATTAGCATCAACGTTAACGTAAACTCACCCCGTCCTCAAGTTCGTCGTCAGAGACATTCTCATCCGGTTGATCCAAATCGATATCGAAAACCGCGGCCATGGCCACGACACTTCACTCGACGTTTAGTCAGAAAATACAGCCCCGCTCCCCCGCCTCATGGGAGAGCCATCACCATTACAGCCGGCTACAGCAGAAAGCATGGGGCTAACAAGCCGCGTTAGCTAAACCAAAACAACAGCACAACAAGCCTCTAGTGTCGGCGCCCGGCACTACCCGGCCCAGGCCGGCCTGGACACATAAAAACATTTAACTAGTAAAGAACGGACAGCTCGCAATGATGACACGACTTCAGGATTTAATCTGCTGCCTTTAAATACTAACAAACACACTTTTAGTACACACACAATATCATATAAAGAAAAACTTAAAATGAACCCTTTTCCATCTTAACAGTGATCAGTGCTTTATCAAAAAGTCAAGTTGTCATTTAACATGTCATTTGTTCCAGCAGAACACAGCAGCACAGAATCAAGAGGGCATGCTGTTTAAACTGGTATTTATTAAAGTGGAGCTGCTGATATGGTCCCAGCAGTTCTCAGGACTTCATTATTTTATGGCTATGCCTTGTCTCACCAGAGGTCTCTCTTTCTTCCTCTGGTTTCCTCCACCTACAGCATAGACAGTTACACTCATAATCTGATAAACTAAAGGGGATTATTTGTGTTTTCACTGGTGGTGGTCTAAGGTGGTACTGTTTTATGGTACTTTCTGGCTAAACAGGCAGAAATGGTTTAACATCGTCCATCCTGTTTGCTCTGCACGCTTGTTCCCCATGAAATGAACAAACCTGATGTTCACACCCTTTTATACAGAATACAGAAATCCAAACATGTCCAGGATTATTCTTTATATACACTGCAAAATTATTATAGCACTGCATCTGAGAGAGAAAACATTTTTATACAGACGTGGTGGTGAGATTTCCAAAACACTCACAACACCAGTAATTTTTGCTGAAATTAAATATTACATTGAGTTAGTGACAGGGAACATTAAGTCTGTTAGAGATGCTGGACATCTAGCTCAGCTGAGAAGATGCATGATTCATTCTTGTTCACAGAAGCTATTTTGCTACTTCACAAGTGGGAAAAGTACAAATAGTAAAATGAATAATGGCTGAGTCATAGCTTAACAGGACATCTGAACACAACAGCATCATCATTAATGTTATTTCTTATTAAGGCTGCTATGACGAGTCTATTTGAGGCTAGAAGAGGAGGTAAAGTCTGACTGTGGACGGTTCCACCCAGTCATAATCAGATTATATCCATGTAGTTCACTGCAGGATGTGACCACTATCCGCTCTTCTCACCAGTAGGTGGCAGCAGGAAAAAGATAATTCGAAATAATAAGGATGTCAAAGCCATTTTTCATTCATCTTCTCATTTGGGTGTGTTGCTGCACTTAGCTGATTTCAGTCCAATTCAATTTCCTGAAAAAAAGACAATATGTTATATTAACCGCAGGCATTTTATTGTAGAAATCCAAGGCTGGTTACTCCCCCTACTAGTGCAGAACATCATCTAGTTGTAGATTTGTCTCCTTCTTTGAATGACAAAGCATCAGATGTCAGCGATGGAGAGAAACTATGCTGGCAGATTGAGGATTTTCCAGTGCAGGAAGAAAGGTAACCCCGAGTTGTTTCACCTCACACAATCACAGCTGAGAAGCAACAATGCTGCAACTGGTCCCACATGAGTAACTCATTTTTAGAGGTTTAGAAAGTTGGACAGGGACATTAACAGTTGACAGTACATTTTCGTATTATTATTATGGACATTTGACCCCATCCACGTCTAAGTAAAAATATAATGAATGAGAGAAAATGTTTCTGTTCTGTGTAGAAATAATGTGCCTTTCATCTGTGCTTTTTAATTTTGTAAGGAAAATGCTGCACAGACACTTTGATACATTTCAGGTACTTTACTGTATTTTAAAAGCATACGCTGAAAAAATCTTCTCAAACATTTTGGAAATCCATTTATATATAATGAAGTTTAACTTTCAGATATTTCTGTGACAGAACAGGAGTAGCTTTTAAAGGATTTACCTTTTGTTTTTGAGGAACACCACAAATCACACACACACACACACACACACACACACACACACACACACACACACACACCAGCTAAAATGTTTATGATGTTATTCATTTAAAACAATATACACTCAGCTTGTACGAGATGGAAAATTATAAAAATAGCACAGGCAAAGAAATATCTGAAAGTTAAACTACACGGCAGACACACACACACACACACACACACACACACACTGGCTTAGTTGTGATGTAACAAACATACACCTGGTAACCAGGTTTTAGGATGAGCACAGCACATGAATGAATGTGAAACTAGTGTCAAACTTTGCAGACACAAACGATTCTGCAGAGTGAACCAACAATAAGCAAAAGGTTGCAAAGTTAACTCAGCACCGACAGGACACACTCACCCACAACACGTCATCTTTCTGTGACAGCACAGTTCCTCAGTTTAGGCCAGTGAACAGGTTGTTTTGAGAATCTGAGGCAATGGCATGATTACTCATAATGGCGGTGTGGTAAACAGGAAAGCCTGTTGGAAGTGCATATTAAATAAATTGAATCATCAGCAGTCGGCTCCCGCTGCCTCCCCTCACTGTGCTGCAGATTTAAAAGCACTCAGCAGGGCGCTTCAGCCGCTGCAAGTATTGATGAGGAATGAGGAACAATTACAGCAGGTTTGACCTCCTGCTCTTTAAATAAAAGTGACAATGATTACAAAAGAAATTCCCAGGACGTCCTCCGCTTAGGAGCTGGAGGCTCAATCTTGACCACAGGTTCTTTTATTGTGGGGGGGTTTCCTGAAGTCTTTCTTTCAGAGGGCTCAGGATAGACCCCCTGCAGGGCAGCGTTACTTTGAGAGCTGCCTCAGTTTCATCTGATAGTTTGTTTTACTCTGATTGCCCGGTGATCAGAACCAGCTGCACCGAGTAACAAACTATGTTTTCTGTGTGTGTTCTCTGTTTTGTTTAGCTTTGTTTATGTGTACAAAAGAACAGACTAGACACTGGTAGAAAGTCACAGAGCTCTGTTGTGGGTCTGTGTGATGACTTGAGGTTGGCATTGTGTTCATTCAAAATCACTTTGCATATCAACTGCCTGTGTTGTGTTCTCATGTTTGGATTGTGTCAATACGGAAAGCCATTCATTTAAACTGGAGGGTGAAAGCTGTCAGCGTCTTCATTTTTATTTTTTTAATAATTTAAATGACGGCGTGCTTAATGCAAGACGAAGACTTGTAGCATGTTCTATTGAGTCTGAATGTTTTTATGTGGACCATAAATTCCAGTAACGTGAGAAAACAGTTCTGTATCTGCTTTTATGATGCTCCACTGATTAAGTGGCAGGTGTTCCCCTTTAACTGTACAGCAGCTTGTAATTGACACAACTTTTCACAATGTGAGTACGCCATCTGATCAGAGCTGAGCTCCAACAACAACAACATGTAGTGAAAAGGTGACAGCAAAATTTACTGTAACTCACAGGAGGAGGTCTGGGAGTTTATTTTCCAAAAGAGAGTATGCGCTGCACAGAGAGTTTTCAACGCCAAATATCCAAGCATCTGGTGAAGTAATCCCTGTAACCCCTGCATATTCTGTTTATTTTGTGCAAAGGGCCACTAGTCTCACGGGGTCAGCCATAATACATACAGTATGTCAGGTCAGCTGCACTGGGTTTTGGCTCAGATGTGTGTCAGCACAATAAAATGGTAAACCACATTTGAAATGTCAAACCAAAACAATGCCTCATGGAAGTTGTGTTCACAGTAGAGGAGAGGTGAAGGAGCACTGCAACAGAAATGCCTGTGAGACAAACTCATAGGCATATTACACAGTATACAGTATATAGTGCACATATGCCTATCATTTCATATAATATCATAAAAGTTTTTTTTAACAAAATGAGCTTTTAAATCCTAATCAGTGTTAATATCCAACAATAATTAGGTTTATATGGTGAGAAAAAAAAAAGGTGAGAAAGTCATTTTTTTTTTACAAGTAACACACTATACACACTGTTTCTTTGTCCTGACAGAAATGTGCTTCTATATATTTTGCATCTATGTAGTAGGAAGCCGACAGAGAGAAGAAAGTAAGTTTAATTTCCCTTTAAAATACTGATTGGATTGGTAAATAAATTCATGTTCTGATGTAGCTTGATAACAAAGGACCTCCAGAAAAGTTTTATAAAATCTTTGTTAGTGTGTGGAACTAGTGTTGACACCCTCTGGTCTCCTGTACCTCCTGAGTCCTGTTTTCAATTAAAACCTTCATTTTTGGTATTGAAAGGAGGGAAGTAAAGAACAGGTATGATTATGTGATTATGAGAGATGCTGCTCAACTACTGGTAACAATCAGAGATGTGGAGCATTGAGCATTTTGGAGACTCAGGTGAGATAAAGACATTAAAGCACTTCAAATCCTTTGGTGAAATATCACAGCAGAAAAGACGGTCCAGATTAACTGGGAGCACAGCGTGTTTGTTGTGTAGTCTGGCACAAATGTGTCTGGTTTTGTTTGCTCTTTGCGGTTGTTTGCAGCACGTTGATGGGCGCGCTGCATACAGCCACACTGCATGCGGTAAACAGGCCTCATGCAGAGTATGTGGACGAGTCTAAAATTAGCTCTGATTGCAATGCCATAAAAGCTGAGAGCTTAAGTTGGTGACGGCAACGGTAATATATGTTTCTGATGCCAGTATATAGACAGAAAATGCTGTGGTGTGTCTCAGAGAGTTTGTCTGTCTGTAGTTTGTTGAGCAAAATGTTAAATGTAAACCTTGTTTCTGAAGGACTGACTCAGCTAGAGATACACACATCCAATATGGCAGATGGGTGCTAGTGCTGATTTTAGAGAGTTTCTGGCCTCGCAGACCTGCTAGCATGACTATAAATACTTTTTCTTGTCTTTTTTTTTAGTAATTTTGTGCAAACATCTAAAGTGCACAGAGGAAGAATCCTACTGACTATGATTATGTACAGCTACATGAGACATATGTAGGCCTAGTACTGGTGCTGGAAGGTGGATATTTCCATTTATTTCAGTGCCCCTACAAAATGTAAACCTTCATCCAAATATGTTTTTTCTGGTTCGCTCCAGTGTTTCCTACTTTGCATCTAAATCGGAAAGAGCACACCACACATTCCCAGCGTTGGTATGCTTGGAAGGCATTAGAAGACATTCCTGACTAATATTTCTGAGATGGCATCATGTCATGACACAGAAACCTGCATTGACATGAACGTGTACTTAAGCTGTACTCAGTGCCTGAGGATGAAATCTGCTGCACTCAGAACGTTGACTCATTCCGGTCTTGTCACATGAAAGGGGTGTGTTGCTTCTGACTGTGTGTGTGTGTTGGAGGATTAGGCACATTTCAACAATTTTACACCCACTCCACTCTTAGGCACGCTGCTGCTTTTTTGTGTTTTGTAATCTTTCGACAGTGGCCATGTCCTCTGTGTACTTATAACACACCTGAATGACGCAGTTTCCCTGGCAGAACTCCTGGGACACCAAAGGTAGGTGAAATAAGGAAGCATGATAAGTCATTATGTAGCATGGCTCCTCTCTGTCTTGTTATGTCCTGTGACCACATAAAGAGAAAACTATTTCCTGTGTTCACAGCTCATGTGTGAATGTAGCCCAGAAACAAATTGTACTTAAACAACAGGGGACAATAGGTTGAGCCATTTGTAATATTCTCTGAAAGCTTTTTCCTCACAAAGTAACACAACTGGATGAAACCTAATGACAACCGAAGGCTGGTTTATGTTGACAATCCTTCCCCGGTTTTTGACAATACAACAAATACCCAACCTGAGTTTGGTAGAAGTGTAAATGCCGTGAGAAGAAGGCAGGCGGAAGAGTTACGGATGTGAGTGTTTCGTCACAGTGCCCCAGCATTGCCACCTGGCATCAGCCATTAGGCCGTCTGCCATGTTGGCACCATGTGGGCAGGAACAGCAGATGCTCCTGCCTAACTATGCCCTGTTAAAATACCCACACATAATTTAGTTTAACACGGCGCAGAGAGATGTTTTGTTGTGTCAAATTGAATCTGAGAAAGAGTACTTCATAGGACAGTAATGGTTTGAATGGAGTGCTTAAATAATTGTAAATCATACATCAAAAGAGGTCATCCAAGAGCCTGTTGATAAGTTTAGTTAGACACTCAATCATTCTGAATTAACCCAGTGATCTAATTCAAAAGAGACCTATAATAACTCTCCTCTCAGATGGAGTGAGTTATGAAGAGCCTAAAGTTGCTGATAGGCTTGTTTGATCTTGGCATGCCGAAACCACAATAAAGGAAACAGAGGCTTTTGGAGCTGGGGCTTTGCAGTAACCACAGTTATGATGTGTGCGTATGTGCACATATAAATGTAATGTGTGTGACAGAGAAAGACATATCCCCATGTCACTACATCGGTCAGTTCTGATTAAATGACACAAATATGATATGGTTCAGACTTGCAGTAAGAGTATCCTGGAGTTGGTTAATTAATATTTGGTTCAACAAGCATATATCTAAAATGTGTAATGTTAATAAATATGTATCTAACCTGTTTGGCCTTAATTTTGTATGTTTCACATTGTTTTGCTGTGTTCATCTTGTACTCTGATTACTTTAAAGGTTTACTGATTACTGTAGTTTTTTGTTAAGCATGAGTTTACTATGTTTAGAAAGTTCTATATATATAGAAAATATATACTAATAATATGTATTGTAATTTAGTGTAATTTTTAATGTTTATGAATCAGTCTGAAAATAATGGTCTGATGTTTTCTATACTATACAGTATTAAATAATGTATTGAAACCACTACAAAACATAGTGATTTTCAGGACAAACAATTAATCAATAAATTATTTCATTTAATATGTTTTAAGATATTTGTAATTTGAAAGGTTAAAAAACATTTAGTATCTGATGTGTATTTTGCACAAAAAGTAAAATTACTGAAAATATATAATAAATACTATCAACTCATTGAAAAAAACTGAAACTATTATATATAAGTTATGTATATATCTATCTATGTATTTAAAAAAAGATATTTTTCAGAAAGAAACAAATATGGTGATTGTTTAATTCACTGAAGTCTACTGTCAGAGTGTGTGTGTGTAGTTGTTTTTGGACGCTTTATATCACACTTGTGTAAATTGCATATTGGACCATTACAGGCTTCCACAAGTGTTAAAACACACAATCTCCCATGTACACCCATGTCTTAATCTCAGGTTTAGGGGGGTGCAACATTAAATCTTTTAACTAGATATACTAGATTTTCCAGAATCTATTAAAAATGTCAAAGATATGGTTCATTTTACATCTACACCTTACCATACCTACATGGGTAATATGGAACTGTTTATGCATATACTGTATATTATATTTTAGTTATGACAAACTATAGCGATTTATAACTAAGAAAACATATCTTCTAATATTTAATTCTAAAAATCATACACAGATAACTTTATCAAAATTAACTTCAGTGTGATATTGTATATGTTGTATGTGTCTTAATAAAAATATGTTCTACATTACAGCAGGTAACAAGCCAATAAGTTGTAACTTTTCTTTGGCAAGCTTTGTTTCTCTGTACCATTTGGGCTGCATGCTCACTGGTATGACCCCTGACTGCTACTTACAAAAACAAGAGACATTAATATGATTTTGAGTGAAAAAAGGAAGAAAAAACCCCCCACATGGTCAGCATAATTTAATGAGACAGAGTGTGAAAGGAACTAAGTGGATAACCAAATGCAGAGTGGGTTTGTGGGTGGGTGGGTTTTTGTTGGTGGATGAAGTCAGTGATATTTCAGCATCCCTCAGTGGTTAGCCTGCTGACAGAGAGGGGGAAAAAACTGGAGAGTGAGAGACAGTGTGGGAGGTGGTGTGTGTGTGGGGGTTGAGGGGGTGGGAGTGTCACTGTGCCAGAAATGAAACCAGCACCAACGGATTCAACTGTAGTATATGTACAGCATATGGAGAGATCAGAGAGAGAAGGAGAGGAAGTACAAAAGAGGTGTCACTTTTTGAATATCAGTCCCCCAGCCTGTTTGGACAGGCAGAGTTTGCATGTTCAACTGGAGCCCCGGGGTAGGGTGGGGTAGAGCGGGGTGGATGGAAATAGTCATCTTCATGGTGCTCTGGGCGTGGCTGCTCTGGGAACAGGAGTTCTCTCAACAGGGGTCTCTCAGCACAGGTTACACATCTAACCTCAGGACACAAGATCACACAGACGCCGTGTTCACCCACACACACACATCAATGTCAGGTTCCTGTTTCCTTTTTTTCTTAAATCAAATACCAGCATCAACATAAGCAAACACGACATATATCTGAGTTAAAGTATCATACATATATTTTACTGAGGGTTTCATGTATGTTGTGTGTGAGAAACAAAATCCAAGAAAACAAATGAAGTCATTTTAAATTCAACGTGTTTCACATTATTATGATTTACTAACACTTATACAAATACTAGACGTAAGAGTATTATATTTAAATACAGCTTCAATTTGCTATAATAGCTTAAGTGTATCCTCAACTCACAGCTAAGGTAAAGACTTACAGGGAAATCTCAAATGGAGCTGAAAGCAGTGTCGAGAGCAAATCTGTAATGTGATAACCGTTTGAATGTGAAACACTAGACAGGGAAATCGGAGTTGTGATGGACTCAGTATCCTCCTTGTCCCTCTTTCTCGGCTGACATGTGAGATTCTTTGGAGGCCTGTGGGTCAACACTGGCCCAGTGTGACCCAGACTTATCACATAATGAACAGTACACCAATCCTCTTTTTAACAGACTTTATTTATAGTGAAAGCAGAAAAAAACAGGTACAGGCATCTGTGAGACAAGAAATACAGACACTTACACACTGAAAAATATTATACTGAATTTCTAGATAAACATGCACACACACATTCAGACAAGCATGCCAAAAGGGGGCTCCCTTATGGAACAGGACATCCTGCAACTGCCAAGAAAAACACTCTTGTAGCCAGCGAGCCATTCCAGTGTTATCCAGTGATTTTTCTTTTATTACCAGGAAAAAACATTTACTCTTTTCTTCTACTATTGTAGAAAAAAAACTCTAAAAATCTAAAATAAAAGTGAATCTTTGCGGCAAGAGAATTGACCGGTCAAACAATGATTTCCAGTTTTGAATGATTACCCTTTGTAGCCTTTGAGGTGTTCAAATAAAAAGCAGCCGCTCACAAAAAGAACAGTGTAATGAGCAACTGAAGAAAGTTCTTAGTGAAAGAGAAAAAGAGAAGAGGGAAGTGTAAAAGGGAAGGGGGAGCTGGGTGAGCACTGCCTGTACCATACCTAGGACTGGCTGTCACAATGTGATGTGTTGCAATAAGGTGTGTACTGTCTGGATTCTCAGGAAATTCAAGATGATAGAGTCAGCTCACACACACACACACACACGTACACACACGTACACACACGTACACACACGTACACACACGTACACACACGTACACACACGTACACAGACACATACAGAAGTAGGCTACACTATTGACATCACTACATCTGCATTTGCAAACATGTAAAAACATAGTTCCTCACATAAAACCACATAAAAACCCTCACATACGTCAGCATGGAGGAAATAAAAATTAGACCCATGTCCCCGACGTTTCACAAGCGGTTGGTATAAAGGGAAGTGACATCGCAGCACACACCTCTAAATGGGAACTGATGCTAACTGAGACAATGACAGTAACAAAAGGAGGACAAAACAGTATGCTGGTCAGATGAAAGAGCCCGAAATGTCAGACAGCCTACAGACTGTTGTCGCCTTGCAATCTTAACAGCCAACACCAGTCTGATAAGCTATCTGACAGGCCGAGAGAGTGACGGACATGCCGGAGACATATGCATGTACAGAAACGACAACAATGGGGGGATAAAAAATCCTAATCCTACTTACCATGACAGGAGAAAAGAGGAGATGTGAATGTTCTGACTAGAGCTGGTGCAGAGTGCAGGGTTAAACCCGCTCAACAGTACCCCTCTGTTTAGAATCAGCTCGAGTGATTCGTCTCCTGGCTCTGAGACTAGGGCAGTGCAACGAGTTCATTTGAAGGTTCAGCTGAGGTAACGGCACAGACGCTTTTCACTGTGCGCTTGAGGGTTTTTTTTCCCCTCCTGTTTCTGCCTGCCCTAGCGCCCACTGCGCTCAGTCCAGCGTAGCACAGCAGCGGTACAGAGAGGGAGAAAATAGCACATTTTACTGTCAATTATGAAAGAAAAAAAAAACGTACTGCGTGTATCGAGAGCCAGCTGACGTTATCCAGTGAGCAAAAAAAAAGAAAAAAGCCAAAAAATGATTTGATCATTAAAAATGCAGAGTTTTGTCTCAGGAGCAGCTCGTGTCGTGTCATACATGGGATTTCTGTCCATGGGTGAAAAGGAATAAAAAGGCTCCATTGACACGTGAAGACAAAGGAAAACACTTACCATGACAAAGACTGTGTCTAAGTTAAAGAAACGGCCGTACTAAGACTTCCAGCCAGACTCCGAGTCTATTAGTGGAGCACAATCCATAAAAAATAAAAGAGAGCGAGCAACCACGCAAACTCAACCTACTATCTCCATCTCTCACACAGGCACGCGCACACACAGTCTGATTCAATACATGGCTGCATCTGGTAAAGTAGCCCTGGGCTGACTCATGTGCTCTCTTCCTGGAAGCAGAACAATAAGGGCAGACAAAGGAACCAGCAGAGTGATTCATGACCGATTTATCATTTCTCCACTAAAACAACTGAAATCTACTTTATGGCACATACAAAACAATTTGTCATCTAAACAGTCTGAAACATTCATTAACATCTATGCAAATGACTTAGTGCACTAAAATATGTAGAAATGCAATAGTTCTGAAGAGCAGAGTTATTTACAGTCCATTAACTACAACCAATACTGCACTCAACACTATGTATACAGAATATCTTCTTAATAAATATATATATATATACTTTATGTCATAAATACGCAGGCGGCTGAGCAAATAACTTCACACAAATAATCCAAACTTTACTCTGTAGCTTATTCAAATAGAACAAATGAGTGAAAGTGACCCTACAATGAACACTTAAGATTCTTCCAGTGAAACGAACAGTGCAGCTTAAAGCCTAGCTGAGGAGAATTTTCGTGAGCAGCTTCTTCTCACGAACTCAGGAGCTGCTAAAAGCACCAACTTGGACGCTTTAACAACACAGCAGCTTACACGCAGTCACATGCAACCCAGCAAGCACCTACCTTAAGTGGATATCACACGGAAATCACTACCAAAGGCAAAGCCTTGAAAACAAGTGAGTGGAAGTCCAACTTCAACATCAACATGTTGTTACAATAACAAGAGAAAAACCAGATGGAGGGTGATATTTTGCTTCAGATAATGGTGGGGTATCAGCCAGAGGGGAGAGCAGCAGTGAGGGAAAGAGTGGTGGGAGCTTCTGAAGTTGATGGCTCGCCATGATCGCTAGCTTGCCTTCACTCCATCTTGCCCTCTGAGTGCTTCTCCTGCTGCTTGCGCTTGGCGTAGCTCTGGGCCATGGAGTTGACAATGGAGCAGACAAAGAAACATACCATGATGACCACAATCTTCTCAAAGAGCCACGACAGCCAGTTCTCCTCCTGCCAGGAACCACAGAGAGAACAGAGAGAGAGAAGAGAGCGATCAGTAAGCTGAAGGCCACCCCCCTCCCCTTAACCCCACGCCCTGCTCTCCCCTCTGCTCCTGATGCTGTAGGCTAGGTGGGGATCCAGCTCCATGTGTAGGACAGATAGAGATCAGGGGTAATAAAACACGAGGCAGCCCCCACCATCCTCCCTCTTAACGCCCCCACTGACCCCAGCCTGCAGCCTGCCTCCACCAAGTTAAATTGCCTCGCTTCTCTAACTGCAGGAGGCTCAAGTTACAAGAAAAAAGAAACATTGTTCTAGAAATGCCTTAATCTGTCCTTGTGCAACTCAAAGTCTACCCTTTTTTCGTTTCCCTCCTAGTAAGTAGCATAAAAAATGTTTTCAATGAATCACTGAAAGCAGCAGAGAGAAAGAGTGAGTAAGAGAGGAGGGGAAAAGGCTTTGAAAGAGAAATAGGCTACAGACACAACTGGCTCTTTTTGTTCTAGACAGGGGTTTTTGATGGATTGTCACTGGCGGAGGGGGGGCCCCTGCCCCGGTCTACAGTCAGTGCTGGGTTCAGGCGGTGCACTGGGTGCAAGTGTGTGTGTGTGTGTGACACATAGGGGAGTGACCACACTCACACACACACTCCCAATTGGTAAGATGGAGCATGAGTCAGCACGCCCCACGCTACAGTAGTACACTTCAATACAGTGAGTGGAGCCAGACCCCACACTGGCCCCTCTCCTCCTCCCCTCCTTTCTCTCCCCTCCCTCTAGCTCATCCAGTGCAGCGCTAACGTACACTGTCATTCTGAACCCGAAACCCTCCTTAATGTGCTGTATCACTACAGTTTTCAGTCAAATCTGAAATATCCACACTTGTCTAATAAAGAGTAAATCATTCAAAATTACATGTAAAATTCATTTCAAAATCAAACTGAGAGGAAACTTTAAGGAAAATGGTCAAAGATAAAAAGGAGGGAACAAAAAGTGGAGGGAGAAAGAGTGAAAGAGGCAAATGTACGAGGACTGCATTCTTTTCTTGGCGCGCACACATGAATGAATAGAGACTGTGAACTGGGGGCTGAGGCCCCTGTACTTACAGTTGGGATCCCCTCTCCGGTGCGATGGTGCAGCTTGGCCTTCTGGGCCTCCAAGTACTCCCTGAAGGGCTTCTGCAGTGCCGCACCCAGCAATGGAACAGCTCTGCCTCCAACAACACAGAGTGGGGCGAGAAGAGAAGGAGGGAGGAAGAGAGGAAAAGGAGGGAAAGAGGGAGGGAAGGAAGAAGAGAGAAAAGGGGGT
>JAUYWH010000006.1:3830295-3983308 GCA_034779795.1 Ctenopoma multispine
CTCTCTCTCTCTCTCTCTCTCACACACACACACACACACACACACACACACACACACACACACACACACACACACAGCGGTGAACTCGTTCAACTCCCCTGCAGTGCCTCCTCTGCCGCTGCAGCGAGGAGAAATGAATGACTTCTCAGAACTCTCACATTTATCATAGGCGGTTCCTGTAAGAACTGGTTTCAACCAATTAATGAGGAAGTGAGTCGTACCAGAGCTGCCTCATCACTGGCTGAGACCTGGGGGGGGATGGCCCACAGGGGGAGGGTGCTCCTGTAAGACGGCCCATATTAGGAAACCCTTTACAAGATTTAGACACCAACTAGGCCTACAAGCACACTAACTAACCCCCCCCCCACCAACCACCACCACCCTCTTACATACACACACACACACACACACACTAAAAAAAAGACACGAGAGACTGAGGAGAAAGCCCTAGAACAGCAAATCAGTGGCCCATCCCTGGACTGAAGTTAGTAATTAATCACTAAATAAATACGTACTGGACTCTTCTGCACAATCAATTACATCCCCTGAGCTATTGTTTCACAGCATTCCTTATGCTCCTCTTATACAAAATATTTTTCTTCATGCTGGGGAGGCATCATCAAAGCTCAGAGACACATCAAAGATTTTGAGGCAGGTTTGTGTGGGTAGTCATGTCACATACGGTTGAGTTTATAGCCGATAACTTTCGCTGAAGGAGGCAAGTCATTTCCGTTCTTCCCCACCTCCACACACACACACACACACACACACACACACACGTACCTATGTTATTGTGAAAAAAAAAGTGTTAAAAGATTGAGTTTACAACAAGGAAGCCTTTTAGTAATGATTAACTTCATCCCAGGTAATAGATATCCTACTTGTGAATGAGTGTAAAGCAGACAGGAAGTCTAACAGATGGATCACGCTTAAAATTACAGAATAGAACATGGTTAAGACACATGGTATCAAAAATCAAACTGGGATTTTTTTTTTTTTGGAGGGAAACAAAGCCTCTCCTATTCCCATCCCCCCACTACACAAAATTCCTATCATCTTCACACACAGAAACTCACCAAACTCATTAAAAATACACAACTTGGTTGATAAGGTAAATATGGTTTTGCACAAGAAAACAAAAGGTTAGAAAACAGTGGAGAAATACGTCAGTTCAGCATATTAAAGTAAACAGGCAAGAACAAAGAGTGAGAGAAACAGTTTTCAGAAATGGCGGGCAAATCATCTCCTACACGATGAGCAATACTGAGTCATGAGCCTGGGCAAATCCACCAACAAAGAAGCTCAAAGCTAGCAGTCTAAAACATGGTTTAATGCCTCAGAGTCAGGACTCTGTCTGCTCCTTTCCATTATAAATCTGATGGTTTTGTGCTTTTTGGATATACATTTTCACTCTCTGCAGAAGGTGTTGTGAAAACTCCTGAGTGTTTATTATTTATCCGTGAGTACCTGTGCTGAACATCTTTGTGTGTGTGAAAAGAAATTCAGATGAATCTTAGTCTGAGATAAAAGTAGTTTTCTGTTAGCTGGAGTTAAATGAAACATTTGTGTAACTTGTGCATGTTCTGGCTGACAAAAAATAGTATTATGTTGTGTAGTAACTGTTGTAAATGATCAGTAAAAAATTGGAAATTTATAATACTAGTGTGTGAGTTCTTCAGAATTGAGCTGGTGAGAAAGAGAAACAGCCAGAAACTGAAATTTATAACTGTCATAAGATGTAATTTAGAAAACGCTTAGTCTGAACTATTTACTAAGCAGCTACTGAACAAACTTTGACAACCGGTTAGTTAAAATATTGTGTTTTCAATGAGAGCAGAAGAAACTTCACTTCAATTGTATCTTTTTCCTATGTGAAACTTGGAAACACTGTGGCCTTCAGAAACAGGAAAATAAATAATTTTGAACAAAACTATTTGCAGGATCTTTTTATGTGAAGCACAAAGTCTAATTTTTACACTCACACAAACTTTTGCCAAACTTCTATATTAACAATAAATCCTGATTAATAACAAAAACATATCATTTCTAAATTTATGGGGAGTAAATTAAGGTAAAATCACTAAAGTGGTCTAACAAATCAGCATGCACATTAGTTCTAATCATTTGTTAATTAAATGTACAAAATGCACACCTGCACTGAAGCTCATATACTGTTCATATACTCCTGTCTGTAATTTTAATTAATCAAGCGAAACAGTTGAAACATAAATGTGATTAAATAACATTCAATTAAAGTTTGTCTTTTTCCTCATTTAATGTGGTAAAAAATTCGAGAAAGTGACCACGCTTTTCATGTGAATTAATGTGGTGTATACATTAAAATGAGCTGTCCTTTGAAGTATTTCAAATGATAATCCTCTATTCCGTAGGTTTGTATTCAAAAATATAAGTGGACATTATACATTTATTGTCTAGTATTTAAAACATTGCAGTTAATGTGAACAGATCCATAAAATTTGACCTTTTCCACTTTGTTCTTCTAAAAAAGAAAAATATGGGACAGTTAAAAAGGATAATAATAACAATAATGCAGAGTCTTAAAATGTAGCTGTTTTACAGCTATAAAACCCTTCATGTGTGGATCCTATCAAACTTTATAACTGTTGTTCTCCAATTGATTAAATTACTTCCAGAAGTTGTACAAAAGGTATAAGGGGCTTCACTTACTTGGCTCATAAAAATGATTCCCAGTATATGTATGTGACTAATTATCCACAATGTAAATATATATTAAATAACTGCAGGCATTTGTTAACATAAGCAGTGTGGGCGCTAGTTAAGTTATTGATAAACATGCAATTGGTAAAGTGCAGGCTTCTAGTAATTAAAAGCAAATTATTGTACCTCCATCAAATGACTCACACTAAAATGAATTAATATTTTTGGGAAAGAAAAGGAAATTTCAAATCAAAAGTAAATTGCTGAGATTTATTAGATACCACAAAGACACTTTGATTTATGAATCAGTCAGATGTAATGAAGAATATGAGTTTTGTAGAAAAGGTAATTAAGAATATTTTAAAAAGTCTTACGTGACTGACTATATGTGACATAAGAGGAGTTCAGCAGCTGAGTTTAGTTCTTTAGTTGATGGAGGTAGAAACTATCTGAATAGATTTGGGTGAATCAGTTCAAACAAACAAAAGGTTGCAACCATACACAATTCATTTGTTGAAGGTGAACATAACTTCTTTCAGGAACAGATCTTCACAACAATCTTATTTAATGTGAAAAGTCTTCGTTCAGAGATAAAGAAGAAACCACAGCACCACGACCGTCCTACAAACTGGTCACTTTTTCCATTTTTCCAAATTATGCTGAGTGTGGTCACACGGTGCACAAGACAGAAGTGTTGGACAATTTGTAACAGTGTGTTTAGTGAAGTTTGACAAGTCTGCCCATTAGTGCACTTTACAATCAAAGTCAGTTTTAGATTAGAGAATTACCCAACAAGCACACACACACACACACACGCACACACACACACACACACACACACACACACACACACACACACACACACACACACAAAATAAAAAATATTGTGTGTGTATGTACTAATATATATATATATACTGTATATATATGAATGTTTAATTTGTTAAACCTAAAAAAAAATATTTATGCTTCTAAATTAGGAAAGATTCTAAAATTAAAAATGAAGATGTTATGAAAGAAGATTTCTTTAACATCTGGCAGAGAACCACAATTCTTCCACACAAACCGACTCATCCCCTCAGTCCGCTAAATAAAATCAAAGATAAGGTATGAGGAAATATTCCCAACGAACCACACAACGGAAATCTTGACACTTCCACGTCACAGATATTTCTCAAGAAAGGAAAAGGTAACACACAGAATTTTTATCTCTCAGAGTACTTGTTGTACACTTGTTGTTGGGATGCAGATTCTACATAACAATATCATCTGCTTCAAATGGGCAACTTTAAAAATACAACAAAGTACCTAATGAGTCACATCAGGTCTCGTCTTCAGAGATGGAAATGCAACCCGGACAGTGTATCAGTCATCATTCCAGCCCTGAGTGCAGAAACGCTCTTCTCTTCTCATATAGCCTTCACAAATACAACTACAACAGCCAGTCTCTGAAACTGTGGCCTATCTGACAAGAAAGTGGGAAAACCTGATCAATAATGAGGAAAGAATTGAGGAGATAAAGTTGGGAAAAATAAGTAGATCTGAAGGGAAAATCACACATCTCTTTTGTTTCCTGCAGTTAGATTATTTCTGCGAAGGGTTAATTTGCGAGCCTTTCATTTTTTATTGAACCATCACTTCCTGTTCGCAGAACGTGGATCGTGTTTAGCCGTCCTGTGTTACTTTTGTAAAAGCCAAATTCCACAAGCCATGAATCAGAGGCAACCTTTGACCTGTCTGTCCCTCCTGATGACTGCTACCTCCAATGGCAGACACACATACACGCCTGTAAAAATTCACAGTTTCTGGTTCTTTATGCTAAAGAAATTCCAAGAGCACACACAAGATCACACAAGCAGGCACACACACGTGCCCTGACGTTCCAGGCAGGGGATGATAGAGAACAAGGGGTCACATGACAGCCAAACCCTGGCCAGGTCCAACTGGTTACGACATCATCACAACAACTGGCTTAGGCAATCGCTGGTGTTACCCAACGCTCCACAGGGCCACAGTTCACACCTAACATAACAGGAGAGACACTGAAAGACGCACATGCACACTGTGGTTAGACGGCACTGTGACCCGAGGTACAGTAACTCTGACCTCTACACCATCTCTGTACAAAACACAGACGAGCTGAGCCCTTTCCTTTATCAGCTCATGGCTTGATGAATTACTAGTGCTTCAATTTGATTTTATTAAGTGTTGGAATAATGAAATAATGGAATTATGGGAGGAGGGGGAGTTTTAACTTTATTGTAAGGAACATTTTGATTGATGTTGTAAATTTTGTAAGGTAATATCTGTGTGTGTTTGGCTGTGCTTGCGTGTCTGTTCCTCCTCCATTTCAACCGAGCTGTTTCTCTGTGACTTCACCACTAAAGCATGGAGCCCACTCCTGGACGGAGATCCCCCTGCCCAGGGTGTTTATCACATCCCCGCTCCACAGCCATCCGTGTCAGCCAGCGCACACACACACAAATACACACGCACACATATAAACAAGCTCGGACACATGCTATCCTTTTGAGTGCCCGCAGTGCTGCCAGGAAATCAGGGGCACCAATTATAGCAGTCTATTATTCCTCTCACTTCCCAGACAGCCACATAAAACAGCCCACCAACCCCTACAACCCCCCCAGGTTCAGGTTGGTATGCCCATAGAGACCTTCTCGGTCTGGGTGTGTAGGTGTGTGGAGTTGCTGGGTCACTGGGTAACCAGGCCTGGACCCTTTCAGTGGTGAGAAATGATTGTTCACTGAGTCAGATACGAGTGGAGGCACATCCAGACAAGTCACACTGCTACTTGTAGATTGGCAGCGACAGGCAGGCTGGAAATAGACTTAAATTACTCAGAGTGTCTCCATCCATCCTGTGATGTCATGTTTGGGGGAACAGCAACCGAATGGGATCTATGGTGACATTGTTTTCTATGGGACGTCTAGCTCTCTTTTCAAATGAACACCTAATGAACTGGTGATAACCACACCCACTGTGTTTCTATTTAAATTGACATTTTATTAGTCCCAAATGGGAAACTCTGCGGCAAGTCAGAAAACCTGGGAAACACACAAGAAGGGTTAAGTGAACACATTACGACATGTTAGTAAATGTAAAGGGTAGAAACACATTAATAATCGCACATGGAATAAATGAGAACTTGAGACCATGTGAAGCTCAACTGTCCCATAAATGCTAGTATGCTGTGGGACTGTATGAAGTGCGGGGTTCATATATGGTGTGACTTGCTGTTCAGACAACCACATAGGTTACTACGTACCTGTCAAAAGCCACAACGGTCTATATGTCTTCCGCTTTAGAACTGTATGTTCTACTTTGTCTGCTTTACAAAACAACAAGGACCTACTCAGCGTGAAGATCTGCAGCAAGTTCAATTTAAACTTCTGCAAAATGGTGAAACTGCTGAATCTGATCATAGATATCTGATTATTTATTTATAGTACAGTACTTAATTGAATAGACCGTATTTAGGCTTTCACCTGAATTTACATACTGCAGAGGTTGTGGTTAGAAGCCAAGTGTGGACAAGTGAAAGTTTGTGAAATGTCTGTGTTCTACAGTAAGACTTGATGTGCTGGAACATGAAGACATGTTTTAAAAAAGTGCAATAATGACAAAAACAACTATATTCCTTCCCAACAAAGCAAAATGTAATTTAAAATCCCACAACGGCCTAGAAATACATTAACAGTGATGAAACATGAGGTTTGACTAAATAAAATGATAAGCAAATAATTTATGTGTCTGGAGTAAAACCGAAGAAACACAGCCTTGTCATAAATAAAATTCATGGTTTCTCTTGTTCTCAGGCTGAGGCCTTACAAAGATTCTTCACAAACGGACAATACAGAGCGTCTTTCTGGTAGGAATTATCACAAACAACCCTCATTATCTCTAACTTGTTGCTGGTTTGAACTGGACTGATGGGAGACGATATGTCTGTTTTGACTGAGGTGTGGTGGAGGCAGGGCAGGGAGGGTGAGGGCTGCCCAGCTGGCCTCTGAGTCAGGGCCTGTCTGAGATGACCTTTCACAGAACACAGATGCAGACATACTCATGACAACTGGTAAAACTACAGCACACATATTAACAAAACAATGCACTTCAGCGGATGATGCTGACTAAGAGCTTGAGGTCACGCTGTGATCCCCTGATAAATGAGCACTAAAAATGAATCAATGGTGTTCTGTTTCCTAAAACAACACACAAGACGGTTATCATTCTAATGAATAAATACATTAGTAATTTCATAGCCTTGGCCTGAGCATGTGTAGGAACGATATGATGAGCGAGCAGCACGTGTGGTGTGAGACTGAGGACCAAAACAAATGAATCAGGGATGAATAAACCAGCAAGTCCTGGGACACATAGTGTGCCTTAAAGGCACAAAATATGACACCTGGAACACACATCTGACCTCTTCCTCTCTTTGTGTTTCTCTCTCTCACACAAACACACACAATTACTAATCAAAGCTACAATTACATTCAGATCTTCGCGCATCCCTTCTGAGCCTCTCAGTGCGCTATTAACCACAAAAATGGGCCTACAGTAAAGGATCTGAGCAATAATTCTTCTTGAGCGATTGAATATTATTCTAAATGGCTGTGGTAAGACCTGGCTCAGAATCAAACCTGGCTCTGACTGTTACCGCCTCTATTTCTGTCAGAGCTTGGGGGCCAAGGTAATCGAAATGGAAGTGAGGGAGATGGGAAAATGGACGCCCTGCCGAGCTTCGCATTAAACTTAACGACGCTGTATAAAAAGAGAGCTGGCCACGACCTGCTTCACCATCTCTCACTCCCACTGTCTTGCCCTGTTTGGCTCTGATCCCGTCGCCCTAAGTGAGGCATCTGACTGTGTTTGGGCTACAGGAGGGTAGAACGGGCTGTGGAAGAACTGATCAATGCCATCTTTGTCAGGGCACATCTCAGGTGACCAGAGCACCCAGTGACTAATAGTATCAAAAATACTCCCTTCCTGTAGATTGAGTAAACAGGAAGACTTATATAGCTATTTATAGTAGCTGTTACACGGCCAGGGTGTGAATGGTTAAAGACATTCATCGGTTAAGTATTCTTCAACAAAAAAAGAAGGCAACAGTTACAGTCTGCTAAGGTGTAATACATCAGCACAAGTAAAATAACTTCAGCTAACAATCCTGCAGTGCTTTTCATTTGTGCTGTTTATCACACAAAAAGATACTGATTGATCAAGGAAATTCTTTGCCATAATTTGGTGCAAACTGCTTCACACAGAGATATGTGGTGATAAAAAAAGCATTAAAAAAATCTCCCCCCGTGCTAGGTTACCACGCCACATTCACCTTTGGTCCAGAAAACCCAACATTTAGCATGAAACCACACAAACCTAGTTTCTATATGAGCCAGGGGGGTGTGTGTTCAAGATGGGTGACATTCAGTAGTAACAGACTTTTCCCCAGTAAGTCCAGCACTTTTACATGCACAGAAATAATGACACTACTATGATTAACGAGAATAGATTGATTTGCGTGCTTCTCAGTAAATTCACATCAGCATGATTTGGTACATCATGCAGAAATTTAGCAAATTCAACTAAGCTTTTCACAGTACCTCAATGTATATATATATATTTTGTGTATTTCATATTACTATAATTGAAATTACAATGCCCACCGTGAAATTTTGAGCTGCTCTCTTCTAAGTTATTTTAATTTGAAAGACTTGAAAGACTGATAATTCAATGAGTGGATTATAGGAATGGCTCTGGCTTCGTGAAGCTGGTGCTTACATATCTGTCACATTAGTTCTTGGTTGTGACAGCTGCCACTCTATCCACACTGTTTCAGGTTTCACACAGAATGTCTTTCAAAGTTACAGTGTATTAAAGATAGATCTTACTCTTTTTGCTCACCTGAAACAAAAGCTGTGGCTGCGTATGACTATCTCGTACCAGTCACACATAGGCTCGTTGTTTTAACTCCAGCTTTTTCCTCCCAAGTTGTAAAAAATAAATAGTTAACTTGGATGCAAAGGTTTACTTTTTCAGATTCAATGGATGGAGTAGTTTGCAGTTTTTTTCATGTATGCTTCAGGAGAAACAAAATGAGTAATATTTGTCTAAAATACAATGTATCTTTGAAAGACACCAACTGGACTTTGCTTAGTGGGACTGTCAAAAGTGAGACTGTTAGATTTGCATTTCTGAAAAGAACAAGGCCTGATTTCTTCAGGGGGAAATGTTAAATGGCATATTTAACAAATAGAGCTATCTATAGTGACCAAGAGCAATTGTAGGAAATGTATAAAGATGTCACTGCTGTTATAACATCAGCGTCAAAAAACCCAAATGATAGCTTTAAATTAAGTTTTTCCAGCTTGCACTGTTTAAGAATTTACACTCTTTGGAAACACTTCCTTTTCTAGTTTAAAAAAAAAGTGGGATGGAAACCTGCTGAGTGTATTTAATACATGATCATTTATTTTCACATGAAAAAAAATAATGCAAACCATAATGAAAGTTACTGAGAGCAGCCTCAGATGTTGTCTATGTACTGTAACATGTATGTCTGTTGACTTTAACAAAATGGCTTCAGCAGTTGCAGCTGTAATTACCTCAAGAAACTGAGAAATCTGTGGTTAAGACCATCCACTGTAAACAGTCTTAATATCTTATGTTCACTAAACATTTTTCTGAACTTCAGAACTCAAAAAACAAAAACTATTTAATCTTCATTCACAATGTCAACCTAAGTTGAGCTAACTCGCATTTCCAAGGCGTTCCAAGCTCAGTGACCTTTAAAAGATTTACAGTGTACTAACCCAGGTTTACTTTAGTTGTTTTAGAATAAATGTCCACAAGAATGTCTATTACTTTCAGTGTTATTTGTGACATGAAAGCTATGTTGCTGTCTCCTTCAAGTACGTTTTTCTCCCACCACAGCTTTTCTGACACACACACACAAACACAAACACACACTGCTTGGTATCCAGATTATGCTGTGATCTTTTTGGCACATGCACAGACTCAAACACAGAAAGAAATTGACCAACCTGCGGAAATGCAGGAATTAAAAAAAATAATTACATTCTGTTAATTTATTTAAGCTGACTCCAACTTTAGTTTATCTGGTTAAGGGATAACATGACATAACATGATAGTTTTACTTTTTGTAATCATACCATCATATTGTATGAAAATGCTGAAATCCAGTGAGCATCTCATACAACCCCCAGCTGTCCGGACCTGACCTGTGACTCTCTCTTGGCCTCCCTCTGAGCAGGGCTGCCTGCTGTGATCCTGTAATGCCAACAGCCTTGTGCGGCAGGAACAGCCATCTGCAAGCCCATTGTGGTGATAATGGACTCCCACCTCCAGAATGAACTCACATGGAAATGGATGCATTCTTATGGAGACGTGCAAGATTCCCCCCTTGGCATCAGCACACCAGTTAATAGTGGATACCCTTTTTAAGTCTCAATTCTCCCCCTCTGCATCTCAATAGGCTTCAGAGGCTGACAGTGATAGTCTCTCTTTAGACACAAGTCTGAAGAACTTGTTAAACAATCAAACATTTTCAGTTCACTATTTACAAGATGCATCTGCTGAACCATGTCTCACAAAAAGAGATCTCATTTGACTTATGATCAAGAATTGTTCCTTTGCATAAAACTGAAAACCAGTTACAGTAATCTCAACCAGTTTGGATATTTGTCAGTCCACAGTTAGGCAAATATTCTATAAATGAGTTGGGGTTACTTTGCTGCCTGTGTGCCTTGATAGTATGCCACTGTGGAGGGCAAAATTTATTTAAAAGTTTATCTTACGGGATAATGTCAGGGTTGTTGCTGAAGCTCAGCAGAACAATGACAGGACAATGACAATCTAATGACAGAACGACTTTACACAAGGAAAATCTGATTTTTGGAGCAACCCAGTCAGAACCTAGACATTAATCCAACAGAGATGCTGTGAAATGAGCTGAAGATGGCTGTCTACACCTCTATACTGTAAGAATATAACTGAGCTGCAACAGCTCTTTAAGGAAAAATTGTCAAAATTTCTGACTTTTGTGCTGAACTTAACTACAGCTAATGGAAGTGCTTGGCTGAGGTTGATGCAGCCAAATAAGGTTACAATATCCATTTACTTTTCTCACCAACACTGTTAATATTTAATAAATGTAACAGCAAACATTACAATTGTTTTTGCATCATTATTACTTCAAGTGCATTATTATTATATGTACCTGGGGCTTGAAAGAGCAGACTAAATTTTTTTAAACAATGAATGCAAAAAAACATCTCATTCCAAACATTTCACATAGTTTTTCCTGCTATTGTTAATGAAGCACTGGCACAGGAACGTTTTCTGCAGTGCTTCTGGGGTTACTCGGCTCACTTACATTAAATGCAAGATAATTCAAGGTAAGAAATCTGCGTGCTGTAGAGAAAAGCAGAATCTGTGATCAATGTTTGTTTTTTCTGATTGTGATAAGAGTTCAGTGAGAGGTCAAAAGAGGGGAATTTTAAAGTTTAGTGAAGTTATCAAGTTAGTAAAAACAGTAGTACTTTAAAATGTATTAGGCCTGATTTTTATCATATCCACAAACTGTAAATACACCCTCAACATAGAACTACTTCATCTCTTGATCAAAGTGTTTTTCAGTGTAAATTAGCAGAATTTTCTGCTGACTTAAACAATGACTGTACGTGCATGACTAGGTTTGAAAGGAGACGTGTATATTAGTCACAGGATCTAAGAAATCTAACAAGTCTGATCAGACACACAGCTTCATCTGACCTGGTTATCAGCTCTTACTATCAGCTCAAAAAACGTCTGGCCTGGGTTTTATTGTGACTTTTGAGGCAGTTCAAAGCAAAGCTATATTTATTATCATCATACTATTACTGATAGAAAGATATAGATGTAACCCAAATAATTTGCATGGCAGGAAAAACTGAGTGAAACCCATCTGCTAAAGATAGTATATGAAAATCTGTTTCCACAATGTATATGAAGAAGTAATACAGCAAGTCTGAAATGTCTGACACACAATTTTCTTTGTCTCAAACAGACAGTAGTTGAAAAAGGACAGAACTTATTTTTCCAGAAAACCTTTTTTCCTGCTCTACTTCTAACAAGGAACATCAGAAATGTATAATGGAAATTTGAAGTCACTTGTGTTCAACTTGTTCTAAAAATGACCTCTGCATCTTCTCCGCATTTTATTTCCAGCTAATAAAAAAACTCTGGAGTTTTGTTAACAGAGGTGATGAAAATAGCTGTTGATGGGTTTCAAACCTCGTGATTAACTGTGATCCAAAACTTCTCCTGTGAAACTGAATTTCAGTCACACTCTATTTTCCATTTGTCATTCATAGAAAAAACTACTTCCCTGGTTTAAACTGTTGATCAGTGAGTGAAAACCTTTAAAAATGTTCCCCAAAATGACCACATTTAAAAATAATATAATTAATATGAGTATACCGCAATGTCACAGTTTTATGTGCCACAGTGTTACAAAACACAATATTTTCTTAATGAAACTGAATGAAAGCATTTGTGTACACTCCCTGATATCTGAATAACAACATAATTTGATGTTATGATTATAGAAATAATAGGCAAATTAAAAATTAGCTATAATATATTGTTGTCCTGTACTAAGAATTTGACTTGCTGACAGTCACATTTCAACATCTAACCAGTAGCCAGTGTTTTTCTTTCTTTAACACACAATCTATCATCAGGAACATCTATCATCTCATCTAAGTTACTCAAATGTGCAGTGCTTGAATAAAGCAAGGAGGCACCTCTACACACACATAATTTGTATTCTTATCAGCAAAAGCATGTCTTTTTTCAAACATTAAAGGTCACACTACAGCATGCAATTCAGGGGATTCACCAGCTAAAACATTTTGAATAAACAGTACAATTATTTGGGATAAATTCTGAGGCAGACTCACAGTGAAAGTGTTTATGCGTGTTTTGTCACAAAGCTGACAAATAATTAAACTCACTTAAACGTATATTGATAATGAACTTTATCCTAAGTTAGAAAAAAGTCATTATTTAGTATTTTAGAAAATGTACATTGTGTAATAATCTTAAATGTCATAGTCATCAGCACAAACATGTCCTGTCATTGAGAGAAAGAGTGTGTGTGTGATGTGTGTGTGAGTGTGTATGCCAACTAGCTCACCTGACAGGCGAAGAGGAGGAAATGAATTGTGTAGTATTGTATTAGGTCATGTAATAATGGAATCACCGCGGCCAAAGTCCAACCGTCACTTCAGTCACACAAAGACAAATACGAGTCCCTCAGTTTACAGAGACTAAATGCTGAGGCAGGGAAGCAAAAACAAACTAGTCTAAATATTAATGTTCTACAAAAAGACCCAAGTTTTATCTTCATCATGTAAATATCTCCTGAAAATAATAAATTCTGCACTTAATCTGCTGCTTAAAAGTGTTCACACGTAATAATAAAAAAACACACAGCACAGATGTCGTAAAAGGATGAGGCCAAAAAAAGCCACTTATTAGTGTTGGAACTTTCAAAAACACTCATCAAACATTTTTTTACAGGCATGACTCTAAATCGTAGTTTTAGGAATCTGTTTTATGTAACCCCACATAATAAAAATTTCACTGAAAATACTTTCCGTAAACTCAAATGCAAATTAGTTCATCAAATCAGTAAATCAGTTTTTTGCTGCAATTTCAACTAAGACCACGTTTGAAAAGATTGCCTGAAATTTCCAGACCTATTTCAAATAAAGATCTGCAGCGGAGGTGAGATAAGAATAGGAGGTGCAGCGGTTTGCTACAACTGACGTTTGAGAAAGAGGCCATCCAGAGGATAAATGTCTGTGTGAGAGAAGCGTTTATGTGTGTGAGTGAACATTCAGCTGTAGGTGGGGGCAGCTGCATCTTTCCGAGTGTAAAGGTGTAAATTTATTTTCAAGCACCTGCACAGTTAACATTATGGCCCGACAGCGCCTAAAGGGTTAAAAATGAAAGGCTGTCACCCATTCATAAGGTGATGTGTGACTGAGAGTGAGAGTGGCACAGAAAATCTGAGGTGAAGGTGGAAAGGCCTCAGTGAGGAAGGAAGCTGACGGTTGACAAGTTGTAATGAGGGAAACTTCCTCCTGAGAAGAAGTGAGCAGTGAGTCAGACTGAAACCTGACAACAACCAACGATCTGTCGCTTTGAGTCTGCAGCTCAATGAACAGTGACTGCTAGAGGGTCAGCTTTCTCAATACTCAACACACATACACACAAACTATCCAAAAACATTTTTCATTTGTTGTAAAGCTGCTGAGAGGTCGGCCTAATTGATCACTTTTTATTTGAAAAATATCTTAATTGGAACTCTTGGATATGAGGATTCATGTACAGTCTGCAAAACTACACACAGAGAGAAAAGAGACAGAAGGCAGCAGAGAAAAAGCTGATTCTTTTAAAGCTGCCTTTCACCGTACTGTTGTTAAAAATTCATTTTACAAATAAAATGCGCCAAAGCACATTTGGAGAGGAAGAGAGCTGATGCAATCTCATTGCCCGATTTCAGCAAGTGTGTGTGGGACCAAGTGTGCATGAGCGTGAATGTCTGTGTGTGTGTGTATGATAAACGGCACTCCCACCAGCAGGTGTGTCGAGGGCAGTTTCCAGCTACAGCCCCTGGCATCTCTACAAGGACGCCCATCGTGGCACCCATCAGCCCCCACACCCAGCACCAAGGCTGTTTAACTTCGATTACATGTAGCTCTTCTTTTTCAAAGTCCTGAGGCTGTGTGTCTGCGCGTGTAGGTGTGATTCATAAATGTTTCATTAAAATGTTTTTTACTGTTTCATATTTTCAAACCCAGTCTCTGGCTATTACCTTCATGATAACACAACTCTCTCAAGAATGCAAAATAACTTGTATAATATAATATGTATTCTGTACTAGACCTACAGTACACTGATGCACTTTCCAGCAAGGGCCTCCAACAAATACTGACACAAAGAAATGTTCATGTTCTTCTTTCCACCCAAGCGGGAGCACAGTCTCTTTTGCCCTGGTACAAACCCACTATGACAAAAGTGCGTCATGAGAAATAAAGCACAGAGGAGGTTTCACTGATAGACAAGAGTTCATCCTGTCCTGTGAAGCAGCCAGAACATGTTCATGCCCATAGACATCCAGTGGAAAAATACAAGCCATTAATCACCTTGTAGACTATTAAAGGCAAAAGTGCAACAAAATGTGACAAAATCTCAATTTCAAGGTCTAAACTGGATATTTCAAGCAGAATATGCAAGATTCATCTTCTAAAACCACCATGTTTTGTTCAAAGCCACCTCTGGTTCTGTGTGGCCTTCATCAGAGTCATGAGGAGGAGGAGGAGGCCTATTTCACACAAAAGGAACATAAATTACCTGAATGCCCCATGACCAACCAAAAGGTCCCTCAACCGTCAAGTTCTGCATTAACTCTTTCATGTGTGATGGCTGCACACCCCACAGGGTACTTTTGGTGAGACACACACACATGCACAAGTTGAGGCTTACTCACCCAATGAGGGAGACCATCTGTTCCACTATATGCCTGCTGAAGGTGACGATCACAAACAGTTTCTGTATGACAAAGAAACACACAGAGAAAGAACGAGTCACTTACTGAACCATGAGGTCACTGTTGGGAGGCAATACAAGGCAGCGTGTGCATCACAGTTTTAATCAGTAATTCCTTAGCTCCCCCTCACACACACACACACAGACGCGCACACACACATGCACAGACAACCTACCCCATTATGCCCAAGCACCATCAAGGCGGTTTGGTCTAAAAGCAGCCATGAAGACGCCCTTTTGTCATAGAGGGCAAGAAATAAAAGGCCTGGGTTCTATGACACACCACCACCACACTGGGTACACTGGGTCAGCATATTACACCAGCTGTCAACAGAATTGTGTGTGTCTGTACAGGATGGATGGAGATGTGGAGGGCTCAAAGGAGATATGTCACTGCTTTACAGGGGGTCTAGAGGCCGGCTCCTGTCCGGTCTGACTCCTGCTTAGTCATAGAGCCTTCTGTCTCATATCAACCCGTGTTCTCCTGCAGAGGGGAAGGAACATGCACCCACTAATTGACCAAAATCTTCAAGTTCCTTTACTTGCCCTCTGAGTTGTTCTAAGTTACTGTATTCTTATAAACAAACATGCATTTTAGCCACAAAAAATGTGGTTTGATCCAGTAACATCTAGGTTGCCTTCAACATGCCATTAGAAAGGCTAAACCCAACAGAGCTTCTGGCGGGTCCATCATTACAAACTCATGTTGTGCAGAAAAGGATTGTTCAAACCCACAGAACTTTATTTTAAATTCTCGTTCAGATCCCAAGGTTTCCAAAGATACTAAATATATGCTCCTGAATTACAGGGAAAAGTGTATAAAATGATACACAAGACATCTAGAATTTTCCATTTTGTGTAATGACGGAGCCATAAAAATGTCATCCTGGATTTGAATATTTCACTCAATATAAATGTGTAGCTTCAATTAGGTGCTGGGACATACTGAACACAATGTAATTAAATGTGCAACTATTTTATCTAACTTAGGCTTAGTGGCCAGTGTCTCATATGATACTACTATATTAGTTTGCAGTTACAGAGAACTGATCCATATTCTTCAGGAGAATATTTTACAGGATGTTTTTGGAAGAGTCTAAATTTTAGAAATGAAATACTACACTCTTACAGGTAGATCAGAGATAAAGCTTTTAGTTTGATGTTAACAAGCTATTGAAATAGGCAGTTATATTATTTGTATTTGTATATTGTACGATTTAAGTAAGCAAATTCATTAATTATGAATTGGTGTGATTTTGGCAAATATTAAGTTAGGATTATAATCAGTTCCTGTACAACAGAAAAACAATGAAGGTGCAGAATTTGCAAAAGTGTAGGAAATATTTAGAGCATGATAAATTTAAAACCATACGGGTGCAAAAATAAATGTGACAGCTGCTGTCAGTGCAACACCCAGAACATGACTTTTAAATGGTTAAACTGAAGATAACTCTGTACCAGGAAACGCCAACAACTATTTTAATTTCATGTGACAGTACTCTTTGATCAGTTCTTTGTTACTGTATTCATTGTAAGTTTATGTTATAGTTTTCTTTTGGTTTGTGGGGGTGTTAATCCTCAGGACGACAGTGTGGGTTAAACAGAAATGAAAGACTTGGAGGCAAAATCTTGGCAATGTAACAACCATAACAAAACTCTGGCATTAAAACTGGCAACAATAAAAAACATTTTGCTATCGCATCATTTCTGTATCCCACACAAAATCACCACAGGACAAAACCGTTAGTAAATCACCTGACTGCAGCTTTTAATCTCCACTCCAGTAAGACATTTTGGAGTAATGCACCTAAATATTTAATTTGAGCACAAATCTTCTTAACAGACAGTGACAACTGATTTGTCATTCCACACAAAGGAAGGAGGAAGGGACAGTAAGCTGACACAGGAAAGCTGACTAAGATGCATTAAATGTGTCTGCTCGGAAACTGATGCTGACATGGTCTTGACTCGCTAATTTCAGATAACTGATAATACAGATTAGGGCTAAGCATATCTCATTCATTAGTATTTTGTCACACAAACACACACTAACAAGGAAGAAATATTACATCAGTTCCCAGTTGTTCACAGAAAAGGCCCACCTACTATCAAGAACCATGAGTGCATTAACAGTAATATGGAAGTGAGAGCATCCTGTTGTGAATGTTGTGTTCCTGCAAGTTTAAGTGTCAAAGGTTAAAAAAAATAACAATTCTCCTATTGCACTTTTGCTACATGAACGTCTGCTGCCTCTGCCACACCTGTCCTCAGCAAAATCACCTCTCTCAAGTGGCCAAAAACAAGTATTTCCATGACATCAGTTGTCATCCTCAGGTGACCCGCTGCGTCACAAAGCAGCTGACGTCAACCATTCAACAGCACACATTCAGCGGTGGAGCTTAATGAGAATAAAAGAAGGAAGCAGAATAGAAAAGCTTCTCCTTGGAGACTAGTGAGAACACACCTGAAGCACAGGTACAAACCCAGATCAAAACACAAGCTTTGAAGCATTGACGCTGCTCAGCATTTTACGCCCACGCACACACAAATACACACATACACACCCACACCACAAGCGTCAAAATCCCCTTTTGTTCCTTCTTGGCCCATGAGGGAGAACGTCACCTGCTCTCTAGTGTGCTTTCCTCTAATACTCGATGCTTTCTGCCCACACACTGTAAACTACTACTATTTGCATTATAAGCAAAACCTGAGCTTGATGAAAAATATGTAGTGTCAGACGGAAATGTGGACCCCAGACATGATGGGAGAAGTCTTTCTTTCTGTGAGACATGGAGGAACACACCTCTGTCAATAGGGACCCTGGGGACCCCTGGGTGTAAACTGGTCCTGTGTGTGTGATTGTGCCTGTCCCCCGCCTTCTCCATCACCTCCCACAGACAACAATTATTTGCTTTAGCTTGCTGCCCCCACCTGATGAACTTTTTTGCTCAGTTTGATGAACATGGAAAAAAGTGACTTCCTTTTAACCCTTCCTCTCCGTGTCACAGTGATCAAATTCCAGGATTTGCTCACAAAACAGAAAGTTAGGCTTCTGATGGTAATCACAGACATGCTGCATACTCCTGGAGGAAAACTGAGGATTTTCCAGGATTAGAAAAAACATTCGCGATGCCAAAACTCTTACCAGCACTTTCATAAGTTCTCAATCTGCTGTAGTCTGACCAGTCTACAGTACAAAGTAGTGAGGCTGCTCCAGCTGCAGTCACAAAATGGTTGACTCCCCCTACTTTGCCTGCACAAAATGGCCTCCTCAATAGCAGCTGAGTCCCAGAAAAGAGATGCTGTGTATGAGTGTGATTCCTTGTTCAACACACGTCTCCCTCTGAACTATCCTAAAAATGTGCGCAGATCTTATTTGGCACATATGAATTGTGCTGATTATTTGCAACAGAAAAGAATGAGAAAGGAAAAGATGAGTACAGTGATGTGAAAGTGTGCTTTAATTGTCAGTAAACAGTATTTTTAAGAGAGAAAATAGTTGTAGCATTACCTATATGGATTTATAATAATTAACTTCAACTTACCTGAATGTGCATTTTGATAACCGCTTTCCCAATTAGTGTTGCACCAAAAAACGTCCAGAATGGAACCAGAAAGTGTCCACATGTTATTCCTGCCAGGTCAAACAATGGATTTGGTATCTGGGGAAAAGCAATATGCATGATTAGACTTTATATGGTGTAGATTTACTCAGAGAAATACAGAACACATTTAGGAATAAGCGTATAGGAAACAACGTACCAAAATATTAAAACACATTCATGCATTAACCTATCATTTGTATAGGAATGCTAACTGAAAGTCACTGATGTAAATTTGAAAAGTATCAAATGTGTGTCACATCTCAAATGTACATTTCACAATATGTATTTTTTGTTTATAGTGTATTTTGCACATATTAGAACTGGCATTTCCCTTGCGGTGGCGTACAAATGTCAATATAAGATTAATATGAACTTGAATGAATGAAAAAACATATTTAGACTGACGACTACACAGCAGGGGTGAAAAATATATTACACAAAAACAAAAACAAAACAAATCAACCTGTTCGATTTCACTTACTGAAGCACAGGCTAAAATCCCAAGGAACCCAACCTTCTGGATGAGTTTCTGCACTGCTACTTTTGCACTAGTGGCAAAGTCCTGAAAAAATCCAGAGAGAAAAATGTGGGATAACATTTTCTATAATAGACTTCATGTTTAGTTGGCATTAATCACATTGTGTATGCATACTGTTCGTACAGGTTGGACATCCCTGGTCCCTGGTTCAACAATTTCTACTAATTATTTTTATACTTGTTTCCACTGGATACTTTACATGTTGTCTTTATAATTACTGGATTATGTCAGATAAAAAAAGATTATTGGTTATCTATTTTGTGTGATTAATTAGTCATAATTTAATTAAATTTCATACTAATAGATACAATTGTTGGGATACAAATAACTACAGAAATATTTTTATTAAAGACAGCAACAGTAGATTAGAGCAAAGACTTGTTCTTATGGAACAGGGATCATCACAGAGGTGTGTGAAATAAAGATGTGTAGCCAGCTGCAATGTCGTTTCTTGGAAGAGACTTTAATAAATGCTCTGAAAGCCATTCAAATGTCATCGTCAAACAAATTATGAATTTGGCATAATGTCTTAATTTGGGAAGACACTGTATAATCAAAGATCTGCTATAAGGACTTCACCATTATCCTTGAATGTTAATGTTAAATTACTGTCTGGTTACTGACAATAACACCTTTCATTTTATATCTAAAAACTTATTAGTGTTTCAGTGAAACGAAAAATTAAAAAATAAACAGTTTTTGTACATGTGCACGTTTCCAAATTTGTCGAAAGCAGCAGCAAAACGTCCTACAGCAGCTGCAGCAGGATGATTTTCTCCCTAGTGTAAATGTTCCCTAAATAAAAACTAAATGATATTTGAAGATAGCAACTGACAAACCAAATAATTAGACCCTTAGAAATTAGATACACAGCAAGTAAACCCTTAAGAGTTTGATAATATGTATCTTTTGTAAGTGACTGTGCATCAGAATGATTTTCTTTCTTTAGATCTGTGTTTCTCAATCCTCTCAAGTTTAGCTCATTAATTTTAAATATAAAGTATCTCCAAACTCCAATACGCTTGCTCTTTACAATATTTATACTGCATTCTTTCTGATGTATCCATTTCTTTCAAAATAAAAGTAAATATTAAGTCTGATGAGGAACTCCTGATGATGGAAAAGTTCATATTTATCACAATAAACATGAACTTACCTAACAAAAAAAACGTCTTTAGAGGAAAATATATTTATTCACATGTTTGAATGAAAAAGGTAGGTTTCAAGACTAAATCAAATCTTATGCTAAACTCATGACCCTCATCCTAAAATGTTTGCAGCAGAAATGCACTGATTCACCTGCTACATATTCTAAAATAACGCTCATCTCTAAAACATGCTTCTTCATTCTAGGAGAAAATCATAATCTGGTTTTAGCATGTCTCTATCTTACCTCTAGTGCCAGTTTTTAATTCCATTGTCACTGGGAACGTGAGAACAAGACAACAGACTCTGGTCATTCCAGTGAGTCACATATTCTTATTTTTCCTGCTGGTCTTGCCCTATCCCCCTTGACAGATCCACAAAAGCCTCTTTTCATAGTAATGACACAGATTTTTCCCCAATATATCTTTTCTGGGAAGAGGAATTTTAATCTTTTTGGATTTTACTTAAACCTGTTCTGGGAACACACTGGGAATGCAAAGGAAAACCTTGATCCAGGACCCTGCAATTTCTGGGAAGACACAGTCACTATCTAGGTAAAGTATATAAAAATGCTTCCAAAACATGCTAGATTAGCCATTGTTAAATTAAAACAAATGATATTTTGCATAGAAATTATGAGATTCTCAGTTGATATCATAACTTTTAAAATAATGCAAAATGAAGAACCTTGCATTCTCCAAATATTTAGTTAAATTGTTTTTATTCACAGGGCCTTAATTAGTAAATAAATTGATCTGTTGGCCGTGGATAATACAGACTTTACAGCCAAAAAGTGCACAAGAACTTTCATTCGTTAATATTTATTCATTTGTTTGATCTTTTTTAAAGGATGTTGCATTTTTATCATGAGATACAATAAGATTATTCTTTGTTTGCAAAGCTAATGGAATTTTTGTGGTAATACTGTCCTTTTTTTAATATCCAGAATTTCCAGACATATTTATGCTATATATTAATAATAAACATTGTTTTAATTTTTCATCATATTACATGAGAACCTTGTTTTACACACAGCTCTTTATAAGGCACCTTTGTCCCATTAGTACTGTGTCCCACTAAATTCAGCGGAATACTGAATTAAATACTATTTGGTTACTATTTATTTCTTTATAGAGAAAATATACAAAAAAATTTGACATTTCACTGCTTTAATTTAAATATGTATCTTCTGTAGTCAAAACCTAATACATTACAGTTTGCATTGGAAATATTAATGTATTTAGATGTTTCACATTAACATAATTTTGTGCCTTCCAGATAAAATTTCAGGCTCATTACATATTTTAGAGCAGAATATTTTAAATAAATAAATTAAACTGCATTTAACTGCAAACACATTTCTTTATAGGCTTTCATAAACTGAACTAACAAACTGACTAATGATATGGACACATCATTATGTTGGCTAATATTCACCTTAAGACATTTATAAAATTATGTGTTTGTCCTAAACCAAATTCTTTTAATGTTTTTTTTAATAATGTTTAAAGTGTTTGGAAAATGCATCTGTTACATTTTATATAGAAACTCTAATATAATTTGTGTTCAGTGGACTGTCTTTAATTATATTAACAATAATAACTTTCCTGTATGTAGAGAACATTTTTTTCCACTGAAAGCTTATTTTCTTCACTTAAAACAATCAAAACTACTACTCAACTACAAGAAAATCAGAGAAAAATAACATTTAATATTAAAAAACAAGAAAAAGTGTTTTCTTTTTTTTTTAAGTAAGGCCTCTGTGGCTGAAATTTCATATTAATTTGAAAAAATGTTGAGCAGTAGGGGGCTGGCAATACATGATCATACCTAATATGGTCAACAAAACCAGTACAGTGCGGATGACATTCTTTATGGGGTGCAACCCAGTGGACAGGAAATTTGAGAGACATGGGAGGTCCCCTAATAAGGTGCTAGTGGGGGGAGCAAAGGGATTCAGAATCTGATTGGTTCACGATTTGAATTTCTGCCTCCACTGACATCCAATAGTGAAGGTTTTTCCTTGGACAAGCCTGTAGTTTTATTTCTAGCCAATCCTCATGTGTGCATACATGTGTGTGTGTGTGTCTTGCTCAGCTGGTGTGAGACAGGGAGGGAAAGAATGTGTATGGTTACATTACAGTTGAACCTCTGAGGACTGTGTCCGCACCAGGGACACCTGACAGCCACTGGTTATCCAGCAAAGACAGAACCCTGCAGAACCAATCAGTGCCATGGAGACAGACCGTGAATCCCATTTGTTTTCTGACATCATGACACATGCATTGTTTGCATTAGCTGCTGTAGCGGCTCATGCAATGAGATTGAGAATGAAAATATCACCACAGTGTGAACAAAGGGTCCCTGTGGAGGTGAGGGGAGGGCACAGAAGGGTGTGTTGCATGTGTGTGTGATCTTGTGACACTGTGATTTACTATAGTTGAACTCTGTACTTGGACTCTCTCTCTATTCTGCATTTCTGGACCAGAGAAGCGTCTATCTTGGATGGCTGGGGTTCAGACATCCAGACTCTGTTGTTGGCGGCTTATGGAAAATCACCATCTTTGCCAGGCAGCTTGCCAAGGGCTGACTGCCACCACCCCAACCCCCACCCTTCCTCCACCCCCGTCACCCCCCAGCCTGTATGGTTGGGCTTAGCAGCAATTACACTTGGTAAGATCTTGTCAAGGGTGCAGCGTCATTAAAGCCATAAAGGTTTTGGTTCCAAGTTTGGCTGTTCTACACACATGCTTTATTCAGCAGTCTGCCAAGTCACCCCACATGGAGCCGACCTCTGTGGGGAATAATATTCATGTTTGATCTGTTATAGGTTTGGATATTTTTCTACATACACTTATGATGGCCAGATAAGCCAATATCTCATCTGAATAAGCAAAGCACATCTTACTGGTATTGTCTTTACAGATTGTTCCCACTGCGTGATACATTAACATCTATTGCTTTTTTGGAAAAATGAATCAACCTTTAGTAAAATACAGAGTTTTAGATATGAATGGACACAACAATTCATATCTAAATGACGCCCCACTGCAAACATAAGAAATATAGTGTGTTTTGACTTAAACAGACCAGTGTGACAACAGAAAACGTAGTATTAATTCTATGTGTATAAGAGCACATTCTGTATTCAAATTTAATTTGTGAGCTGTAGATTTAACCTGACAGTTTGAAAATGTGTGGTTACAGTTACCAGGTGATGACAGTTATTACAAAAATCCACGGGGAAAAACCCGAGAGAAAGCATTTTTTTGATTTTGATCCAGAAACCCCAACGCATTAACAGTTTCTTTATTTTAAGCAGCGTAGTGATTTACTAAATGTAAACAGGGTGACTTGTAAGTATTGGGTTTTATAAGTATACTTAGTTTTGGCAGTGTTTCATCTATAGTGCATTATTGTATGATGTGATATCCCCTTATTTTGGATTACATGACAAGTTGCTCAGAGGGTTCTTTCACAAAAAACTGAATTTTCATTGTGAACAAGCTAGCAGAGTATACACTTTGCTTTCAGTAGGCTTTGCTAGTGCTGATAGGGTACAGAGTTCAAACACAGACAAAAAGCAGGCAGCAACAAGGCACTCTGCTCCATGTGGAAAATTAAAGTGTCAGACAAGGAAAAATCTATGCATAGCCTATACACAAGTCAACACCCACGCACATTTTTTCTCTCCCGCTCTCTGTGTTTTCTTTTTTTTCTCAATGAAAGTCTTTCACACAGAAGACACGCATCTCTGCTGTGAGCCCCCCGACATGATGACGGCTAAAGTTCATCTCATTAACTACTGACAAGCCCACGCCCGCGCTCTGGTACAGGAAGTGGAGTGATTATGGAGTCCTGACGCAATCGAAGCTACAGTCCCCTTTCATGAAAAAAGAATAAAGTAAAAAGAAGAGCTACACATTCAGATCTATCTAGACACACACAAATGCAGACAAAAAAAAAATGCACCCCTGAGTCCACGTTGACAAATTCTTTAACAAGCTGCGGTTAAAGGGAAGCTGGTTTTACTCTGACTCACCCCCCTCCTTTCAAACAGTTTACTGGAAATAAAGAGGGAGGAGGAGGGAGGGGGCACTTTCAGAGAAGTCACGTGACGGGGCCGGGCAAACCACAGTACAGAGAGCCTTTGAGTGCAGTAGGCCAGGGGGGAAGGCAGGCATACGCCCAGCGCAGATGGCCCTGATTTGAGTTACAGGAGATACGATCCTGGGAGTTGGCAATCAAGAATTCACAGCCTGTTAACCACTTCCATGCCGGATGAAAAAAAAAACACCCACACACAAGCCAAAAAATAATGTCATTATCAAGTTACAAGCCATCCCATAACCGATCCATGTTGAGATGCTCCGATATGGCCTGTGTCAATACTGAGGATTCCTCTTCTGGACACGGAGTGCTCTCATACAGAGCTAAAGATTTAAGAGGGGAAAAAAGCTGATCTTCATGACATCAGCGTCTGGAGCTGATGGCATGACTTCATTATTCTTGAATAGCTCTGTTGAATGAATGAGAAAAAAAACCCAGCGTGCTCTGCTGCCGTGCATCACATGCACTTGTGGCAGGAAGTTGGCACATGCAGGCTGGGAGAAATACCACTGGGTTTAGGTCAAACTGCTGGCACCTACGAACCTCTGTGACTTGATCGGACGGGACGAAGGCAGCATCTTAATCCAGCTCTGCTGCTGTGTGTGTGGGAATGTGTGTGTGTGGAAGGGGACAGGGTTGAATTGATGACAAAATTTAACCACTTCCTGTCTAAACACAATGATCCAACGATACCAGAGTTTTTACAATCCAATCCCAGTGGAGCCCATTTCCACTTTGGTCTATAACTATTGCTTTTCAGCTTTCAATCAAAAACTCAGACACAAATCCACAGTGGCTGAATGCCTCCGTGTCCACCTCAAAAGGTGTGAAAAGCAGAAACGTGAAAATCAGAGAGGTGTTCTTGTGATCTTCTTGAGGTAAAGAGGGAACCCAGGGAACATCCGAGTTATGGTCAAAGCCCTGACGAGAGAAAAAATTTTTCCGTATGTTGCAGGTCCTCCCTGGTACGAGCAGCACCTGCAGATGCTGTCCAATCAAGCGAGCACACATTACATACATACACACAGCTGCTAGATATCATCAGAGAAAGAGAGTGAGAGAGAGAGAGAGAGCAATGCGCAGTGGGAGACGAACACAGTGCATGAGAAAGAATGAGCATAGGAATAGAGGGACAGAAAAAGAAACAGTGTCAGAGAGAGAGCAAGACTGCTGCAACTGAGACAGCAGCATGCACCGTCACTTCTAATCTGCCCGTGCATGGATGCGAGACAAACAACCGATGCTCCTCCTGCGTCACTGTGTTAATTTGTTTGGGAAAAGACACGTAGGAGCTCCTCACTGCTCAGATGATCACTTAAACAAAATCTTCTCTTTCCCACGCTGTCCGTTTGTCTCTCTGCTCTTTTTTTTCACAGTTTTGTTGGGAAACGCCACTTTATCAGTAAGTGATGTCAGAGCTCCGTTTGCACACATGTGGCGCCAGGGTTGTTGGTGCCAACCTACCCAGCTGTCCAGAGCATTAGTAGCAGTGGACCTTACAGAAGGTGCCCTGCTGCATGGTAATCAGCAGCACGCGTTCTGCTCGCCAAATTCTTTGTGACTTCCTTGAACATGTTTCAGTATTACTAACTCGAAAGGTTATGTGTTGGGAGTCAGTCAAACTATGATAAAGAAATATGTGGTTATTGCAATATTTCCCTAAGAACAACGCTCAATTTACACACATGCAGCAAATCTACAGAACCGAAAGTATCATTTATGAGGACTGCTTTTACCTCACGGCGCCTGACAATGCAGTTCAAAGTTTTACCTCAAAGAAAGTAGCGCAATGAGGATTTTAGCCCAGTTTTTGTCAATTTTGGCACTTAGCCCAGATTGCCCTGTATGGTGTTATGTGGGAGAAAAGACAAGTGACTAAGTAACTGGTTAAGCACTGACTTCTGTAACTATCACCGAGAGGTAAAAGCAGTGAAAGTTCATGTGAAATATACAATAATTCCTTTTTTGACAACTAAAAACTGTTTAACAGTGTTTCTCATTTCTAATACATACACAAATACACCTAATATAGGATGGGTTTTATACTCTATAGCCAGAGCTTTATTTGCAGGATTTTTTTTATCCTATTTGAGTTACAAAATTATCAAGGAAAGCATGCTAGTAACAAATTGATTCATACCTAAACCATGATTGGACTGTTAGTAATCCTGAAAAGTGAAATGCATACTGTAAACAAAAAGAAACATTCCTTGGAAATACCAAGTAATCCCTTGATATCTAAAATACCCCCATAAAAAACAGGAGATTTATTTGTTAACAGTCTGGTATCGTTAGCTACAGTTTATTTGCAAATGCAATAGCGAGTGAAAAAAACCATTTGTGGATGCAGTTGTTTTACTTCACTTGACCTGTCTGACTGTTTGACCCACACTGCTGGAGAGAGAAAAGCATTCCTGAGGATGAAGACTATTAGGACAGATGGTTCTGATGAAACATCTTTACAAAACCACACACATATCTCCCCTCAGTTCTCTTCTTCTATTCATGATCACAAGAGGCTGGAAAAATAAATATTTACACTGAGCTGTTAGGTATTGTTGAAACTTTTGCAGGGATGTTTGATATGTAAACATTTTTTTACAGGAATTTCCACATGAAGGACCGGGCATTTAACTTGAGTGCATCATTACTGTTCCCTTAGTCATAATGTTGAGAAAGGACTTGATTCCTCCTGTACTGATGAGAAACTGAGGTGGGACTTGGTCAGTGATCACACACACAGGGTGCCAGACTTACACAATGTGGTAAGTCTGGCACACACAATCTAGGGAGATTGCAATTACCTATTTAGAAAAGTACCAATCGGTTTAATTGAAATGAGGATGAAATCAAAGCCACTGGAAATGAAATGGCACAAGTGCAGAGTGAAACAGTACAAAAGAGTAGAGAGGTAAGAGCAAAGTGCAGCAGGTAGAAGTGGATGTTACAGCTTTACAAGGTGAGTGATCTTGGGAGTAGGGGGAGAAGGAGGAGGATGTGAAAGTGGTTTCATGATAGAGTATGACGAAGGGGAGAAGTTGAAGAGGGTTGAAGATAGTGAATGAAGCTGTCACCTGCGCAGACTGAGTCTGGTCCTGCATCTCCTCAAACTTCTGATAATCGTTGTCATCAGGGTCAGTGCCTGACAGCCGCGCTGCCCGGGCCATGAAGTAGGGAGGAAGCTCTCCTATAGCTGTACCTGCACCCTGCTCATACAGGAACACAGACAGAAACACACACACCGAGAAGGTTCATTAATACTGATCATATGCTGGAAATTTCTAGCACTCCCTTGATGTGCTTTTATAGTTAGTACTTGTATAGTTTCAGAAAACCTGAATTTGAACTAAAGCGAGAGAGTTGTTAGTTATGTACAGTGCAGGTTGTTTACGTGTATGATCTTTATTATTTTGTGTTTAGATGTTGCAGTTGATTTTATTGCTTGGTGGTATCTTTTAAATTATGCATTAGCTAGTTCTTTATTTTTCTCTCTTTATGTTTCTCTATTTTGTTTTAGTATGATGTTAATTATTACAAGAAAGCATGCGAAAATGGTGCCTGGAGGGTTAATGGAGCAAAAATATCAATATCCACTATGCAAAGGAGCTTGCACTGCTTGACGTCTGGGATTGTGCGATCAGCGAGCTTAAAAGGAACAAAACGGAAAAGGTTTACGAGAACTAAAATCCTTCAGATTATTAAGCGATCATGGACACATAAAACACAGGCCAAGGAAAGGTGAAAAACCAGATGCCACCTCTAAACAGCAAATCAACTCACTGCACTGCTAACTGCTCTGTTCCAATCCACTTTGGACATGTGGAATCCAGTGCTTCTGGGAAATTTAAGAAGTGCTAACAAGCCTAGGGGGGTCTAAAGGAACCAAGATATCAATATCTGACAGCCAAAAGGAGCTTGTAGCTGTAAAGCACTGGAGCCTGTGTGATAGAGGGGGGCTTAGCAGAGAAAAAAGCGGAAGTGATTTGAGCAGAATAAATCCTCAGCACTTGGTCGGTTCATCAAGTTCATGCCGCCAAAACATGAGGACACGGAGGGAGTTTGGGGGGGGTTGAGGGTTACAGACTTAATTAACACAATGAAAACAGCCGCCAAGAAATGCAGTGTTTTTGGAGGTGCTCACAGCTCATTACTTTAATGTTTCAGGGGGGAGAGTAGGGTTGCAAGGGACATGAGAGAAGATGTTGAGGATATAATTAGTGTAAGTTACAATTACAAAAGGCATATGAATGACTTCAAGCTCCAATACATTCCCAACATCCTTCAATGCATAGGCAGCAAGATTCAGTAATGAAACTGAGCTGTCTAGGTGGAACATACACAAAATCACAGCTTCAATCTTTCTTCCAGAAGAACATAACTGATTAATCATAGCCACATTACTTGCATGTAGTTGGTTGGCTGAGCCAGAAGATGATTAGTGGGTAGTTAGGAACCATGGCAGCGACAACAAGCCCAAACAATCATTCTCAGGAGGCGGTGCCATCCCAAAACCTGGCAGACTGCATCTTTAATCTGGACACCCTCCTCTCTTGTTAACACTGCAGTCTTTGATGAAATCTGCCAGTTCTCATAATGGAGATGTGCCTTAATCTTCCTGGCAGCTGCTCCATTCAATAGCCTTGCCTCTATTTTTGAGTGTGCAAGCGGCTGTGTGTGTTTGCATTGTGAAGGAGGCAGTGAAATATGCCCGCCTGCACAGTGGCGGTGTTTGAAGTGGAGCACTTAAGGGAGCGGCAGTAGTGGACAGAGAGATTTCAAGAGGTAAATAAAAAAATACAAAGAGAGAGGAGGAATGAGAATTGAGAGAGGAGGAGGAGAAGAGGTAATGGCAGGGAATGTCATGTCTGATCACCAGTGTTTGCAGAAGGTGAGATGCTGGCAGGAGGAGGAGGCGGGGTTGTTAGCAGGGGTACTCTGAAACCGTGGGCGCAACAGGTGTCTGCAACTGTAGATCTGACAGGGGTGCTGCGTTGAGTCCAAGGAGATTGGATGGCACACACACACACACCAACAAACACTCCTGTATCACACCACAGAGTGGTACTGCTGCTGGTGCGGCTGCAGCTTGGTGCAGAGGAAATATGATTCCACTCTGAAGCCAGAGAAACAAACATGCTGCTAAAGTTTTTTTTAAGTTTTTTTTACATGCCCACACACTAAATGGAAGATAGATGTTACATGTTTCAAAGTTGAAGATCAGTATCCTTTATTATGGTATCATTTTTTTAATATCAGCTTAGCATGTAAAGAAAAAGTTTAATGTTAAGATTAAAGGGTAGTAAATGAAAATCATCAATAAAAGTCTTGTAGTACAAATGTGTATGATTATCCACTAAATCAAAATCTTGGTGAGCATGTGTATCTATGTGTGTATACTGAATATATTACAAACAATAAGAGGGCCTGAAGGTCAGTTACAGTAGTGAGCAGGTTACGGAAAGCCTGTAAAATGTCACTTCTGCACACTGTTTGTGTAACTATGTTATTATAGCCTTGCTTGTAAAAAATGCAATAAAAATTTATTAAAATCAAAAACCTGCCAAGTTCCCGTAAGGTCCCTATAATGAAGTAGCCGAAGATCTGTATTTCCCTGTCACCTCAGTACCTTCCTTCCATTATACAGAACAAGGAAACAGATAACAAAGACTGATTAAACTCGTATCATGTGGCAGTTCTCTTTTCTCACTGTTCAGCAGGTCTGTCTTTCTCATGATTAAAAAAATCAACTGAAAATAACAGTGAACATGAAACGGATCTGTAGTTATTAAGAAGTCACTTCTAGATCATTGTGGTACATATCTCTTGTTTTTATGTATCCTGCAAATGTGTGTGAGCAGCAGTGATGGTTTCGTGGTAATTCTGAGACAATTGTGCGTCACTGATAAACAAGCAGAGGCACCTCCTCTAAGCATAACTCAACTCTTAGTAGGCTGTTCTTTCCAACCTTTAAAAACAAAATGACATTATAAATGTTAACATGTTACCACCATACAGTACATTTCTACTATACAGAGGTACGCTGTTCTGCTCCTTCTTTACATAGAATGTACATAGTAAACTGAAAATATTTCATCTTTCTCAGCAGCCACAAGGCTGGTTAGAGGTGTGAAACCACTGAAGCTACATAGGGGAAATTCACGCTAAGGAGCTGGGGTTTCCCAGCAAATGAGTTATCAATGAATTCATTTGTCACTCATAGTGTGAATGCAAATTTGTACCATTTCTATCTTCTTCTACCTCTCATAGAGGTTACTGCATAAAATGATGAACCATGTAATCTACAGCTGGCTACAGACCACCTAGTGATGTAAAAGATTGAAAAACATATTTGTAATAAAACATTTTAAAAAAATTATGCACCATAAATTGTGTGTTAACTAAGAAAAGGTCATAGTGTGATTTGTGCACATATACTCCTACAAGTCTTTGGTATGTATAGTTTGACCCAGCCACTGGAAAATGAGGTCTAAAAGCCTTCAATTTTGGTAATTTTCATGTTTCTACCACCCTCTGTGTAATGACACTTTTCAAAACCCACTGGATAAATTCAAGAATGCATGGTGGTCAACCTGAAAACAAGACTGTTTTCCTTAGCTTCTGAAAAAAATGGCATATGGGAGATATGAGCTTTCCACCTGACAGCAACAATATTTGAAAGCACACACTCCACACTGCTCTTGTTTTTGCTTGCTAACCAACTGGTCTAGAGCATGCACTGCCAGAGTAGGACAAGCACTTACCCACATACACGCTTCCAAGCGGACTTTGGAGATGATGGTCCAGAGAGAGATACTTTCAAGTAGAGCTGCTGACCCAACCCCTCGGTCCACCCCTGTGGCCTCCACGCCCACCTGCTCAGTATCTGAGTTTAGTTTTGGTGCTTCATGCTGGGGACAGACAATTTGGTCAGGATAGGGTGGTTCGGGGAAATCCACAGAGCCACATTCGTAGGCTGCCAGGGTCACTGATGCTATGTGTGGTCCCTGAGAAATAGAGAAAGTAAGTGGAGAAAAGGAGGAAGATGAAAAGAAAAGGAATTAAAAAGAGAGTGGGAGTTAATCCACCTATTGGAAGTAGTTTTGAGTCAGAGGAAGAACCCTTCGTTATTAGCGTAGTTTAGCAGTGAGTCAAACACTGATTGATAACATAAAGACAGTTATATGTGGGCCAATATCTTAACTGTGGTTCTCCTGCAGTTCATACAGCAGCTTTATTTTAACAAGAAATTTGCATAGAGAGTGAATTTCTGCTTTTCTTGTTTTATTAGTACAGAAAACGCGCATCACATAACTGTGATGATTAAACTGGAATGTTAAGCAAAAAGCTAACATGTGGTTTTAAAACCTACAGGAGAATCAAAGTGTCAACAGAAAAAGAGAGTCACATATTCCTGCATGCCAAATGAAAAAAATATATTTAAAAAAATAAAAAAACAAAAAGAAGCTGTGAAAGGAGCAGAACTTCTGCTTATTGTACAAAGATCTTCTATAATATCCTAAACAAAAACATTCACAGAAGTCGCAAAAAGTCCTCAAACTTTTAATCGTCCATTCAGCCTGTTAAAAAGCCCTACAACTAATATTTTACACATTTTATAAGGAATTAAGTGCCCGTTCTGTTGTTATTCCAGAGAGACTGAGCTATTGTTGCATACAGCCTGCACATAAGTTTTTCCTGTCAACCAGGGAAAGAACAGGCCCAAACGTGAGTTCAAACGAACATAGAAGCAAGCCACAGAGAAATCCACTGCAGCCAGAAGCCAGACAGAGTGAGGTGTTACTGGAAATCCGTCTATACATGCAGTAGATGTACTCTAAATTTCTCCTCTACCTTTGGCTTATTTAGGAAGCATGGTTTACAGATTTGAACTGTATGGACAGTTACAGTGCTCTTTTTCAAATTCCAGAGAACCATGGTGAACATTACTTATTTACATTTCTAATAAACACTTAGTGTTGGTTTCAGTTTCAGTCTGATTTTCGGCAGACTTCAATAAAAACAAGACATGGCGGGGTAATAATAGTTCTGTGAGAGAAGTCTACCTAGAGAAATCAGGTTTCTCTAATCCCCTACCCCGATTAAGGAAACCAGATTTTCTGTTTACACGACAGAAATCAGGTTACTCAAGAAAGGTGACTGTAAGCCGGTTACTTGAATGCATGTTATGTTATGTTAATGTTAGGCATTTGTATAAACTCTGAATCATAGGTCATTAAACTCTCTGGTTAAAAACGTTTTCACATATAAATTTGGGCAGCGTTGGGAGAATAAGGTCCAGACATCCTGATGAGTTGTGCTGTCACAGATATTGCACACAGTGGGAGATTGTGTGATTCAGACATGTTCTCACGTGGGGAGAACCCCCACTTGATTTCAGAGAGGGCCGGGTGCCTGTGAAGAGCGTATGGGGGGAATGGCATGACACACTGACTCCAACATTTACCCAGATTTGTACATTAGCACTAGTAGCTTGTAGGATAAAGTCTAGCTAACCTCAGGGCCATCTGACTGGTTTAGGATGTCGATGATGACTGAGTCTGAAATGTGATTGCTGGTTTGCTGAACAGGGTACAAAAAGTACAACAATTTCCCTCAACAAGGACACTATCTGTATTGGGTGAGAGCACATGTTTGTCTAGGTTTTACACTGAACAGGATCCAGTCAGGAAGACAAGGTCAACTTTGCATTTCCTCTTTAACAATGCTTGTTACACACCAAACAATGATCTGAATGGATCTGAAATGACCGATATGATCAAACAAGTCAGTAATGTGATCCCTGTAAATAAAGGTTGGGCCACAGAGTGGGCTGATGGAGGCTCTGTGTACTCTGTCGATTCTATGTGTTTACACTCACGGGTATGTGTGTGTAGGAAGGGTGCTCCCTGTGACGCACAATGTCAGTTTGGCATTACGCAATATGGCGGCTAAGTGATCTGGCAAACCTTGGGTGGGAGTGGAACTTCCGGAGCTGTTTGGGACATGGCTGGACAGGACATGACGGGACGTGAGAGGGCAGGACAGTTGTTGTGTTTATGAGTCAACATAAAACAGCTATGGCTTCTTTATGAACAGTGCCCTCCCTTTAGATGACAAAGATTAGTTTCTGTACACACAGTATTAGCAGTAACATTTATATTAATAATAAAAATTACACACCCTGGGCTCACAGAGAAAACATCTGATGCTTGCACACTGACTTTCTTACGAAGGCAAAAGACAAATAGGAAAATCTTTACTGACCCAGAGTGAAGAGTCATCAAACTCCCAGCACTGACCCAATCAGACTGGCTACTTTCCAGCCCAAAATCTTCCGCAGTAACTCTCTAGTGAGATCAAGTTCCCTGGACACTTCATACATATACACATACTCCACAAGTCCAACGTTTGTGTGGTCAAGAAAGATTACATATATATATAGTCTGATCTCAGCCAGTGTGTGTTTACCAAAAACCCACAGACAACCTGCCCATAGTGTTGCAAGACTTGGAGTATGTGCTTTCTCCCGCTCTCTCTGTCTAATGCTGTATCGCTGCCTCTCATCTTACACAATAGCCTTGTTCAGCTGATTCACCATGAAGCTGCATGATCCAGGTATGTGGCCCCTGTCTTACTTAGTTACTGACCTGATTAACCACACAAACACATCTCATCTCTTTGTAGTGATTAGTAGATGATTAAGAACATGAGAAAAATGCAAAACAAGTAGTGTGGTATTAGAGGAAGGATTTTGTCTCTGATGCAGCACTGTTTCTTCTTATAGAAACAATGTAGTGGTGTGGGTTTATGTGTATAACTATCATCTAATAATTGCTGAAATACACTACAGCACTGACACAAAGTCCCTCTCTCTGGCAGCATTGTTGTCATTCCTGTGTCGACCTGCACAAATCAACTCTTCTTCTCCAAAATGAGTGGGTATGGGTAGGAGCGCACGCACATTGTCAGTTATGGAGGAGAAACACTCAGTTTGGATAACATATTAAACTATGTGTGAGTGTGTGTGTTTTGACAATATATCATTCATACAGAGCAGAGCGCATGTTAGGAGAGCACATGGTCCATCAGAGAATTACTGTCAAACAATTGAAGGGAGATATCCACTGTAAAATGTTCAAAGAAATCCCTAAAATTAAACTTCCAAGTTAAAGTGACAAAAAAGACCCAGTGTGTTAGATGGATTTATCTTGGGGAGGTGTGGTGATTTTAACATTACCTGTCCTCATCAGTCTGCAAGTGTGTATTTTTCTTTAATCAGATCAATCAGATGGAAATGGAGAACATGCCAAATGGTTTTGCTAATCTGACATCTAGAGCATTTTAAAAAACAATACGACGACAAAGAAAATCAAAGCCATCAGAGGAGCAGGAGTTCATCATATAGGCCGTAACGTCAACTCCAGGTAAGTACTGGTAATTTTCTTTGGGCTAATTCTGTTGAATGTCAATAACTATTTCAGCCCATATCTTGTAATTTTACGATGGTTTAAATACTGTTAGTTAAATTACATAGGAGCACAGTAAATAGTGTTTTCCCCCTTGACCACTGTAATGTTAATCCCATCATGGTTAGTGCTGTGAAGCAACGTTTTTATGAATGGATTGCCATTTTGTTTGTGTCGTGCATGAGGACACACACATGATTAAATGGGAGATGATGCTGTACATATTTGTGCCTCTGCCTCCATGATAGTCTTTGCTTCTACTGTACATGTGAAGAAAAAAAATCATATCACTTAAAAAAATCACAATGAAGCTAATAGAAGCTCTTTATCAGCACTAATGCAAAATTATATGATTGCAACATTTTTTAGCTCCTCAAGTCCCCAAAGTCAGGTGTAGGGTGACATTTGCCGATTCATAGCGATCTTTGTTGTGGCCACTCAAACGTCTGAGGAGTTTAACATGATGAAGTTTAACTGATAACAATTTACTTTGACATCTAATAAATTATTTTTTATTCTTTATCCTGGATTAGTGAAGGTGATGGTTATGACCACAGCAGCTGGTGAAGCACATGAATAGAAAAGAGCTTCCTCAGTGGCACAGTGAGAACAAATTGTGCGTTAGTGTGCCCATTAAAGGAGGATGTGAAAGCTGGTTGGCCAATAGCTGCTGCTGAGAAGAACTGCTCACGCAAACTGTTGATTACAGTATCATCATTATATGAATAGTTCAACACTTGACATTAAAATACCTAATTCTATTTGCATGAGTTCAGTAGACAAACACATATTCACAGTATCATGTAAAAGTGTAGGCTTCATGACATTAATTGTAATACATTTTGAAAGGTGTTTTTTTTTTACCTTTTAAATTGCGCAGTGAAACTGGTTCATTCTGGACATGCAAACATTCAGTGGAGTGAATGCACTCATATTGAAATTTCATCACGTACCACATGGAATTTCAAAAAACAGTACATTTCCACTAGGAAGTTCTGGCACAGACAGTGCAGTTAGATTTAAAGTGTAAGCATTCTGGAGACCATAAAGATAAAAAGTGTTAAAAAATCATATTAAAAAAAACGTATTCATCATAATCATTTTTTCCTGCATGCCTTTCAAAATGAGATACTACCAGGTTACATTTAAAAAGACCTAAAATCAAACTGATACAAATTGAGATGGGAAATGAAAGAATTCCAGGTTTATTTTTTGTAACTCTGAGCCACCAGTCAAAGCACTGATGCTTGTTGTTAGTTTATAGTGGCCAGTGCAATTGCTTCTGAAGCCCAAAACCAGACATTAATGGGTGACCAGAAACTGACCAGGTTGCTGTGGTTGTCAAGGTCAATTAAAGCACATTTGACACGGTCCAGCTAGCATAACCTGTTAACCACTTTTTTTAGTGGGAGACTGCTGGAGGTAAAGCAGGACAAACATTAGAGGTTAGTTCGTTATGAAGAAGACCTGGTCGGGATCTCTGAGGGAGGTAAGAGAATGCTGGACTAAAGCCAGTGATGGAGCAGATACAGAGGAGGGGTGGAGGTGTTTGTAAGTGCGTGGTGAGCACACGCACACACACACACACACACACACACACACACACACACACACACACACACACACACGCACACGCACACACACACACACACACACACAGGAACTGTGAAATATTGGAGGTTTGAGGGGCTGTTCCCAGTGATTTAACTATGTGGTTGCACCATATGACTTCATATTCAGACACACACTGATCTCCCACTGAGCCATGGATTCTGGGCCACTGACAAATAATGTTTTCAATGCATGTGCAAGATTCTCATGAACATCATCCGTACATGTATATGTACGGAATACATATACGGATATGTACAAAGTACATATACATGTACTTCATATATATTTTAAATTATTTTTATTTATTTTATTTTTATGTGTTCAACACTATTTAACAGGCCTAAAAATGTCATGTGTTGTAACCATTAGTTAAAAAATTTACATATTTATGTTTATGAAAACTTCAGACAGTGTCCACAACTGGGTCTTTTTATGAATAACAAATATAACTTTTAGGTGTACTAATCACCTTGTGTCATTTGGGGATTTTGGTTTAAAGAGTGTAAACTGATGTTCTATGACTGTACTACATTAGAGCTGAGCTGTCTACACTGTTCACGATATAATCATTGTCATTATCAAATGACTGAATTTCAGGTTTGACTATCCGGTCACATCACAGAATTAAATGCATTAAATGTAGAGCGTAGACATATTCAAATGTTTTATTAACATTCTAAACATAGTCTCAATTTATTTAGACATACTTTACATACGTAAATTCATAATGTAGAAAATGTTTTACATAGAACTGACGGTGGTATAAAAGACTGGATACACATCGTGACATTTCAATATGAAATCAAATTTCACACTGGGATTTGTTTTTTAAGGAAATAAATATTGATGTTAGCAAAAACAAATATTTTTGGGGGGTCATAACAGTTGTTATCTAAACTTGATCCCTTGTCTCATGCTTACTGTGTTTCAGTTATAACAAAATTTTAATGTAATGTATTAAATAAAGATTAAATAATATATTTAAATTATCATTTTATATAAATGTACTAAAATATTGTTACCTTTTAAACAGATTTAAATATGAAACCTTTATTTACCTTTTTCTAATTTACCTTCATTTCCAGATTTGTTGAACTGAACAAAAACTCATCATGTACATTATCATAGTGAAGGCTAAAGATTTTTGACTGACTAGAAAATTTGTTTTAACTGTGTCAACTATATTGTAAACTATAATGCAAGGTAATAAAAAGTAAAAATGCCAAACACTCTCTGGTTTCACCTTTTCAGTTGTGGGACCTGTTATGTGATAGATAACTGAACATCTTTAGTTTTACAAAGTTAGTTAGACACAAGTCAGACATATTAATATTCATCAATGAATTACATTAAAGCCCAGTAAGTGTACATTATTTTTCTGAGTGTGTTTCACTTTTCTTTGCCAACTACAATCTCCTACCAAAAGAAAACAAAATGCTGGTCTCAATAGAAAGTACATCAGGAGGAGGGGACGCTGATGCAGAAACCGCTCCATGGATCTACCTGAGGATGTGTAATGGTGTGATGAATAAATGAAAAGTGCTGGATGACCTTTCAGAATAAAACTATTCTCCTCAAAAAAACCAAACACTTGCAGTTTCCCAGCTGTGCTCTGGTTCCGTCTGGTCAGTTTTGGCTTGTTCTGGCAGAGTCGTTGGTGCCATACCAAGCTGGCTACTCACTAAGTCAACTTTGGTGTGGGATTTGCCTCCTGTATGCTCTGTGTGTGTGTGTGTGTGTGTGTGTGTGTGTGAGAGAGAGAGAATGTCTTTCAGAGTGAATGGTTATTGTACTTGGTATTAACAGGACTCCTGGGGCCTCTAAGACACAGACAGACAGGCGCATGCCTTGGATGGCTGAAGTGTGACAGTTAAGATTGAGAAGCAATTAGAAACACACACACACTTACAAATCTCTCTGGTATTCATCTTTAAAGGGGTTTGGTGAGGATGACTAAGTCACAAGATGTTTGGGTAGATCAATGTACCCAACCTTTTAAAGAAGACAATTATCTTAAAATATCTTTAATGTAATTATCTGATCCTTTCTGCCAACAGAAGTAAAAGCTCTGATATTTCAGATTTAAACCCAAACTTAGATACTTCTTGTCAGAGCAACTGCAGCTCCATAACTTAGCAGTGTAAAAAAATATCAGCCAAATACACTGACTTTACAGCATATAGGTCAAACTGTCTGTTGAGACAGTCAAATCCAAGCAATAAATTTCTGACACATAATCTAGATGTAGTTAAAAATTGATGGTTTCAAATTGAGTTTAAGAGGTGTTGAAGTTAAAGCAGGAGATCCATTACTCCTAGCCAGTAGTGACTCAAGAGTACCTTTTCAGCTTTTCAAAGAACTACTGAACTTGATCCTGATGTGTCACTCATGTTCCCGGTAACATGTATGCAAGGTATCAATTCTCACTTTTGTGAACAGAAGAAAGACTCTTCTATTATATGTCATGTCTGACACAGACAGCATACACAGCCAAGCAAAGGAAATTCTGAATCAATATGATGTGGAGGTCAAGGTTTATTTATACAGCACATTAAGTCTTATCAGCTCTGAGTTCAGAAACAAACACGCGATAAAAACAATTATTTATGAATAGACCAGGTGATACACACCAACACGGGTGTGTGAGTCACGACTCAAACAAAGCAACCAGGTTTCTGTCTATGTGAACAAAAATGTCCTATTGTTTGCTTCTGACACACACACACACACACACACACACACACACACACACACACACACACACACACACACACCAGTCCTTTGTCCAAAGGCCTACCATGATTTGACAAAGTTTCCCTCACCCACTTGTTGTCAGACTGTTAATGTGTGGGAGGACTGTATTTAACTGTATAACGGCATCTGTGTGAGCAAGAGAACTCTGGATATCCGAGCGGTTGTGTGTGTGTGTGTGTGTGTGTGTGTGTGTGCGCATGAGTGTGATAGTAACAACAAAGCACGGGCAGTGTGTGGAAGCCACGCTCTAGGACCTGCTCAGCACTTACAGTGATAGTTGGCGATAATTAAAGCTGTGCTCCTGGTAATTGCCAACAGTCAAAACTTAATTTTAGGGGGTTTGCTGAGGAAAATCTGTATATTCTACACAAACCTTAACTGAAACCTATAATTTAGCATTCCTGAAAGAAACTGAATATGGTAAACTATAGAATGTTGCTTTATTTATTTTGCAAGTCGAAGTAGTGTAAATCATGAGTCATAAATGTGCAAACAAACAAGCATGTATTTTTGTGTTATCACATAGGATTGGTATTGTTCTTTCCCTGGTGACTGCTGACATTTATACTCCCTCTCACTCACAAAACTGCTCAATGCCAAGAGCAAGACAAAAAAAGACTACCCTAGTTGCTATTATGTAAACAGCAACGTGCGCAGCTTCAATTATAATGACTTTAATTCTTTGTTGCTGTTGATTTAACGTCGAGCACAACAATTTTCATGCTGCCCATAATGACTTAATGGCAACAGCCATTACTGAAAGTAATTTAATGGTGGATGACTCAGATGAGCTCTCTTCTAAAATATTTACAGCATTCCCAAGCTTTCAAGAGTCAAACTCATTGCTAACCCCCTCTCAGTTAAAAGAGGATTTATGCAGGGCAGTGACACTAGTTGTCACTAGAAAACAAATGCTTTAAAACCTAAGTGGGGATAGAAGCATGTCCCACTTATAACTGTGATCTTCACAATCATCATGGCGGATACATGCACAGGTGCAGGACTCACAGCATGCGAACGTGTGCACGTGTGTACTCATCCGAACGTCCACAGCCACTGCTGAAATTAAATCGCTCCAGTGTTCCTGCATGATTTTATTGTTTTTGTGTTCTGTATTGTAAGCACCCACCCTCTACCTCCTCCCTCTGAGCAGCTGGATAAAATACACTTGATGGTGTGCCAAAAAGTGTGCTTTTTCCTTCTTTACGCATGAGTTGCTGGGTTTTATCTTTCTCCATTTACCAGTTCTGTCTATGTGCAATGATCTCCTGCAGTCTCAGCGGGACGCAAACACAGAGAGGAGACACAGGGCGGCAATTGCCCATGTCAGGAAACAGGAGAGCTGCCACTTCTGCTCTGGTTTCATTGACGGGGATGGAGTGCTGTAACTGGCTCCACATCCCCCTCTGCTGCTGGCTCTGCAGTTCTCTGTTAATGTATTGTTGATTGCTTCCCACCAAAGGATGTGTTCCGTTAAAGTGATATGCATTAATTTTTTTCTACCAAAACACTCATTAGAAGAGAGAGATTAATTAAAGTGAACACTGTGTTGGAAGAGGGAAATGTCATCACTTTGTAACTGGAAAAAATGAAAGAATTAGCTACAATAAAAGACCTGAACCATTTATAGGAAGTCAGAAAAGGCACAGAGGAATGACAGCTGGAAGGTAGGGGAAGTCATATGAGATCACAGAGTCACATGTATGTCATGTGAAAGTAGCACTAGAGGGGATGTTTTTTTAGACTTGTTAGTATTTGCATGTTCGCATTTTTACATAAGAACTACTGATATATGTATGTATATGTATATCTATCCACCTCTGTCTTTTACTGTAGAAAGAACCTGACGGATTCAGTACAATGTCAAAAAGTGGTTATGTAAGACATTAATCAACTGCCTAGGAACTCTCCAAAGGTTTCGAGCTCACTCCTGTTTTTCAGATCTACATTTGCTAAAAAGACAATATATAAATCTTCAGCTGCCTTTATTTGAATATGAAGATAGATATTTAGTAAGATTCCAGCGATCCAACATGGCATGTAAAATACTGCAATACCACTGTGCACTGATTTTTCTCAGCTGTTGTCCTCTTAGACCAACGGCCCCCTCTACTGACTGTTAACAGCAAAGACACAGGCAAATTTAAAATGTTTAGTTATTCACTAAGAAACATGGCTTCAGCCAATCAATACATTTTTTTGTTATTAAGAGTTCTCAGAGCCCATGGTGACTTCTTAAATGTTATGTTTTGTCCAACTAGCAGTTCAAAGTCCAGGGGACTTAAAGTCACAACGATGCAACACAAAGAAAGCGGCAAATGTTACATGTTATGTCATGTTACCTGATGATATCTCAGCAAGAAGCAATAAATGTTTAAATTACAATTTTTATTCATTACTAATACAATATCTAAATGTGCATCCATTGTGAATAGAGCTGCTGCTAATGATTATTTTCATTATTTGATTCATCTACAGATCATTTTCACCGTAAATTGTTTATTTATAAAATGCAAAAAAATCAGAATTTCCCAGAGCCTGAGGTTTTAAAATTGGTTAGGTTAATAGGTAAACATCTTTCAAAAAATAGTCACAAGTGTAAAGAATCTGAAAATGTTCACAGATGGGAGACTGGAAATGACCTTAAATTGATTATTAGAATTGTTTCTGCACATTTTCAGTTAGTCAGCATATCAATGACTGATCTCTAGTGTACTCAGACTGGCAGTTTGCTGATGTGAAAATGCATTAAGTGTTTTACCAGACTGTAGACTAGATGAGTAGCCACAATAAAAGTTCACTGTAACACTTCTCCCCTGACCTGCTGTATATCTCTAGAGGTGCACTTGTATATCGCTTACATAGTAACTGTGATAGTATTATTTCCAAATATTGACATGGGTGTAAATCAAAGTCAATATCTGGTAAACGTCAGGACCCACTTCTGTTTTTATTTCTATAATACTATTAAGTCTTAAAAAGACAGGAAAGAAAACAGTACCAGAGAGGTCAAGCTGTCAGCGTTAGAACTGTAAGTTTGTGGGGAAGTCTTAGCAAGTGTTCTGAACTTGTCTGACCCAGTTATAATCACTGACCCAGTCCTCGTTCCTAAAACAGGACACCGTGTCTGCTGGCACTCTCTAGTCTTACCACAGAAATTCTTAAACCTTTTCACAGTGAGAAATCTGACATATCTTGTCAGGACCCAGAAATCTACAAAATCATTTAGGGATCTCAATAGCTCCTTTAAACAGTGCTTCTACAGAAAAGATGTGTAATTATAATTCTCTGAGGTCAGTCTTTTGCTTCTTACTTTGTGCCTACAGTCGAGGAGATGAAGCAGATACAGAGAGAGCTTTTTTTAAAAACATTAAAGATTGAAGAATTGCATCTTAGTGTCTGACTGGAGAACTAATTCACTGTGGACAAGGTGGATTGACTACAAAATGAACCAATTTCAATGGTACAGTTTGTCAGTCTGTTTATACTTTTAGTATATCAGGGGTTAAATCCAATTTGAGATGCATTTTCATTCTAAAAGAAGACCATTTTGTTGGACCCAGAATGCTTAAAAGTGTGATTTCTGCAGTGATATGTGAAATGAAAACAATATATATTTGAACATCTGTACAAAAACTTTATTTACCAGAAAATAAGTATCTGCACTAGTATCGGCCTTTAAAACAACAATATCAGTCAAACTCCGCAAAGAATGCATGACAGCAGCTCCAGTAAGGAGCACCAAGTTCTGTCCTGAACCCAATGACACCACAACCTGCAGTACCAGTCACGCTCACTAGACGGCAAAACCCCACATCAAAACCTTCCAGAAAAGTGAGCTAGGTTACTATCAAATTACATTTCAGAGCGCCACAGTTTGGCTTTTAAAAAACAGCAGACTGGAGGACACGCACTTCAAAGTTTCCAGTTCAGCTCCACTGGGCGAGGGTGCGAGTGCGACAGTGGGCTCCTAATGACAGATGGACTCAGAGCAGTGAGGACAAGCAGATGTTTTGGGACCCTGCTCTGATCATAAGTAGAGACCCGACACCTCGCTACACTCAAAACTGAGCAAACACACCAAGAAACGGAAAGAGTTGTGGAGTGGAAACAGAAAGAAAGAGGAAGGAAAGCAGGAGTTAAAATTAGGGCTGTCGGCAGAGGAGAAACATATGAAGGGGGAGAGAGAGTGAGGGGAGGTAGTGTAAAAGAAAGTGAGAGTGAGCGACACAGTGGGGAGCAAGAGAGCGGGAGAAAGAAAAGAGAAAGAACTTGGAGAAGGGGAGGGAGAGTGTTTTTATCCTCATGTGCACTCAGTCAGAGGGGTCAGTGAGTGCGATTGTTCCTGGACTGCCTGTCAAAACAGTGTGGCTACCACAGCGTCTATTCATCTCCGCCCAGCTCTGAAATGCACGCACGCACAAACCCATACAAACACTCACATATGCATGTGCAAATGCACGAGGAGCCTCCGAAAGCTTTTAATAATACTCTTATTAAATCCTTAGCAACAACCCAACAACAGCATCAACACAGTCTTTTTAGACCTGCGTCACTGCACCACCATCATCCACTGTGTTTGAGTTTCAGCTCTGTCATAAACATGCACAGGCAAGTGAGTAACCGTAGTGGGGAAGTGACGGGCAACTTGTTGCGGAGTCACAGAAAACGTTGCCTTACCAGGTAAAGGAGGAAGGTGTGAAGGCCAGTGCCAAGACCCACCGAGGAGAGGATGCCCAGGCCGACCCAGTAGGCGCACCACAGCGTCTTCTTCTCCATGTAACGCACATACTGCAGAGAGAGGCCAGAGAGAGGGACGGTCAACCACATGGTAGAGACACATGCACAGAGTGTGAGGAAAACAAGGAGGGGGGGGAGGAACAGAGACAGAGTGAAAGAAGGTACGAGAGTGAAAGTGTGCAATACAGAGGGCACTTTAAAGGGTGGGAGAGGGCAAGTGAGTGGTAGAGAAAGAGAGGGAGAGGAAGAAAGTGAGAGAGAGACATTTGAAGACAGAGGGTGTTGTTGAGTTTAGAGGACAGAGCTTCAGGGTAGGAGTGTTCAGCACACTGACAGAAGAAAAGCACTATTATTCTTTTTTGGTGGCAGCCAGCTCTTACACAACTAGTAGAGTAAAGCAAGCCAAGATCTCTCTATCTCTCTCTGTGTGCCTCTTCCTCCTGTTCATCCACCACTATCGCTGCCATCTATCGCTCAGTTTAAACTTCCTCCCTCGAGCCAAGGCAGATTGTTTTCAGAAGGAAGCATGAAGCTTAAAGATTACGGGAAGAAGGGAGGGGATGAGGAGGTGAAGGGGACTGAGTGGAGTGACCAAAGACTCAATTTCCCAGGAAACCCAGCAAATCAAAAACAGCACACACTTTGCTGGCCGAATGCTGGGAAGTACAGTGCCAGCCCAGTCATGGGTGACTGTTACATGTAGTTACTGGGAACTGATTACGCAACTCTGTGTATAACATTGAAAAAAAAAACATGGAAGTGGGTTTCAAAATACATTGCTGGCTTGAGGCAATGAAAAAAACAAAATGGGAAAAAGACCGTGAAGGGTCTAGTCGGATTTATAGCACAGTCTGCTGTGGTTTACACTCTAGTAGTTTGCCCTGTGGACTGTGATATTACTAGTAAACTAATCTTTGTGAAAAGTTAATAATTAAGCACTGTTTTAAAGATATGTCAACACAAGTACAAGTTTGCTAGAGATGATTTACATTTATATAACCTTCCAAAGGCATTGTGAGTCCCACACTGTGTGCTGATGATTACTTGATCATGCACTCTGCTGTGCAGTACATTACTAAATGAACTGCGTAAATATACAGCACGTTTCAGTCCTAGTAGGACATGAGCAGGAATTTGGTGAAGTGTCAGCCCATGAACAGGAGGAGCTGATGGTCAATCACCCAGCAGCATACCTGCCTAGAGCTGCTACTGCTACTTCATGAGACACTACATGTGCACCTCACTTTAAATATTAAAGCAGTAAAAATAAAACCATGACACTCTGGGAATCTAAGTCAGCCAAACACAAGAGAAATAACCTATTCAATTATCCCCACACTTTCTAATTTATGTCCGCCTCACTGAGCTCAGGTACTGACCCTTCACAGCACTGAACATGGCTGCAATATACTGTGAAACATATTTACACTATGCAGTCACCTTCTGGTGTGTTCCTTCAAGACTGTAGGCGATGGAGAGGAGGATAAGCAGGATCAGCAGACCAAACACAGTCTGTCTTTGTTGCCAGAGCCTGAGGAGAAGAGATGGAAGAAAAGTGAGACGTGAAATTGATGGTGATGAAGAAGGAAACGTGGTTAGAAATACATACATTCACTGAACCTACTGTATTTAGTTTTTTGTATAAATTAACACCACCAGCACCATTCATTTTTTCTACCACATTATTGACATAAAATCTAGTTAAAACACTTTAAATTACCTAATACTTACATTACCTCGCACAGCCACACACATTGGACATTTGTAAACTGTAGCTTACAGTGGTAGAAAATAACGTTAGCTGTAGCTAGCTAACGTTACTCAGGTACTGCGTAGGTACGTTTAAGACAGGCTAATCCACTGGCTAGCATTCAATATATCATCCTTTGATATAGTTCAAAAGGCTAGAACAAAAACTTAACCACTTTGATACCATAATTCGCTGACGTTATAATTTGCTGATAATACAGTGGATTATGTACTTTTACTTAGCAAAAACATCGTACTTGTAAACTAATGTTATCTGGCTAACGTTTAAAACTGTTCTCTGTTAAGCTAACCTTAGCCGTGAGGTATTTTTGGATTTGTATACTGGTAAATACGTTGTGAAAACATAACCTGCTAGCTGTGATAGGTCTCAGTCACGCTAAACATTTCATCATGTAACTTACTCCTCAAATGCATTTTTTAGGTATCAACAGCAGCAAAAGTGTGACTGTGTCCCCTCCAAAAAAAAAAAAAAAAAAAAAACTGTAACCAACTATAGATGCTGAAACTGCAATAATATGATCATCATGATTTCTTAGAAAATGACAGTCCAACCATTGTCTCACAAGCACTGTCCCCATTTACAGCAGAGGCACCAGCACTGAACAATATGTTCCTTTAAGCAGTACTGTGTACATGCACTATAAATTACAAACCACTTCTGTAGCCCTACATGTGTGCACATGTATGACCCAGAAGCAGCTCCAGCTCCACATGTTTCTTGTGTTGGTGAACAGCAGCTTCTCTCAGTCAGAACACTGCTCGTGTGGTGCTTGCGGCTCACCACATCCTCTTGTAGTTTAGAAAATAAACACATTGTCCTCACAAATGTAGAACCACAGAGGCCTCCCTGAGAGTACACTACGACCTTGTTCTGGGCTCTCAGTGTCAACAAAGATTATAGGTGTATAAAAGACGTGTTGTGAAGCATGGGAAGTTTGTCATCAGAGCGAACGGTGACGTACTTTTGTCTAATGCTGTTGCATTGTGGGTGAAGTAACAGCAGGTGAGGGGGAAAGGCATCGGTACCACTGTCACTACTGAGCAAAGCCTGTGATGTATCTTTTCGTCCGCAGCGTTTTAGGTTAAGTTAGGCCACAGACTGAAGACGAAACACTGTCAGATAAAGCCTTCTTGTTAGACAGCACCCACGAAAGCAAGGTCAAGTCTTGTTTTTTGTTTTTTTTTCTTTTGTCAAGCGTGTCTGTGCTTCTGTGTGTCTGTAAGTTAGACTTCACACTGTCACATCCTCTTTTTGCCGGACAAGCAACTCTACCATCTTTATAAATAATACTAAACCGTTGCTTCGCTGCTGTCAGCAATGTAGTGGTACACAAATAATAATTACAGAAATCATTATTTATGTACTGCTTTCTGAGTCTAACCGGTTAAATGCTGATTTATAGGGTAGCATGACTAAACGCACAGTGCATTATGCCCATTATGCCCCTGAGCCTTCAGCTTTGTCTTTTATAAGCTTTTTCACAGCTTGCAGTAAACAGTGAATTTCCCCATTTACCTCATTCTCTTAAAGTTTGTCACTAAATCGTTTTCGTACAACCATCAGTATAGTTTTGACTCTCTTTTTATTGCCTCTGCAGCTGTAGCTGGTCTCTCTAAAAAAGGAGGATGCAGAATGCAGTTCTGTAGAAACAAGCTTGTTTTTTTTTGGGGGGGGAGCTGCATCCAAACCCCTGGCCTCACCTCCATATCCAGCGTTTAAGAGTGGTGAGCAGTTCCAGAGTGAAGTAGTGGAACGTGAGAAGGGGTCTCTTCCATAACACCAGGCTTTCACGCTCCTCGCGGTCCTTCTGCTTTCTCTCATGCACGGGAAGCTCCGAGTCTAGTCAGCAGGTATTGAAAGCATGCACACAAAATAAACATACAAAGAACTGATATTTTCAATCACATTTTTTTAGTACTGTTGCAATAATAATAATGATAATAATATAATATAATAATAGTATCTTTAAGCGTGAGGCTGATCTATTGCTCAGCTTTATTTTGTTTGTTTTTACCTTTCAGCTCTCCATTGTGGTCTTTCTTGACACCAAGACGCCTCTGAGGTAGTTCCCCTTCGGCCTTGCGCTCTGCCATCTCTCGTTAACCAGGGAAGAGGGTCCTGCTGAGAGAAGAGAGGGACCTTCAGCTCAGCATCATGCATATAAAAACACTACTCGCTAAGTTTGAAAACAAATAAGGACTCACACGTACCAACACAGAACACCCTCCACCGGAACATTCTCCACAATTAAACATCTCTGTCTGTCTGTATACACTCCCACACACCAGCTGACCAACCAGTGTTTTCCTGCTGCTGTATCCTGCAGATTACTGGTAACCCAATAAAGCGTCTACGTGACCTAATGAGATCTAATTAGCATCAATATTGACACTGGAAGCAAGTTAATTTTGCTGTGTATACCTCCCGTACATCAGGCACAGCGATGGGTGAGATAAAGTATAACACAAGATGATGCTTTGGGTTTCGTTGCATTTACTCAAAGGGGATTCACACAAATTCATACACACGGGCTTACAACCATGTGAACAGAGTGTCGACAGAGCCTCAGTTCTCTTAGGAATCTATCAGTTAGCAGTGAGATGGGGACTTTGACACGGAGGTATGCAGCTCACCATCTGGTGGAACTGTCAGTGTCTCACGCACACACACTCTCAGAGTTTAATCCCTCTATCCTGTGCCCTAGGTCTGGGCCTGTGGCTCCTGTTTCTGTGCATTGACACCTGCTGGGCTGCACAGCAATCATATTACAGAGAGTTATCTCTGTAACTATTCCTGTAGATATTAAAGATTCTGACTTGTTTCTTTCTTTGTGAGAAAGGCTTAGATTTTTTTTCCATTAGCTTCAGATTGTAGTGACATTTCCAATATTTCTACTCAGCTAAAGTATCAGTGATCTGGTTCAACATGCACGCACACATTCTGATCACTGAACAAAGGGGCCATGACTACTTTACAGTCCGATCCATGCAATTGTGTGTGTCACCCAGGGGAAAATGAAAATCTTCTCAGACAATTAGACTGCAAGGCATTTGGAGAGCTGCTCTTGGCCCACTCAGGGAACCACAAACAAAGGCTTTTCATCACAGTCTTTAAACCTTGAGCACACACCAGCACTGTGCCAATTCTTCATGCACAATAGTACTTAATACACCCTATAATTTCTCCTCTTGCACTGAGGAGAACAATGCATTGTCCAACAAAAGTGTTCAACAAAGTATGTCAGTGTGCAATATCCTTTTAGCAATTGGTGCCAAACAGGTCACTCTGTGTGAAACACGCACCTCAGCTGTTAGTGTATGTATGTGCTTTATGTTACACAGCAAATATGATTCACTTTCAGTGCATTTCTACAACTGGCACCTGAGAGAAAGCTTCATAACAGCACTACTGCTTGTGCGAGACACAGTAGCACAGCACTGCTCCAGCACTTGATTGCGCAATCACTTCCACCAAAACAACCCAGACCTGTTGAGTAACTCTAGTGTGGGGAACAATGAGAAACTCAACACAGAGCACATACATGTCAGGATGAGAAATTTAATAAGCTGTAATCAGTTTCCACATTTCTAACTGAGATAACCACACTGCACTGGAGGGACATTATACAGCATTAGACAGTACAACAAAGCAGGGTTGCAACATAACAGTCTAGTGTAATTTAATAAAGCATTATGTAGGAAGAGCAAACTCACCTTTCAGCGGATGTTTAATCCACAGTGAGCACTGAGCTGAAGTAGAAACTATGGTGGAGCCCCAGTGGCAACGTAGGGCAAAAGTACACTACCCATGAACTGCATCATAACTTGAGTGCAGGGTGTGGTGATGGAGGGGGCCTGTGAGAGATAGAGTACTGATAGAGGGCTGCTGGGGGAGGGGAGAACAGGCTGACAGAAGAGAGACACAGACAGGGACTGGTTTCATCATTTGCCTGGTAGAACCTCCAGAGAGCCAGTCTAATTAAAGGGCTATAAATAAGTGGATGTCTTTCCTGGAGCGCACTTCTAACACTTCTCAGTCCTCTGTAGGTTTCACACAGAGAGTGAATGAATGGCATGTGGGCAAAGAGAGCTCAGCTAATTCCAAAATAAAAAAAAACAAAACACCTCAGGACATCACATTTTCAGGTCATAACGAGAGACAGAAGACCTCAGCTGTACTGAAGTGTTTGAATTTCAGCGTCCCCTTATTTATCAGAGTGAGAAAACTTTTTCTAGTGATTTCTACGAGGTCACTCTATTCCCACTGGTGGAAGTAGTTTCTGACTGGGCATGAACACAATTGAAAGTTTTTGAGCTACTGTCTCTCGAGGCCTCACTAGGAAGACATATTTGAAGCAAGTTTCAAGTAGACACGGCGTCTTGTGTTGTGTCATTTTCAACACCATCAGCCTAGCCATGAGCCAGTGAGTGTACACAATCTGTATGGAAGCGCTGTGGTGGCAGTCGTGGAGTCTGAGCACTGAAGTCAGATCAGTTACTTCTCACTAGGTCTTGACCTCAAAAACTGCTGTGATGTAAAATGAGACATTTAATTCACATAAGAGATGTATCAGATTTAAAAGAAAGTGTCTAAATAGTGGAACAGGACACATACAGTCAGATCAGAAACTATTCAGACCTCTACTTTTTATTGTCTTCTCTGTTTGAAATGAGGAATAAATATTTTTCCGGTCAGTCTACAAAATAACCCGTTATGACAAAGTGAAAATCTATTTTTAGAAATGTGTGCACACTTATTAAAAAATCTGAAACTAACATCTTCCCTTCACATAAGTACCTATAAGCCCTTTGGTGCATTAGTCCAAACTGTATCCAGTAGTTTTATTTAATTTATCCTGAGATGTTTCTAGAACCCAGTTTGAATTGATTTGACATAGTTTCCAACGACGTACACCTCTGTATATAAGGTCTCATATTTCATACTGTATGTCAGGGCAAAAACCAAACCATGAAGTCCAAGAAAGCCCACAACAATACTGTTGTATTGTCAACGTTCACACTGGCCAGTTAAATGGAAGGAGTTTGGTCCTGGTGTGTGTGTGTGTGTGTGTGTGTGTGTGTGTGTGTGTGTGTGTGTGAATTTCTGTGGAGTCCAGACTGTTATGATGTCATGTAGTAGAACTGTAGAACACGGAATGTGCTCTCACATGGTGATGAGCAGGTTTGCTTCACTTGTAATCCAGAGGTAGGTAACACATTAACTTTAGCAGCGCAAAGCACAAATGTCTGCAGATTTCAACAGTACTAGAAAAACCCCAGGAGAAGCAAACGACGAGATGATGGGAGTGCGCTTCATAGATCTGGAAGAGATAACTGATGAGCAGGAAGTAGATGAGCAAGCTATCAAGTGCGTATCTCAGGGCAAAACAAAGATTATTTTCTCCTCAGTCTTGTTGGACACCATGTGATAAAGACGTGTGTCAGCATATAACTGTATGGTTTATGGTCTGGTGTGCCTGTAGAGAACGTGAAAAGCTCAGGAGAAGACTCCACCAGGCTAAAAGCAGCCACAGACTGAAGAGGGAGCTCTATGACTGCATGTACAAGGAAATACTGGAGCATGACAGGCTGATAAATGAGGAGACAGCTAAGAAAAATAACCATATCAACAAACTGAAACAGTAGGATGCAATTCTTTACTTTTTTCCTCAATCGTAGGCCTTGTGGAAACAAAGCATACTTACACATTTACAAACTACTAATACACACAAATAAATAAGTGCTCACAGAATAATTCTCCCTTAATTCCCATGTTGATTTAAAAAAAAAAAGTATATGATAGTTTATATATATTCTCTATGGTTCATTTTGTCTTCAGGCTCCAACAGCAGGTGGCAAATATCAGAAGGAGCGAGGAGGCGGATGAACAAGTTCTGCATCAGAAGCATCTGTCTGAGGAGAAACTTTACATAAGGGAAAAAGTGAGTTGTGCATACACTCCCTTTCTTCTTTTCTCACTAATGTGTCCTGATCTCACTGCTTATCTTCGTTTTGTGCAGAGAAAGGAGATTCAGACGCTGCAGGAGAAGAAGAAGCATTTAAGTGCTGAGGTACAACCTCTGATCACACTGTGACAAACACTGGTCTTTGAAATAATACAGAAGCATTTAATGGCTGGATACATACTAACATAACTGATAAGGTCCTAGATAAAAACAGCTACAACCACAAATAAGGGCATTTTGTTGGTGTTAATTTCCCAGCATCCTTCTCTGGATCCCACTTTCACTCTGAGTTGTTTCCGTTTTAGCTGGACACACTGAAAAAGGAAAAGAAATATCAGGACGAAATTCAAAAACTGAGGGATGCTGAACAGAAACTGAAGGTAAAAGCTGGTCTTCAGTTCCGTTATATGTAAATGTAATGACATTTACATTCTATGCTGCTTACCTGCCCACAGTGATAGTAAAGACACTCAACAGATTTTGATGTGTTTTATAGCACAAACTTGAAGCCATTCTGGAAATCCTTCACAGTAAAGATAATGAAACAGAGGAGGTATGAACCACTTTAAGACAACAGCATACTGTGTTTTGCCTGGAAAGCTGCATAGCTGCTGCTGATGTGTTGAAAATGTTGTTTGTGTCACGCAGAAATTGATGACCGTGATTCAAAAACAAAAAGAGATAGAGGAATATATGAACACCATCAATGTATGTATCACACATCATATGTACCGGCATGGGGGAGTTGTTCTGAAACGTAACATTTCTTCTACAGGCCCTCAGACAGGATCAGAGAAAACTGAGCATCACACAGGAAAAGCAGATATTGTAATTATCATTTTATATCTTTACTGGTTATGTTGTAGGACAGTCTTACTTGGTGTGAGTGTAGTGTAGTAGTAATGAGGAGACATTTGTGTAGAGATGTGTTTTTTCATATGCCTGTTATTTGGTAGAGCTGCACTGAATGTCCAAGAGAAGTCCAAGACATTATGTGAACAAACACCGAGCTATTCAGAAATGGTAAATATAATCTAAATACAATATTTTAATATATTCATGCAGAAAAGCGCAGGGTACAGCATCATTGGTAGAGTTACTGAGCATATTTCTTCAGATGTTAAACTTCTCATTTAAGTTCCGTCATGTTTGTAGCATGAAAAAGATGAGGAGCACAAATATGAGAAGCCTCTGAAGACTGGAAGGTAGTTGTCTGTCAAACACCTCACTGCACAAAAACGAAAACAAAACAAGTTTCCTCATCCCTTTGCTTTTCTGAGTATTATGTGTGTGTTTTAGCTGGTGGCGTCGCTGTGCCCGTAACCTGTGGAAAGGAGTCAACATAGCAGCAAACATCAGCCTTGGTCTCATACTTTCTGTGGGTATCGTAGCCACGGTTATGCCTGACTGCTACAGCCTAGATATTGACTATGACCTGGGTTATCTTCCACATTTGTTTCTGACCGTTTTTGACCTGCAGTAGAATTAATCACGGCATGAACGACATTACGTCGAGAACTGTAGCCTGACAGGATGACAGTGAAATGACATAAGATGACTAGTGAATGCTTGCACCTGTTCGCCCAGGAAGGGGGCTCCCTCATTTGTGGTCCTTCTCAAGGTTTCTTCCTTTTGATCCCGTTAAAGGGACTTGTTGGGAGTTTTTCCTTGCCCTCTTGAGGGAGGTGCTTTTTAAAAAAAATGGACATACAACTACATTTGACTTGATTTGGGCCTAATAATTATCAACCAATATGTATCTGCTTTGAAGTTACACATTTCAGTTTGAGAAAAAGATAACATAGTTTTACCTAGTTTATGCAACCTGTGGTTGTATAACTGTTCAGCTTCAGTAGGCTCAGCTATTTAAGAGGTTGTTTGTGAGTGCAACAACAATTTAGGCTTAATTCTTTGGCAAAGGCAGCAGAAATACAATTATCAGAATTGAGAATTGAGTTAAACTTTTCTAGATGGTCATGATGAATAGATAGTTATCAAAAAAGGTTAGTAATTAATCCTCTGAGACTGCTTATTAACACAGCTCCACAGCCTTTTTATGTACAGTGCCAGAATACCTGCATATTTTGCAGGTAATACATTGTTTCTCAGGTAACTAATTGTACAGGAACAAATGTTTACATTGACAGTGCACATGCAGAAATTAATCAACATGGTTTTATCTTACTGTCATGCATTAATACAATTAAAAATAACTCTGCTGTTTCATTCACTATGATGATAACTCTCCTTAAGTTCCTTAAGACGTTTTAAAGTGTAAAATGAATTATTACAGATATAAGGGCCTCTAGGGCCCTGCAACCATGAAATGTTACCAATACAATAACACTCATGACACGACAAACATGAATAACTGGTTTTTACTGGACAGCTATAAACATGACCTGTGTATGCACGCAAAACAGCTTTGGAGCCGAAGAAAAAATAATAATAAAAATGAGAATGAGATAAACCTTAAAGGTGTGAAACTGTTATGCAAACACATAGTTTGTATTTGAAGGTAATTTCAGTCACTTTGTAGGAATCTGTGATCACATAGATGTAAAAGATGATTAATGACAAAAAAATGTCAAAAAGATGAAATTTACTTTGATTCAATGGCGTGAAACAATAAAAAAAGGTTAAGATGACTGAATATCTTTGTATGCATGATATGTACAGCTGTGCAGATGTTTGTGTGAAGTTGTCCAATGTTTCGTTCCTCTTGTCTTGTCATCTGTTTCAATCTGTCTCATATTTGGTTTGATGCATCCGAGACATAAAATGAAGAGAGACACACGTGTGACTCTAAGAAGATTATAAAGTATTATCAAGACAGAGACGTTAAACAGATTCATAGTCATTCTCAGGGCACACAGCCATGGCAGGATTGCCAGAGCACACGCACAAACCTTTAGCTGGTGTAGGGTCTTTGTCATCCACATGAAACCACTAGAGTGTGCTGGTGTTTTAGAGTATATTGCAATACCAGCCTCTAAACTCAAATAATGCCACTGCAGCACTAATCATTTTAATCATCAATCATTCATATCAGGGCATCTACTGTAAAATGGTGGCGGAGGAGGTCTGCTCTTATCTCTGCGGCACATACTCTGACATTAAGTGAACAATGCTGTCTACAATGTGTGGGAATGGGTGTCTTCCTGCAAATGTCATACATATAAGTCAATATAAAAGCATAGCCTAAATTAGATCAGGTTAGTAAATGAACATATATTTGGTATTTGTATGATTTTTAATTTATATATATTTATATGATTTGTCATAGTGTCAGTCATTATAAAAAATATTTCCATGATACCTTTGCGGTTACAGTTTTCTTCAAACAGCAGTACCAAAGAATGTGCTGACAAGTGGCAATACATCAGTTAACAGTGGCTTCAAAATAGAGGGAAAGAAAAAAATCAGGAAACACAGACAAAAATTTTAAACACATTATATGTAAATTATATAAACATTACAGCCTAAACTACGTTTGAGCACTCGTGTTGTGACGTCATCAAAAAGGGACCACAAATAGCTTCATTCATGCTGACTGTAAGAGGAACAGATCAACAGGTATGTGCTAAAAGCTAAAGTTTAATACAGTAAGTTTAAGTGCAGTAAATCTCCTGCTACAGTGGGAGCATGAAATGCTTGAACATGAGTTTGGTTTCCTGTTAAAGAGTACATTGTTCTGTAGAGTAAGCGGTCTTGCTTCTAGCAGTTACTGGTAGGATGCTAACGTTAGCCGGTGGTAATTTCACATTTAATCTAAAGTAAATCAGCCAGCTGGTTAACCAATAAAGTTGTCGTTAGTACGTCTTACGTCAGCGATGTATTGAAAAAAGTGAAACTACGTTTTTGCCAATTCTGCTGTTTTTCAGCGCTTTTAAAATGGCTCAAACGATATGAGCTTGATGCTACTTTTTGTCTTGTGTCGGCAGAAAAAATAAGAAAGAAAATTATCTGTTGTGACTTAATTGGATTAACTCTTCATTTATAAGAGAACACTGAGGAAATATTCAGTAAACAGAGGAATGGAAATGTGAACATTTAACGTTACATTTCCATGACAACTGGATAGTTAAGATGTTTTAAATCCATGTGTTGCCATCTGAAACATCAGTGTAATGGGTGTTAGTGACGCTGTGTTTATGACATGCTTCACTTTTCTGTATCGTTGTTTTTCAGGGTTAATAACATGGATTTGATGTATGGTCCGTTGGGCTTGGGTGTAGCAGCAGGACTGGGCTGTGGACTCCTCTTCGGTTGGCACCTACGGAGTCGCTTTGCCACAACATCCAAAAGCCTTATGGCTGCGATGGGGAATGGCTCCGGTGAAGCGAGCGTGATGGGTGAAGGAGGCGAGTTCAAGATGGTCCTGGTGGTCCGCAATGACCTGAAGATGGGCAAAGGGAAGGTCGCTGCCCAGTGCTCTCATGCTGCTGTGTCCGCTTATAAGCAAGTTCAGCGCAGGAACCCCGAGCTTCTCAAACAGTGGGAATACTGTGGCCAACCCAAGGTGGTGGTGAAGGCCCCTGATGAGGAGGCCCTGATTGATCTGCTGGGTCATGCGAAAGAAGCTGGGCTTCCTGTCAGCCTCATCCAGGATGCAGGAAGGACACAAATCGCACCAGGGTCTCGTACTGTGCTGGGTATTGGTCCAGGCCCAGCTGATCTGATTGACAGTGTCACTGGAGATTTGAAACTCTACTAGAGTTTCAGCTTGCATCTGTAGGACTCAATAAAAAAACAGCCGCTTCACCGTAATAATTATTTTACAGTGACACAAACATGGTAAAGTTTTCATGCTACAGTGCTCCCCATGTATCATCTAATTATTTACAGCAAAATAATACAGATTCAGGTGTTCTTCTGAAAATCTGAAATTGTTTTTTTTTTATATTAAGTATTTAATACTTTAAAATAAAATTGAAGTAACATGACTGGATTCTAATGAGATCATGGTCACATGAATGTGATCTAAACATTGTGATGTGATTTACATTTTGTTGTAGGTAATGATGTAGGATGACTGTGTATTCTTGAAGAAACACGGTCACAAACATCTCGCTGTTTCGAGATGAGACATCTTTATGGTAAATGACAGAATGTAGCTTTTTACTTGTACCATCAAGTAAAAAGAGAACGCATTACTACACCCTTTTGTTAAGATAGTCTAACACTGTTGTTAAACTGATACTCAGATGGTAAATACCGTGATAGTATTTCTTCAATTGTCTGTTGAACCAAAAGCACAGAAGTGATTTAAACTAGGATAATTCAGTGAGCAGTCTTGAGTCTCCCGTTGTCTTCAACTGAAAGCTATACAGATTCAGTAATGCTTTTCCTGTGAGCTCCTGTTTGGCTCCAGCAGACTCCCAGCTTCACCTTTGCTCTGCAAATGTGCACAGACTACAGAAACACTGATACACTGTTTGGAAATGGAAGTCATTATCTTACGGGTGTGCCATCATTATTTTGTACATTAGATCCTAGATAGCATCTTACTTACTCATACACTTTCCAACATATGTTCGTTCTGCTCAGTATTTACTTTCTTAAAATCTCCTGTTTTGGGAGCTAATGGAAGTTGTTGGACAGAGAGCTACAGATCTGTAAATGAAAAACACCATCAGACTTTTTTGACAAACAAGAAGCTTTTATTTTTAAGTGGAAAACAAAACCGCTGTTTCATTCATTATGGTCCTGATTATGCACCATCGAGTATTGTAAGTGCACAATTTAAATCTAATTTAGATAAGAAAGTTCAAAAGAGTTAATGACTGATTTCTTGTATACACGCAAGCCTTTGATAAAAACTTCAAATTTCCACAAGTCTGTGATATTGTTTCTTAATTCGATGAGTGGGTCGACTGAAAAGGTTAAAGACAACCCCTGACTGGACGTGAGAAGAATCTTATTTGGGAAAAATCTCTGCACGCTCAACAGTGACCTAAAATGAAATCCAGCAGAAACAAACCGCAGCATAAAGAGGGGGCGTGTTAGTCAAACACAAACAGGTCTGCAGTCCCTGCTGAGGTGGAATGGTCCCATGTTAAAGCAGTACTTTAAAGCACATGGAAATGTAATCTGACTGCAAATTAGTTTGGAGAGTTCTGCATAGGCCTTTTTGAAAAGAATTCAACTTTCCTGAATGTTGTATGTAAAATACTCTCTCTGGTTTTCAGCCCTGAAAGTGTGAGTGTGGGGACACGACAAGTACAACGTAGTGTTTCAGGATTGTGGTCATGAAAGCGGCCTCATGTTCAAATATAGAAGAACATAGCGGTTTTTGTGTCTGAATATACAATAATTAAATGCATTATACAGTTTGACAGAAGCTGCTCACACACATCAAAAGGAAAAAGGTTCTACATTAATTTCTTCTCACTACAGAGTGCAAATCAGATGCTTCACAACAGACCTTTTTTGAAACTGGGAAGAGGACTAGCTCTTCCCACAAGCCCCCCCCCAAATGTACATAAACCATTTCCCATTGAAATAAAATAGACAAAAGAAAAATGTATCTAGTCAATATGGAATGTGAGAAAATTAATCTTTGTGATTCATTCTTGTTGTTAACAGAACTAAAAATGAGTCCTTCATGACAGTTTAAAAATAGGGGGGAAAAAAAAGTAAAAAAAAAAAGGTTTGTCTGTATTATGTCAATCTCCCCGTAAAGAGAGTAGAGAGACAGTACTGGTCTGGTGAAGGACTGTTGGGAGATGGATGGATGGTAGCTCCAGCCTGCACGTGCAGAGGGAGAGGGTTGGGGTTTTTACATGCCATAACCAAAGCCTGGCTGAGGTGCTGCCTGACTGTATCCAGCAGGTGCCTGGTAGCCGTATCCGTAAGGTTGCTGAGGGGCCACGGGTACGCTGGGGCCCGCTGTCAGCATCAGCTGGGGTGTGCCTGCAAAAAACAGATGTACTGGTCAGTTTTATTTTAACCAGAGCCACAATTCTGCTGAAACTTTAATATTTGGTCATTGTGCTTCTCTGGTTTGTTGGTCTTGATTTTTGAGGTGATGAAACCTGTTACAAACAGCTTAAACCAGCTACTGTACTGAACACATACAAAACATTACATGTGACCAATCCTTAACACTTGATTAACTACTGAACATAATATCAATCCCCAACTGATTTTTAAAGGCCCTGAAACCGATCAGCTTCTTGTTGTGACTGATGGGATCCTACAGTTTTATTTTGAAATCTGAATGTCATTTCCGCCTCCAAAATCTGTGCAACCCTATAAGATTTGAAGACAGCCTTCCAGGAGCTTTATTAAGTTCTAATATTCAAAGATATGTAAAGGTCAATGACCAGAAGGTGTCATGTGTGGAAGAATTGTGGCGTCTTTGTATCTCATCACAGCGAAACAGACACCAATGTCATTAGAGGACTGTTACCGTAGACGATAGGTTGCGTCTCTGTTGCCTGCTCCTCCTCTTTCCGTACAGACTCCGAAGTTTCTAGTTTATCTACCTGCAAGGCCAAGACATACATATATTTAAAACAAAGATAGTTAATAAAAAACAGCATGCTAAATTAAAACCTGAAACATCTGTCGTATTTTCACCAACTATTTGCCTATGATAGGATGTAGAAAGCAAGAAATGAGCACATTTCATAAAGAAGCAAGACAAAACAAAAACCAGCTGAAAGGAACAGAAGAAAATTTCAAAGTGATTAAACCAGTACAAATATTTTAATAAATAATAACTTCTTCAGGCAGCAAGTCAGATGCAGCAATATGCAAAGTCTACATATCAGATCCTCAGAGGAAAGCAGCACCTGGCTGCAGATTATTTCTTGCACTCAAAATGAGGGCTTGCTCAGCAGTGCTCTTCCGTGCTTGCAGATAAAAAGCTGCTCTTTATTTGAAATTCTCTGCACCAGTTGGCAACAAGCTGTAGCTTCACTGTCACATGCTTTATGTGTCACACTGCTGGTGGTGAATAACAGGCTGCAGCACTGAGATGAAGTCTGGGAGGAGGATGGATGGAGCAGGGCAAGGCTCAGGCCAGGTGATATATACAGTTCAATGCTTTCTACAAAAAGGCCTGCTGCTACATAGCAACAATAGACGTTTCACACATGCTTGTTTCACTAACAAACTGATACATCAAAACATATCAACCCTTTAAAAAAAACACGCAGAGCTTTATTTTGTGCAGTGTCAATAACTGTGAGGAAATGCACTTTTAAGTGAAGATGCAGAAAATCTATTATCCTTTAACTTTTTAAACACCAGTGGCAAATAATATGATAGTGTTATATTTTAATGAATTCAGAATGTCTTAATTATAATTCAAACTAAAGCCTAAAATGCATTTTCTCCAACAATGCAGACAATGTATTTTATGGACTTGTATATCTGTTGCAGACATATAGTACTTAAACAAGAGGTAGAGGTAAATTATGGTCACTTAAGAGGCACAACATGGCTCTCTGGCTTTTAAATAGTAACAGAATACATGTTATGAAGACCTAACAATTAAATGTTAAATTAAATAATGTGTCGGCTGTCGAAGTGACGTGTAATGCACGATATAGCTAAAACCATGCACACTCCAGGCTGCAGTATTTTAAGCTGAACACTGTGAGATCAAAAACTGTTTTTGACTGTCACCTGTTCCTTAACTGCATCAACCTGGAAGAGAAGGGGTGCAGCATAGAAGAAGAAAATTAAAACTATTTCCCTGTAAGGAACTGGTAGAGGAGGCACACTAAAAGATGTTAAACAGAGGGTTTGGTGTTCACTTAACTTCAGCCTGAAAGGAAGATGACTCACCTTGCTGAGGTACTCCCTCATGACTTGGATAAAGTATGGCATAGAAAAGTCCATGATGTTGTGCCTCCAAGCTGTCTCCAACACCACGTCAGGCCGCAGCAGGTCATAGCAGGTGAAAAGGCAGGCGGCAAAACACTCCTTCTTGTTCTCCTGTAGGAACCAGGACAACAGCTCCTCTGCCAGCTCTATGTCCTTGGATTCTGATGCATACTGCATGGCATCCTACAGGGGAGACAAGGCATATGACAGGTTCAAAAATGGTCTCAGTCAACTTTAGCAGTATATCTGAATTATTTAAGAGAAAGTAATGGTGGATGCACCATTACTGGAAAAGGAAATATCACCTTATAGAGCTTATCCTTCTTGCAGAGCTCCACACTCTGTTTCCAGCGGTTGTTGCCTTTGAAGAGGTAGGCAGCAATTCTCCTGAACTCAATCAGCTCATGCCTCTCCAAGCGCTGGGCCAATGAGATGTTGTCAAAGTTGTCGTAGGCATCTATTGATGTCCTCAGTGCCTAACATGAATGACATGAATATTAAATACTGAAATGACATCAAAAAGATTTTATAAAATACTGTGGCAGTGTCAAAGGCTCTTACCTGATAATCCTCTTCTGTGATGAAGAGGTTGTTAAGTGCTTCATTGACTGATTTGTTGTTGTGGTTCTGTACTGACCGCAGGTAGGGTTTGACCAGAGGCAGCTGTTTCACCTGTGAATACAGTACACAATACCATCATTATTTTAATTCTGGCAAACTGGTCAAATTTCTATTACAATGAGCGATTAAATCGTACCTTGCTGAAGAAGATGACTGCACGGGAGTGGTCCAGTCTGGGGGAAAGCACTATGAGCAAATCGTTCAGTAACAAGGGCTTAAACTCCAGATAGAACTGGATCGCTTTGTAGTAGAGCTCCACATTGGCCACCTGCACAGAAAGGGTGCAAAGGGAAAGACGGTTTGTAAAACTATAATTTGAAAAGCATACATACACTGGATCTGGTTTTGACCACAAATACCTTGGTGATGATATCTTTGAACTGTCCCTCCTTCCAGGCGTCTGTGGGGTGGTTCATCATGGTGATGATGGCGTTGTCGTACTCCTCGTACTTGTCGTACAGGAAGACCAGCTCGGCCCACAGGTGAGCTTGCTCTGCTGCTCTCAGGACCTTTGGGATGTTAACTCTGGACCAGAAGAGCTCCAGATGCTCCCTCATCTTCTGAGGTTTGAACTTGGAGTAAAGGATGGCCAGCTCTGTGAACATCCCCATATGAGCGCGCTCCAGACCAAGGGCAGCCTCCAGCATGGTGATCAGCTCCTCAAAGTAACCACGGTCCTGAGAGAGAAGGGGGGGGGGGGTTGAATTTGGTGATTATGCCTACATATATATATACATATATACACATATACATATATATGTACATATACATATATATATACATGTATGTATATATATGTACATATACATACATACATATATACATACATATATATATATACATACATATATATACATACATATATACATACATACATATATATACATATATATACATACATATATACATACATGCATATATATACATATATATACATACATATATACATATATATACATACATATATACATACATATATATACATATATATATATATACATACATACATATATATACATATATATATACATACATACATGCATATATATACATATATATATACATACATACATATATATACATATATATATATACATACATATATATATATATATATATATACATATACACATATACATATATATATATATATATACATATACACATATACATATACACATATACATATATATATAATTCTAATAAGACATATGATAAATGCAAACACTATAGAAGATGAAAACACAAACATAAAAATGACTTGATGTCCATCTTACTTGGTAGTAGTTAATCAGCTCCTCCAGTTCATCAGCATGCACCACAATGTGGAGACCACACATCTGTGCGAGTCTGAACTCCTTTCCATCCACGCAGGCGAAGCACACCTCCTTCCAGGTGCGGGTACTGTTGGCCTTGCGGGCACCATCCACAGCAGCCTGATACTCCCCGAGGTGCACCAGTGTCGAAGCCAGACGACCAAAGTTGGAGACGTTGTTGTAGAGCAGCTTAGCAGCCTCATACATTTTCTCGTCATAGCAGCGGTCACCGACCTGAAGAACATATTCAATGTAAATATACAAGTTTATTCTTCTCTTAGTCTGACAGCTAATTGACGGAGGGTTGTATGAGAGCGAGGCTAACCTGCTGGATGTGAGCATTGTTAGGTCCATTAATAAACTCTTCCAGTTCAGCCAGGCGGTTGGTTTTGGCCAAGGCAAAGATGAGCTCTGTTTCTACGTAGGACTCACGGGCCTTCTTACGAGCCATCTGAAGGAATTTGACCAAGTCCTCCCAGTTACCTGAAACACACAGACGTTAATCACACTGTCAGTGTGTTTAACATGTTTCACTTTCGACAGGTGTGGAATACTCCGGCAACTGTATTTTATAATGCACAGTCAATAAAAAGCATTGCTGAACTAGCTTCAGCTATCAGCAACTATCCCAGCAGGACAAAACTCAATTGATAAATTATACAATACTGCTGGTGTCCTCCATACTGATTCATTTAAATCAAAGATGCACTTGCAAACAACAGCTTTCTCTAAAACCCTGCCAGAGTCCTCTAAAGAAACCATAAGCTGAGCAACAGAATAGCTTATTTATGGTCTTAGATGCTTTGAAACTTTTATCTTGACCAGCTTGGGTGCCTTTTTTTCTTACCACTCTTATCTGCTGCCTGTACCACCTCCATGTATGCAGAGGGGTCATCAGCCTTGATGTAGGAGTCGATGGCCTCCTTAACCAGGTCCTTCTGTAGCTGTGCCTTAGCCAGCTGGCTCCAAACAGCTGGCTCATTGCAGCGTTCTGCAAACTCATAGGCCCGGTCCAGGTTGCCAATATGCTCAATCAGCACCTAGGGAGAAAGAAGAAGGGAAAAACATGTACAATCAACTCTCAACCCTCATTCAATCAATAATGTATTAGTCGATCTGTCTAAAAGCTAAAGACTGACCTGCACTGCAGAGGTGTTGACGTCAAACTTCTTAAAGATGGCAAAGGCCTCCTCGTAGAGTTCATTACTGATGGCGATGTTAGCAATATCAGGAGCATCATAATTGTCCAGCCTGCTGATGTACTCCATCACACGAGTACGGTCAGCTTTGATGGCTGTCAGGATCAGCAGATTCTGCAGATTTCTGTAGAGAAAAGAAAAAGTAGAACCCTAAGTGCATTTGGAAAAATTATTCTGATATGACTCAAGGAAAACAGTGATAAAACCGCTATGCTAGTGCTGCTAAACACCTGTGTTCACTGAAGACAGAGTTGTCCAACACAATCTTCTCCAGCAGCTCAATGAGCTCGTTGGGCAAATCTGCTGTCATGAAGGCCTTGACTGTGACCGATACCTCCTCTGGGTCCTGGGTTTCAGACAGTGCTGTCTGCACCACCTGAGAGACAAATGACTGGAAGATTAGAGAAAGGCCAGAAATCAGATCAACCAAAAAAAAAAAAACTCAAATTGGTTATGTGTTACCTGGTCAATCAGTGGTCGTCTGTAGGGGTTACTCTCCAGCAGCACGCTGGCCCACAGCTCTGGGTCTTTGCGGCGAACCAGGTAGCGAGACAAGCTCTTGAACAGGGAATTCTCATTGCAGACCTGATGTTAAAAGAGAAAAAAATATAATGATTCTCATTATAATTTAGGAAACTATATGTAGAACACCACAAAGAAAGGTGGACTAAAACAATGACACCTGGACACAAAAGGCAAAAAATTATAATAATAACAAAAAAAATCATACATTGATCAGCTCCTGGTCGCACTGTCCTCTCTCATATGCTACACAGGCCAGGTGGGGGTCTCTCTTCTCGCAGTACTTTCCTACCACACGGCTGTCGTAGTACGGGTTTTCCCGCAGGAAGCGTTCAGGGTTGTTGTTGCTGTCAATGTAGATCTTGGCCAGAGCATTATGGGTGGCAGGCTCCTCACAGCCTTCGTGGATGCGTGATTCCAGCCAGGGCAGCAACAGCTTCAGTCTGTGAGACAAAAGATAATGATAGGAATCTTGCTGGCTCACACACCTTCTCTATTCTGGGTATGGTTTTAGGTTTTATACCTAAATTTATATTATTGTAATTTATTAATAATTTAGTTTAAAAGCATTAACATTTCTTGGTACTCTCTAAGAAGATGAGCACCTGTTCCTCTTTTCCACCTCAGCGACCAGTTCATCAGTGGAGAACTGTCCCCTGACAACCAGGATCAGGCTCTTGATGACATCCTCTGAGCAGTCCACGTCTAAGAGACCTCCAACCACAACAGGCAGACGGCTGGGATTCACCTGACACGCAAACAGTCTCAATCAGTCTCATAAGCTCAAGTCTGTAATGTGAGGAGACAGTCTAAAAGTAATTTAAATGTCTCCAGACGGACTTACTTTCTGAACGTAGATCTCGATGTACTTCTGTAGGTTGTTGCGGTACAGATAGAGGACCAGGTCGTGGACAAAGTCAAAACGGTCACAGACGATGATGAGTGGCAGCTGGTCAGTGAGTTTTGCTTCCTGTTCGTCGAGTAGAGGAAAACAGACAAAATACTATAACCAACAAGAACCAAACCTGATGCACCAGGTCATCCCTTACAACATCTTTATGCTAACAGAACTGACTTTAGCTGTGACTGTATTGTTGATAACTGGTGTACTTGCGTCTAATTTTAAAATTTTTTTAATTACAATTAGATTAATCAGAATCACTGAAAATGAAATTTAAGATGTCATTTTCTGGCTGCAACCCTTAAATTACACAATACAATACCAAGGGGGGAAGACATAACAAAAAGGTTTGCCACTACAACAACTGAATGCCACATTTTTTGACAGGTTAGAGGATGGTTATGTCGTGCAAAAGTAGTGTTGTAGTAGGTACAAAACCTCTAAATATTCTACAGCTATCTAACTCATCAACACACGGTGAGATGTGAACTATAGTGTCAGCACAAGGCAGCACTGACCACTAGTTCTCTGTACCATAACGCACTGGTGTACTGCAGGATTAACAAACTGGGATTGTGCAACCTGTCAATATTATCTAAACATGCTACACTGAATGGAGACTGCTACTACAGGACTACACACTAAACACACACCTTCAATGTCTATGCATCTGTCTCAGTTCTCAAATATGATGTGCAGGACCTTAACTTGTTGACAATTACAGACATGTCAGATGTAGGCAAACCTGGTCGTAGAGAGCCACAGCTCTGCTTTTTTCCCCATCTATCTCTGGATCAGGGTTGCCTACCACTGGACTACATAAAGCTTGAAGAGCACTGCTCTTGTATGCATGGTGGTGTATTAGCAGATACTATACACCTCCATACAAATCCCAGTTTTAATCCTAGTCCTAAAGTTAAGGGGCTGGGATGGAAAAAAAACAGGATAGGTGTTGGGATGGGTTTACCTGATACATGTCCTGCCATTCCAAAGACAAAAAGGGGAAAAGAACAAAAATATTTGACTGCTATCAGGGTGACTGATCGTTTTCAACCAATATGTTGATAATTTCTGAGCATCCGCTGGTGATAACTGTTTACTAATCAGTAGGTTAGGGTTAAAATGTTAATCTATAAAGCTTCTTTTACTAGCACGTATGATTTAAGAAAACAAGTTTCATTAGTTGAAGACAAGACACTTCAACTAATGAAAACATGGGGATTTCCATTTTGATTTACAATGTGCGGCCTTCACCCCAGCATGTCAGGAAATTCTGAAAACCTGCTGTATTTCAAACAAGATGTACCAATGAAAAAAGCAACAGAGTAGATTGAGAACAGAAAAATACAGCCTAAAAGAGAGAAAGATGTATAAGAAGGGATCAGACAAAGGAACCTAAATAGTTGTTAAATGTCACTGTCTGATCACTCCAGCTGTCCCTGAGACTTCACCTTGAGGAAATTCTTGACGCGCTCTGGGTCGTAGCAGTTGCTCTCTCTACAGATTCTCTCCACCTCTTTGATCTGGCCCGTCTTGCAGGCAGCCTGGATGTATTTAAAGTGAACTTCAGGCTCCTGACTGAAGTTCACAATAGAGCCCAGGAAGTAGAACAGACCTGAGAGACACAGATAGTCAGTTACATAAAGCTTCAAATGATGCATAACATTGCACATCTGTGGCTCCACCAATCTTGATAAAGAATCATGAATCCAGTAAAATATCCAGAAAAATAATGTGACATTAAAATGTAAGCTCCATGACTGAGGTTTCTCGTCCCAAGTTGGCTTACTTAAATTTTACGCTCCATTATTTTAGTAATAGTAGAGGAGCTGCACTAATTCACCTCCAGGACATTCTGCACAATCAATTGTCCTGCCTCTGCTCTGGCCTACTTGTCTAACTAATGTTTGGAGGGCATCTGTTCCCTAAAGAATGGCTGCTTAACTAAGGGAAAAGTCACATGCTAATGTTAGAATAATAGAAAATTTTTGGGATATATTTTCCTTTAAAAAAAAAATTTACTTTGAGAAAGTTTTTTTTACCATTTTATAACCTCTGTAACTGTCTGTACTGAGTTTTATGAAGAAGAATGTCATCGGCATCCATGAACTTAATTTGTGTTGTCTAGCTTACAGAAATGCCACTGAAGCAATATTTCAGTATAATGTCTGGGATCTCACCTTCAAAGCTCTTGAAAGACTCAAAGAGCTCAGTGAGAGCAGGTGTAGACAACTGCTCATGGTACTTGGAAGCCACCTGGACACAGATCTGCAGGTTCTGGCGGATGTTGGCTGACAGCATGGCCCTGAGGCACTCCAGAGAGTCCTCCACTGACAGTGAACCAAAGAAGTTCACCAGCCACTGAAAGTGCAAAAGGAAACATTGGTTGTTTGACATTGACAGTTTCTACCATGCAGTTAATCCCAAAAAGTCACAAAAAAGTAACAAACAGAGCCAGTGGGAAAAAAAGCTTCTAGTTATAACTTAATTTCACTCAGTTGGTAACTGAAGCCTACCTCTGGGTTGAGCAGATGTGTATGCACCACAGCACGCTTTATGTCATACAGGTCAGTGTAGTGCTCCAGTGCCCTTTGTAAGAGTCCAGCCTTCTCACAGAGCTGGGCGATGTGAGCGCGATCATAGTTGGTGAACATCTGATTGCCCAGGATGGCATCAGCAACCTGCACACATGACATGGCACAATAAGAGTTAGAAACATGCATTTCTATTAACTGAATTTCTTTTAATAGTGTATCTGTACATCTGTCTACCTGTGGAGCATGCATGAGATTCATCTCCAGCAGGCGAGTCTGCAAAGGTCCTTCTGAGGGTCTGTTGTTCTTTAGAGCATCCAGGAGGAATGAGGTGCACTGCTGGATCAGGTTGTATTCCATGAAGACATCCACAATCTGGACAGATGCAAAGACACATCAGTGATACAAATTGCCAAAACACCAAAAAAACAATACTATACTCTATACTAAAGAAAACCTTCCAAAAACATAAAACACCATGGTCTGCAGTTCTGTGGCATGGACAGAACTAAACTTAAGATGCAAGGTCACTGCATACTTCTCAAACAGCCTCTCATACAATGTGTTTTATTCTTACAATTCTTGCTATCTGCTACTACAGCACTTTAGGCAAAATAGAAAGCTGTGTCAGCAGTTGAATTTTGCAGTGCACAGGGCCTGCAGTGGCAGGAAGCGAAGGAAGAGGTACATTTCCTTTATACTACAGGATAGCTGAGTTCACAGATGTTGGCATGTCATGTGACTGAAACACTACTGTCTGATTTCAGTACTCTCTTTATTTGGAGACGTGGGGTGTATGTTAGGCACAATCTTCATTTTATAATTACAGTCAGATCTGATCTAATCCTCAAAAAAATGTATGCTGCTGTGCTGCTACACATATCTTGGTTAGTTTTATAAAAACCTCCATCTATTCGTAATGGGAATTTCCTTCTACTTCCACTGACCTGTGTGATGTCAGCCAGTGGCTCCTCATCCTGCACTAGCATCTGGGCAAACTGTAGACCTTGTTCTGGGTTGATTCGCATCACATTCCTCAGCAGAAAGATCCAGTCTGGAGTGTAGCCCACCTGGTACCAAAGACAGAGCACACCTCCTTACTATTAATTTATGCGACAGGAAATAAAAATAAGTTAGCATTATTCATTTCCATGAATGAAATTGTTGTTTTGTTTTTTGATTTTATTTCATATGTTGTGTCTTCTCTGTGCACTTTGTTGTTTGAGTTGGGTTAAGTCAAGTCAAATCTAACAGAACCTAAATACAGTCTTCAGCCTTAGAATCATACCTTCTTGGCATACAGGACAATCTTGGGAAACTGGCCGGTCTCTGCAAAGCACTGAATAACCTTGTTTGGGACATTGGCCCTCAGGTAAACACTGAGAGCCAGTGTAGGATCCACTGCCTTCACAAGGTCACCCAGTTCCTCTGAACACTCCAACTGTAACATGGAACATGAAGTAACATCAGCACTGGAACCAACTAGAAATGTTATATTGCATCCATAGCTGGGTATATTTTCAAATGTATGCTGAGTGTATTACAAAATCATTAAATCCTAAACACTGAACATAAAATAAGTGAAAATTCAAATGCACAAGCATTCACAGTCCCAGTACACAAACCACTGAAGTCGCTAAGGACCACCCAAATGTACAGATTTATGCACAATGCACAATTTTTTAACAGACAAACTTCACCAACTCCTTGCATAACAGATATCACATGATCCAAGATAAGAGAGTCATTTAAACAAACAGGCAGCTCAGGAACAGTCTTTTCCTGTGGGACGGAGATCTGCAATACCTTATCTTCCTTCAGCCACTTCTCCAGAAGCTGCTTTCGTCCCTGCTGGAGAACAGGCCTGCAAAGCTCCAGGGACTCAAACTTGTTGAGCTGGCCCTGGTCCAACAGGATACCAAAGTACTGCAGCAAAGGAGAGGTCTGGCCTGGCTGGGTTGGAACACTCTGGAAGCGACGGATGGTGTCTGGGGTGCGCAGAATACCCTGAGAGGGGAAAGCCCAGCTTAAGGTCAGAAAAGCTATCCAGGCTGGTAAAAGTTAAAATACGTTGACCCAAAATCATCTAATCCAACAGTCCTGCATTAAATACAAGTGTGTGAGCCTTATTTTACTAATAGAATGATCACCTTTGGTGCATTGGCCGCCACTTTTGCAGCCTCAGAATAATTGGCAGCAGCAAACAGGTTATTGAACTTGCGTGCGAAGAGCTCCTCAGCACCAGCGAGGTTGTTGCGGACCGCCAAGCGAAGAGCCAGGTCTGGATTCTGCAGTACATTTGTGATGTATGGGATGATATTCTCCTCCTCCACGCAGACCGAAAGGACCTGTGTCACAAAGGTATAAGAGGAATGATTACCTACAGTGCATTAGAAACCAGAATATGATAACACTTTACCATAATCCTGACATATTTTATCCTATTTTTGTGGTATAAATCTGATGAAAGATACCAAAATTCAAATCTACCATTATATTTCCTTTTAGTTATATTAGCATTATCTGCTGCTAAACTCACTCTTATTTGTGCTACCTTTGTGCATTTCTATCATATCAAATATCGCTTTAACCTCCTTTTAAATTATTAAGTTAGCCTTAATCAAAATCGTGCAATGTGTGGTCTTTTTTAATGCAAACTTCTCTTGAGATACTTCTACCACTAACAAATAAATCCTTATTCACAGTCTATGAAGAAAGTAGTGAGTGAGCAAACAGTGAGCAAACTCAGCAGACTATAACTGAGGGTATTAGTGTTAAACACTGTCTAGCACTGGGATGTGGCTGCTGAATGCAAATATATAATTAGTAGGTCAGTGTAACGCATGGCTTTTGTGAACAATGTGGCAACAGAGAGAAAGAAAGAAGACCGAGTTGAATGAAAAGAGCAGGATGGAGGAGAGGGGAGGGGGTAGAGGAGAAAGACCGCCAGTGTCGGCCCCTCTACAAACAAGCCCAGCAGGTCAGTGGCCCAGATTTTAACATGGGTGAGTAGACCTTATTCTTCCTGCCACTAAAGGAGGGTCATTTACATACTATAACGCAGGTGGATGTCTTCAAATAAAAAACACAGAAATAGAGATATATAACGAAAGCAAATAGGAGGCTAATAATAAATTCAGTGACGATTCTAAAGGGAATTATCAGTGAAAACAAATACGAACAGGGACTGACCTAACACATTCTGGCTAATTGCTGATTAAAGGAATCCCCTAACCATGCCAGTCAACACTTGAGCGACATGATATGTGTTATAAACATATTTAGCAAAACCTTTTAATTTTGCAAAATATTTATATGTAAACACAATGATAGGTCTAATAGAAAAGGGATATGTGGTTCTAAGCAAGAAAGCACCAGGCATCAGATGACACATGAGCTGTGGGATCAAGTGATACAGTGGTTCAGACAAACATGGAATATTAAAACTACAGAGCAGACATCACAAGTCTAGATAAGTGGAGATTCGATTGGATGAGAGGGCACCACACTGTGCCTCCCACTTCACATGATGTGCTGATGTGTGCTGGGCCCTTTTTCTCTCACGTCCTTCCCTTTTCTGGCCCTTTCGGGTTCATGTGCAGCAGTCCTGCACTGCAGCTATCACCACTGCTTGTCAATGTCAGGCCAGGTTTAGCAAATGCTGGCAGAGTGTTCTGAATCAAAGTGTGCTGTGCACACAGCTTAATGAATAAAAAAAAGTGCTAACTACCCAGACTAATGTATAATCCGAATTGTTTTTTGTGGGACAACAAGGGGCTTATTCTCAAAAAGGTTTTCACATGAATCCAACCGTTGCCCACTTTACCTTACAGGAGAGTTCTGACTATATAGATTTTTTTCTCACCGTGGTGACAGGTTCAGCAGCATATAGCTGCAAAGTCAGTCCTTTCCTATGCATTCTTCTTCTACTTGCTCAATTGATCCACAGACAAAAACATTAGAAAACATCTGAAAGCCAGTTATCTGCTTAATTTCCCTCTAGAGTCCTTATGCTGATTGTAGACTAAAGGCAGCAGTGGATTAAATGAGCTGTTATTGAAAAAAAACAAATTTCCTTTTATGAGGTTATCTACATGTTGATAGCAAACAAACTCAACTGGAGGCCTTTTAGATGTCAGATCACTGCCTATGTGTACGTGTACATGTGATAAACACACACACAAACAAACTCTCGTCACTGCCATGACATATAGCAAAACCAGCCACTGTCTCAGCTATCAGCTTTCCTCTCTTCACTCAATAATTCATATAGTGTGTGGCCTGGCTGGACCATTATTCATCAGCTGGCTGGATCTAATTCTACTCTCTGGTTCAGTTTTACAAAAGCAGTAAGACACAAGGCTTTCTGCTGTCTTTGTGTGAAACATTACACCTTGGATTATTTATAATGTGTCCTGTGACATGAGCTTGCTTGATAAGAAACAAGAAGATGTTGCTATGACCCATACAACAACTCGTGTCTAGTGCTGTACTCATCTATATTTCTTAACCTGTGTCACATCTGCTGAATATGTGACTGCTGATGAAATGAAGGGTAAACAAAAAAAGTGGTTCTGTTGTGTGTGTGTGGTAGAGACTAGGAACAATATTTGGCAACATCAGCAAAATACAACTTTGAAATTAACAATACGCAACATACTAAACATCACTGTAATTTCCCTGAGCACACAGAGCGTGTAATGGTTGACATTCTTACCTGTCCCTTCCTGTTGACCCCAATGATGCCTGAGGTGGCCTCATGTGGAGCAGTGACAAAGATAGTCTCTCCACTGATGCGGTTCATGTAAATGCAGGTGCCTGTCTCCAAGTCATACAGGTGGATGTAGCCATATTTGGTAATAAGGAAAACCACATCATGCTTAGAACTTATCTGTCAAAAGAAATGGATTTTATGAATGGCAGTTTATAGCCTAACAAAGATCTAATTATGTCACTGATTTTACTTTGTTGAATAAGGCACCTTATTACAAAAACATACCTGCATGGCCACAGGGAAGTCATTCTGGGCTTCTGGAGGGAAGAACACATCTACTGCTTTCTTTGGAAATGGCTGGTTGCCAGTTGGTGGGGTCCCTACTTCAATAATGTGGAGCTGAGTCAAAGAGAGAAAAGTGAAAAGCACACTCAGGGAGGTTTTCCTAGGGTAATGCCTATGGCATTAAAATTTGTTTCCACTATTACATTATTAACACCAGTCACCTTTCCTCCAGTCGGGCCTCTGACAGCAAAGCAGAACAATGTCGACTCCTCTGAATTTCCCTCCATCTTAAACTGGGCGAAGCTGGCAGCATGGCCTTCGATGGGCTGAGAAACTTTTCTGTCAACAGAGTAGAGCTGCATGGCTCCCACCACCCGATTTTGCTGAAAAAGGTAAAACACACATGCATATGCACAGATAAATATGAAAAAAATCAAACTAATCAAGCTATTTTGTACTTAAGGTCACTAATGAATCAAAAAAGACATACCAGTTCGAAATTACTGAAATCAGTATATTTAGTATTAAACCAGAACACAAGAGCAGCGAGTTACCTGGGCTGAGATACCAATGAGGAGAAGCCATTTCTGCTTGGCGTCAGTACGGTAGTTGATGATCTGGCAGCCTGCCAAACTGGAGTGACGGTCAAAAACTTTCACAGGCTGAGAGTCACCCTCCATGCTCCAGTGGTAGACAGCATTGTCAGTCACAAGTGCAACTGTGTTAAGGGAGATCCACTTCCAGAAGGTAACATCGTCCGTCATGGTGTGTGCCTTCATCTTACTTTTCATCTCAATGTTGAAGATCTGAAGGGTTTTGGCGGCTAAAAGGGGGGAAGAGGGCACGAGCAAGACCCCACAACATTGTTATAGCTTCTGACAATAGTGTGTCTACAAACACTGAAACACTCACAGGAAAAGAGACACACCAAATATATTAGAAAGGGAGATTTAAATTTGAAAGGTTGTCATGTCGTCATGGCACAGAGGTCAACAAGCAATAACGCCATGACTGATAGATAGGAGATGCCATACATGCTGTAGTTGGAAAACGTGTCATATAAGTGTGGTGAGACTGAGACTGAAAAAAAATTTAACCTATAAAATCTGCACAAAGTGCAATTGTGTCAGTTAAATGCACTTTACCTATAGAAACGTAACTGCTTAAACACTTGAATTGGTAGATTGATAAGAACCTAATATTTATTAATAAAACAATAAAGTGGCCTTTTATATTTACTGTGCTTTACCTTAACAGAGAATCCACTGAGCAAACTGAAACAAAGACACTTGCTTCTTGTGGTCTGAGACAGTGTGTATGACTATATGAATACCTCTTTATCACAAGTCATTATAAATTTGAAATTAAAAAGTATTTAACATGAGGTAGAATACAAATATATAAATGTAACATTTAACTGAACTGATCAAAGATTTTGAAATATGTATTCAATGTGTCATATTGTTATATCCAACTACATGGCCCACCTAATCAAATAAACAGCCTTCATAGAGAAACAAAGCAGACAGACGACCAAAGCAAGAAACAACTCACAAAAAAGACAAACACACCTGCATCTGAGTCAAATGGTCAAACAGCGTAATATGAAATAAACATATACGAAGAGGCACAGGTCTGGGGCAGGGGTGCATTTGGAGGAATTTTAGACAAGAGTCAAAGAAAATGTTTCCAATAATCATTGTGGCTGATCAACAATCAAATGTTTTGTGGTCTCTAGATAATGGACCAGACACTAAATGTTTAAAAAAGGTTCACTCACCTGAATTGTTTTTTTTTATTAGTTAGGGTTAATTTAGTGAGCTAAAGCTTTGTTATGAAGCAGTGAGTTTGACTTCCTTGTTTGTTCATTATTCGATACTCATCAACAATGTGAGGAAAAAGGAAAGACCAATACGTTAGCACAACCATCAAGATCGGTTTTTCATCACTAAGCCATGGAATCAGAGAACTACAAGCAGTGTGGCGAATGGACCACTTGCAGCAGCAGCCAAATTTCAAAGAGCAAGCAAAGGGATTTATAATTGAACGATGATCAGCTGTTGGAGGTCTGTGCATGTGCATTCTTCACACGAGGTAACATGAATAGATTATGACTTTGTACTGCGTCACATGACAAAGCTAGCTGAGAAACTTAAGTATGGTAAACTGAACAGGGAAGACGGTGGGGTTGAAAAGAGGGAGGATAGGTCTGCTGACCTCACACTCGTTTACATGCAATCAAGTAACCGGGTTACAGTCGCCTTTTTCAAGTAAACCGATTTCTCGTGTAAATGGGAAACCTGGTTACTGTAATCAGGGTAGGGGATTAGTGAAACCTGACTTTCCCTGGTAAATTTCTCCTAAAGAACTCAGATTACTCTGCCAAGCCACGTGTAAGTGTGTTTCATGTGCAGGACAAAGGCTGCCGACACTCGCCAATCTACTACTTTCAGCAGAGAGGAGCAGCTAGATGAAAGTGGAGATCATTACACGGAGCAATTCTGCCTTGTTTTTAAATCGTTTCCCTTTAGACATCTAAACAAGTCACTTTTCACTGTGTATTTCTTTAATTCAGACAGTTTGTGTTTTGAAAAGGAGAGCTGTGACTGTCTGCTTCTCTCTCATAAGAAAAGCTGTCAGGAAACCTTTCTGTCTCTATACAGTTAAAATCTGTGAACCACTCTTCCAAAATCATCCCCAGGAGGAGGATTAAGTATTTATTACTCCTCTGCTGCATGTGTATGTGGACTTCCAGTTACCAGGTTTCTTAACTGCATGTAAACGGGTTCCCCAATTACCCAAGAAACCTAGTTTCTCTGAGTAATCTGGTTATTTAAGTTATTAAATATGAAAATGAAAATCAGTTTGACTAATTTTAATAAATAAATTAAACTGGAGAAGAGCAACACGTTGTCACCAGCAGCACCACAGCATGAAACCAACAACACTGACCTCTCTATCAATTATTACATCCTTGCTCCTTATTGCAAATCATTAAAACTACCTGATGTTCCTCAAGGTATATTTAATTTAATTCACTTCCCTGAATCCTGGTTAGTTGTTTACGCAATTAAACATGGTGACGACAAAGTGAAAAATAATCTAATACAGTCATTTCATAAAGAAACCTGATTGAACATAGACATGCAGTAATTCCTTAGCCTAACCGTGACCACTGGGAAATAGTTCAGCCAAAGATCCTAAGACACCAGATGTTTGGCTCGTAGAATATTATTGTTATAGTTGGGTAGTGGCAATACCAAGAGTTGATAACAAACAATTGCACACAGAGAGCTGCTGGCCTCTCTTATCTGGTAAAAAGCAAATGCTCCTTAATTATAAATGGCAATCTCATTGGACCATTAAGAACCTAATTTTCTTATTTTTACACTGTGGCAAGTAAGGCTCACAAGTTCCTATCCAAAGTCTCTCCTTGATCCAGTTCACTCCTAATATGTGACTACTTGGTATAGAGGGACAGTGTATAAACATCAGGAACATGTGAAACATACTTGGCTTCCCTATAACGTTACTTAATTATAATGCAGACCATAGAATCTACACTCTCTAGTCTATTTAGTTTAGTCTATTTAGCATACTGTTGTCAATAAAAGCGAAACACAACTTGAAAACAAATGAAACAACTTTACACAGATGGGGAAAGGATTTAAAAATGGATTTAAAAATGGAAATTGAGAGGAAATGTGAATTAAAATTAAATCACTTTTACCCACAGTATTACCACATGTAAAATGGATTCTAAATCACTTTTACACATAATAAACATGATGAAATGCCAGCAAGCTATAAGGCTGTGAAAGCAAAATCCTGTTCATGAAGAAACATTTTAACAGCTTAGACTTGAAAAAAGTTTCAAAGCATTATCCAGAATTAACTGAACTTAGCTTTGTACCAAAAATCTGAGTGTTTAGTAGTACACAAACGTAGATTATGTCATGTCAAGCACACAGACTACACTGACTCATTTGTTTACTGAAGAGGGCTAAAATGAATGGAATAATTTCAAGCTCGCAATTTGTTCTTCAGTACTACAAACAGGATTTTACTTCCACAATTAAGTAGTTAAATTTCAACTCACCGTCTGCAAACACATAAGAAAGCCATAAAGTAAAATAAAAACAAACAAACAAAACAAAGAACATAGAAAAGACAAAAACAAAAACAACAAAAAAGTCAAAGCAATCATGGATGCTGGACAAAAACAATAAAATTATGCTATTTTGAATATTTACACGTTTACAAGGACACATGTTTGGAAACCAAATTTTCTTTAAAAATACTCATAAATATTAAAGGAATAATTCTGCTAAATTGACCAAACATGTCAGAGCTGAAAAGACTACAGTCCCCTCACAGAGGGTTAGTTTAAATTCACACATACTATTTAGATATATACATATATAAATGTGGTCTTTGCAAAGTCTATACACTCCCGTACCTTTAAGTGCGATGACTTTGCTGGCTGGGTTCATTATGGCGCTGTCGGCTGAGATGGGCCTGCGGACAGGTGTATTGGGGTCGGCCATATCAATGATCACCACCTGAGTCTGCTCGCCCACCTTCTCCCGGACACAGATGAACTTGTCTGACTCCATTGTTAGGGTGCTGAAGCCTATGTTGGCTGGATTGATCCCTAGGTTTTGGAGCTAAGAGAAGAAGAAGGCATGTTAGACTGAAAAGTGCTGCAAAAGGTTACAATTAAGTAAGACAATTTGAAAAGTAAAATCTATGACAACACTGACATCACACTCTTACGTTAAGGCTATAATTTGAGAAGAGGCAGTTGTAGTTTTGTAGCTCAGTTTCACTTAAATTTAGTTTAGTGTGCTAGTGCAGCTATAGGAGCAGCAGCAAACCTACGAACAAAATAAAGGGGCAAGAAATAAGCTTACTAGTCAGAGAACTGGAAGGACATTCAAGAGTTGAAGGGAAAGTTGAGGCTTGAGAGCCACAGTTAGTTCGTTAACACTGGGGATAGTAATATTGACTTTGAGCAGCCACAAACAACAACATGTCCAATTGACTCTGATGAGGTGCTCTGCACAGCCAGCCAATGAGGTCACCATGTCTGATAATGAACATCACCTCTCTAGACACATGTAGTTCATTGCAATGAGAGCTGGCCAGGGTGGAGAACTCATGCAACACCAAGTTCCATAAACATGAGCTAAAGAGGAAACTACAACTTTGTTACACAACACTTTAGTCTCGCTGCAGGCTGACTACAATCAACGTCTCTGGTCTACCCGTCTGAAACTTTATTAGATTCAGAAGCAGTAAGTCAAAACTAAGTGCAGCACTGTTTTGCATTATCAACTGTTGCTGTCTGTCCCCTCAGACCAACATAGAAAGGTTTTGTTTCACCAGTGTTTGATTTGTCTCTCTTTTGAACACCAGTGCTGACCAGGAGCACCTCACAAGCCTTAGAGATGCTGCAACCCAGTTGGTGTGTTTACACTGCCCCACTACTCCTGTATCTAACATGCTGAGCATTCACCATTTCTGCAACATAATCAATGTTATTTACTTCATCTGTGAGTGGAATAATGCCTTACGTCACATAATGTTAAGCTAAATGATTTGAAAGGTAACACAAACAACCAGAGAACGTATATCAGAGTTCAGTTGTTTACAAATTCTTATATATGCATAAGTCACAGAACAAACAATGTGATATAGACTAATTCACAGATAAACTTCACATTCATAAACACAAAACCCTGAGACTATAGTTTGACTGCTTTCCAGCACAAAAATAATCAAGCTCTGCAGCTCAGATTATGACCAAGGCTGGAAACAAGGCATTTTGTCTGCTTTACACAAACCCTGACATAGCACAGGCACTCAGGAAAACCACACTGGATGGCTAGTGCCAGGACTGTTCTGGGCAAGAGTGTTCTTTGCAGGCTAGTGATGAGTGTCTGGCTCAGGGACACACCTGGTAGGGGACGGGCTAGGAGTCAGGCTGGGATTTGAACCTGCGACCTTCTGCATCCCAGTCTGATGCTTAACCCATTGAGCTACCAGGCCACCTACAACAACCACAACAGTTAAGATGGCATGTAACGCAGTGCAGTATATACACCTACAACTCCACTGTTTTCCCGCTAACCAACTGCAAATGACACACTGTTGTGAAGTAATACTGAAGGAAATGAAACTACTAAAAACATATCCCATAAGCCATGTTTTGCTGTTGCAACTTCCTTTTCTTTTGTAACACATCACAATTATACAAATGTCATGTAATACAGGCGTATGGAGCATGGTTTCTGGATGAAACTTAACGAGTATTTTATAGTGAATTATTTGAACAATAATAACTGATTAACTCAACCACCAATTAGAAGATTCATAAATTATGGTCCTCTGATGTAACTTTTTAAATGTCAAGAGCCATTTTGAGAACCTAAATTAGATTTCTGCCAGAGACCACTCTTAAGTCTTGGTAATGGTAACATGTGGCTCCACTGTGAATAATTTGCTGTGGCTGGGTCCTAATCAGCAAACACAAACCACAGTTCCAGGAATTGCTTAACGAAATGGGAACACCTTTTATCAATGACAGGACACACCCTCCCGCAGCTGTGTCCCACCCACATTCTATTACTAGTGCCTAACCTGCTTCCTTCTCAGTGACATTGTTATAAAAGACCTTGTAGAACAAGTGTTACAACAAGCTATGAGGAAAGAACTGAAAACTGATCTGAAACAAGCTTTCACCACAGACTACTATTGAGAGTGACCTCATACAGTAATGTCACTGCAGCCTCTGTGCTTTTAATCGCCACCATTGTCCAGTAGGAAGCCTTGTTTACGAAGACAACATTTATTCAAACACAAGACAAAGGGGAATTGCCTGCAGAGAGAATACCTGCCTTGAATACCATACATTTATTCTCAGTAATAACTAGCAACATTTCGTTTTGTTAGAATAGCTACTATCTTTTTTTTTAATGGACATCTTTACTTTACTTGGCTGACGCTTTTATCCAAAGCGACTTACAAGGAGAAGACACAAGCATTTACCATTCAGGTTCTGTAAATTATGAGTTACTACAAACTAAGAGTCATGATAAGACCCAAACTTGTCAAGAAAAAAAAAAACTAAACAAAAAAACATCCTGAGGAGAACACATATTCAAACTAACAATACACTGTTCTTTTGTATTTACATAAAAAAATCCCATGCAGTGGTTATGGGATCAAGAACTTTGTGACCTTTATTAAATTATCTTTATAATATCTGGAAAGCAGACTATGGCATGACTACACATTAAGCCATCAATGAGGGTTATTCATCTGTTGTAGCACAATAGTTTTTTAGACTGTTTTATGTCCTCTCTCTTTCACTCTCTGCCCCATCTGTCAGCTATTCTGAGATCAGCAGGAAGCCCTTTCATTGAAAACAAAAAACATTCGTAAAACAAGAAAAAAGGAGCTAGCTCGATCACAATAAGTGTTAGATTGATCTCTTGGAATAAGGTATAACAAATACAGACAGATGTTAGACTGCTGGATGATGGAAGACACAGAACTTTGATGTGTCAGGCTGGTTTGCTATGGAAACCCTGAGGTAAAACAGTGATGTGGGCAAACGTTGCTATGACATATATGAGCAGGAATTTGGGTGAAAGCAGGTCAAACCAGTGGAGCTACAACCAATGTAGAAAATCATTTTCTGCTTTAGCCTGGCTTGCCCTGGCCTGTTGCTGCTTCATTTAGCATCTTAGCGCAAGCTTTTATGGAAACATGCTAAAATATTTCAGATCAATAACAGCTGATTACAAAGAGGGCTACGAGGGCAGAACGCAAGAGTAAACTGGACAAATTCAAGGGGAAAAGAAAACATTAATTACACTCCAAGTCGATAAAACTAATATTGCCAATATGTTCGAGTTTAAAAAGAAACCGATTAAAACAGAAGAATAAAATGTACACTACTTTTAAATGACAAAGTATGTGGTAAAAAGCTTGTTGACATGAAGGAAAAAATAACATTTCAAAACAAGGACCAACAGAACCAATTTACATAAGTACCTGAAGGCTGATGTTGCCAACATATCAGCTAGTGAGTGCAACAAATCACTAGGAATATGCATAGACTCAAAATTATCCTACACATTACTATGATGAGTCCAATGTCAAACCATTTATTCTACCTATTCCCTCCACCCCTGTGTAACCAATTTAGCTGCATTTTTAATGGCACAACAAACAATTGCCCATGTACCAAATTAGTGTCTCTGCTATTGCAATATTTTTGCGCAAGAGGGCAAAAGATATTATATATACATTTAGTGTTGGCCTCACTGAACCTCCAAGGCTAGGGTGGCCAGATTATGCTTAATTTAGGGTTTACGTTTTATTTTGGGGCTAGGGTTAGGGTAAGACATATAATCTTGTATCAAGATGATATGATTTTCAAGTTTCAAAAGTGCAAATACATGTTATAACACCTCTTTATGCAACAGCTCATCTGGCCTTGATGCTAAAAAAGGCTTATTTGAGCTTGTTTGTCTTTAAGGCTGTCTGTCCCCTATCCCACACTGTTCTGATTTGCCAGCTTGTGGAAGTCTTCCTGTGGGCTGAACTTTGCCCAGCTGGAACAGCACAATCCTTTGGCAACAACCTAGCAGAAGAATCCTGTTGCATGTTGGAGAACAAAGCTAATTGGCCAGACTGAAACCTGGTTTTCACTACCGTCAATCATACAAACACACATTTGACCATGTTTGACTTTGATTCAGTACAAAAAGAGCATAAAATGAGCCCTTTAAATGAAGGCAGCCAGCTAGGTGCTACTGCATTTTATCAAGATAGTGGCAGGAAATTAGTGCTATCTATTGCTAACTCATCAGAATTTCTACTGAGGATTTACTGCAGTTTTACCACTCAGTCAAACTAACACGATAATCTACTACCGGTTGCAGGAATAATTTGACATATGCTACAGTTTCTGATAAAGAACGTCTACGCTGACACTTCACTTTTATCAGAAACACCATACAACTGCTGAATATGGCAATAGAATCAGTACTTGTTATATTCTTCCCTTCCACTAAGACAGTATGAAAACATTCACAACTTTGTTACATGTCATAGATGGAATGTAATAAACCTTTATTCTGACAGCCAAGCAGGTGCTCAGATAATAGGGCTGAACACACGGCTACTGTCAGTTCTACTCACAGAGTAAGCAAGTGCATTACAGAAGAGGCCCAAAAGACATCAGCTCAAATCCAAGCAAATCAAAACGGGGACAGGGGACAGGAGAACATTTTTGACCTCTACTAGAAAAAGATCTTGATTTCACTGCAATACCACATTTTTCTCTTTACTGACACTTCTAGTCAAAAGTTTGGATACACACAGGAAATACCATGTTTTCATAAAAACATTCATGTCATTGGCTGAGTTATCATTGCAAGAGGGTTTCTCATGATCACTTCTCCTTTGATCATGATTTGCTAGTGCAAATTTATTAATTTGCACTAGCAAACATAACATGCTAGAAGACAGCCTGCTGATAATAGTAGACTTATTAATATTAAAATAATATTTTTAAAAACAGTTGTTTCCAGCTAATGTACAACAGTCATTTACAATATTAACCATGTCTACACTGTATTTTATCAATTTCACATAAAATGTGCTTTACTTTCAAAAACATGTTCATTTCTATTTGTGACCAAACTTTTGACTGGCAGTGTATGTGTGTAATAATTGGTTCAGAAATGCTACATTATTAGTACATGCATCAACAGAAATAATCAACAGTTTTTGGTATGCTTCCTTACAACCACTGCAGTATATCGAGATATCTGATACTGGTCTCAAAATCAATAACATTATTTTCATGCCACTCCTGCTCAATACAAGTAACTGATACATCATCTAGGTCTAGTGAAGACATTGTTTTCTCTCTTATGAAGAGGAAGAAATCATCCTCATAATGCATAAATCACAGTTTTATGGGTATAATCACAGAAGTAAGGAATTTGCCACCAGATTTGAACTATTTGTAATGACCCCAAGAGAGTCACATCTGTTGAATAAACCAATATGCTTTTCCTTTAAAGGAAAGAAGCATCATGATCAGCAAAAATGTGTGTGTCCTACAAATGCAAAGTTCAAGGCAGAGCAGGGAAGGATGTGCTATGTAATGTGCTGAGGCTTGCAGCACTTCATTGCAGTGCTCCACAACAGGAAACCAGGGACCCATTGTCCACTAGGACTGAAACAACAGGCCTGCTAAGTGCTGCCTCCTCCACTATCATGTGACACTGCTGTGGGACATGTGACCAGCCCAGGGGTAAGGAGCCAGAAGGGTGCCTTTACTGTTAGATAAAAAGTGAGGGCTGGGTGGGAGGAAGGAATGCATGCATTTTCAAAGCCCTTCTATCTACACTACAGGCCAGTTCTGCTGAGGTACAGTTTCCTTTTTCTCCCAAATACACACTTTATCACACATTTAAACAATGCTGCAGAATGTCAAGTGTTCAGCAGATCTGTATCCTCACCAGCCTGTCACGAGATATCAGCTGGTCAGTTACTAGTAAAGTTCAAAGTGCAACATGTAAACCTTGTAAGGTGATACTTAAAGAGCATGGGCACAATAAAGTAATTCCCCTACCACCAATTTTCAGGGAACTCAATCCTTTCTTACACCACAAACATCTAATTCAATGCAACTAACAACATTCATTTTAATCAACATGACTTAATAAATTTCATGTTGATTCAAAGAAAAATGGGATGTCACATCTTCTTTTTGGGTAAATCTGTAATTTTTTGGACAACTCCCAAATGTAAGCTACATATTACACATTCAATAAAAACGTCCTTGCTTTATACAAGAGAATTAAAAAAATGTTTTTAAACATGACATTATTACATTATGCATAGAAAACATCCATGTATGCACAGGGTGAAGTTAAGTGTTTCACTATGTAATTATGTAATTATAAATGAAACACTGTGCACTAATACACCACTTGATAAGCTGAAGCTTACGTTTTTCCCTCCATAAATGATCAAAACAGAAAGAAAACCCCATGTACTAAATACTATTTAGAAAGGGAAGCATTTATCAACAGAGAATGTTAATATATCAACAGAAACATCTTTTTAGGATTATATAGTACAGTCAACCCCTAGGCAGAGATGGGAACTGAGGCGCAGTACCAGTTCCTAATAGGTCAACATAACACCAATAACCACCAAAGTAGGTTCTGTTAATGGTACTTGAGACTCATTCATTTATGTATTTATTTCGTGATAGATATTTTCATTGTTTCAGTGTTAAACTGCTTTTCCCTGCATACAGCTCTCCTGGGTTAGATACCAGTATTGATAACATTTCTGTAAAAATATCTGTTCCTACTCCAAGGATAAGTATACAAAGCGAATTGCATGAAAAACATATGCTGTATGGGAAACAATGAGTGCTTTTTTACAAGTCTATGAGTATATGTTACACTATATAAATGGATGATATATAAAAATGCAAGCTATGTATGTTGACCGGATGAGAGAGAGACAGAGAGAAAGTAATACAGTATTTTAAAATAATTTGAGATTCTAAATCAATCTTAATCTTTATTTTGGGAGATTAGGCTATGTTATGGCTGAATTTCACATTGCATCAGACTGGTGTACAACTCATTTAGACATAACAAGTGAAAACAAAAATATCTTGATATGGGAGTTTTATCACAGTTTCACTACAGTATGATTAAATGAACAAACAAGAAACTTCTTACCCAGCCCAGGATATTATTTTGTGGTTATCCACAATTACATACAAAGACTGACAAGTCCAGAAAGATTTGCTGGGACAGCTTCTTAAACTACAAACATCTCAAGCTATATACAAAATAGGAGTTCTTTGAGGATGAAATGAGGGGTTTACTCAAACCAATAACACAAAACACACAACAGTCTTAATGTCACCTCTAATTACCCCAACATAACACTTAAGCACACAAAAGGTTTTTCAACGACAAAGCCACTGAGTCTATTAGAGTAATGCTTTCTATTTCGTAAAAAAAAAATACAGAATAAATAAAGTCAAAATATAGCTGGACAATAAAGCTATGGTATGGTAAAAAATATTATATGGCATCTTTATTGTGCAGAAGAAACCGAACAGTGCCCAACTGTTTAAATTCTAAAGTGAGCAAAATCACAGTAATCACTCTGGCTAAACTTGCATGGTTAAACAAATTTGGATGGTTAAAAAAATGGTTGCATATGAGCCTGCTTTGCTGAAGCCACATACAGTAATAGTTGTGTGAGAAATTATGGCAGCACCATAGCTTAAACCATGAGCGGATGTCAGTTTGGCCTCTCCAGGATCATGTGACTCTCCTGTACCAATAAGCCAGGAGAACTTCTTTCCTGTTCCCTGGGAACTCTTGTAGGTGCCAGAATCTCATAGCACATTACCTCACAAACTGACAACAGCCAACAGACAAGTGGACAAACAAATGAGCCAACATAAACAAGGAAGCACATTTGGCATTGCTGAGGTAAATGTCCCAATGTGTATTTTAGGCAATATCTTCAATCTCTAATATTCTGCACAATACACAGGAAACAGCAGCAGTTCATTCATTAGTGAGTTATTTAAGATTCCTATAGAGGGCTGAACACAATATCACAGTCTGTAGTGCCCTGTAACTCTTAAAAATAAATAAGTATGACTAACTGATGGATTGTTCAATTGTAATCCACAGTACATACTGTAATTATATTGTCTGTCCTGCTCTCTTTTCCTTTCCACTCCTGCAATAATAAGGGACTTAAAGGAGTCAAAACCATTCCATAAACATTTCACAACTGTATGAATTAAATACTTCAGAATAGCATTGTGAAGCTCAGTCTCAATACAATATTTTCTGATGATATTTTCTGTTTTGACAGTTTCAAAAACTTTTTGTGTTTAGGCCAGCCTAGAAAACAAATGTAAAGACAACAATTTATTTTCTCAAAGCCAAGAGGTAGTAAGATTTCATTTTTCATTTGACGCTTGCCAAACACCAACAGCCACTATGATTTATTCATTACACCTTAAATAATCAACACTTCATAATGAATACATAAGCTTTGAGGGGCATGCTTCCACCTACTCGACCTGATAACTTGTTGCTTTATTGGGGTTATGGTAAAGGTGTGGCCATTTAAACTACAAAGCAAGCACAGTTCAGATATTACATAGAGCTGCACGCTTGTGGAAAATACCTGTTTTAGAACAAAAATGTGTGTTAGCAGCTATATTACTGCCAAATGAAAGTCAGAGTTTATCTCGCAGACAACAGAAACTGAAGTCATTCTCAGTGAATGTTTCAGCCTCAAACAACTTGGCTAAGTCATTCAACACAGGTAGTCCTATTTGTCTGACAAGCCAACATACCACATGACCATTTCTACAACCAGCCAATTCGTCATTTATAGCATGCACTAGGGTGGCTACTCAAAGTGTTAGCTAGAAGGCTAACGTAAGATGCTAACTAAGATAAACGTCACCCACCCAGTCAGGCTAACGTTAGTTAGCATAGCTCGCATAAGCCAACTTAGCTCGTTAGCAATTATTAACTTGTGTTTGGAAACTCTCTGGAGTAGTTATGAATCTCGTAGCGGTTGCGACTGAAAGTCAAACTTTACCTAACAATTTAACCATTCATTCGTATACATACCTGCAGGTGCTCCTGAAAGCGAATAGGCAGGATCTGAGCCATGGCGGTTCCTCTCTCTCACTCTCCTCCGGTTTCTTCTAGTGCTAGCAATCTACGGCTTCTTCTCTCAGATCCTAGCCGGACAGCCAGGACGCCTCTAGTCTTAAGTCCAAATGAATTAACTGTAGGACTTGTCTAGAACGTGCTGTCGGTGTGATGGTACTTTTTATTTGTCCTTTAACTGTTTACCTTCGGGCTTCCCCTGGCTAAAGACTGACTGCCACTACACCGACTCCCTGGACCTGCAATGGCGGTGGAGGTTGGTCAGCAGAGAAAACATCCCGGAAATGGAAGTACGCTCAATGAGGCGGAGGGATACGCATTACATTTTAAAATAAGTGTATTATGCATTGTATAAGAGCTATTTCTTTGGCATATTTACAATGGTTAATAATTTATTTCAAATACAAATCGGTGACTTCAACATAAACACGTATAAGAACAAATGCTAAGGTGGAACTATTTCTTTCTATTCGCCCTTTGATTTTTGCCACATCATTCGTCTTTGTAAATGTACGTCATTCCTACGCCTCGTACACTTGTTCATCTCAGCCAATCAGATCACTCTGAACTCGGAAATTCAACTTGTTCTAGCATTTCACATGATATTCTACAAATTCACAGTCTCTTTTTTCTTATCACATCATCATATATGTCATATGATGACATTTACCTATTGTAAACGGATGAACCTTTACTTCGCTAGGTCCTGGACACTTTACTGTCAAAATATTATTATTATATTATGGTTGACTTTTTGAATGTACATAAACGTATACATGCAGTATGTGTATAAGTGTTAGTGTTCCACTACATATATGGCATTGTAACACATACAGACAAGCAGACAAGTTCTTTATAGCTTTCTGACATCGTTGACTATCACCAACCATTAGGTGTGCAAAATTTCCAGAAATTATGCTGTATATCTGATAACCAGATCATCCTTTTTACATCTTATTTCAAATGAAAGAGATAACTGTCTGTCCAGATCATTTTCTTCTTTAGTCTGTGAAGTAATATGATCTTTATAAAAGTGTCTGCAATCTGCAGGATTGTGTTATTGCATCATGCAATATCTTTTAGGTGGAGTGTGTACCCAAGTGATCATTTCCCTTTTTTACATCCACAATTTCTACTGGAAGGGGATGTAACGTTATTGAGCAACATAAAACTGGCTGAACTGATCTTTTAGCACAGATGTTATTATGTTGAGTCAGCAATTATGGCTTGTGTGGAAAAGTGTTCTTACAGTTAAGTTAGTGCACAGTCTTTGTTAATCACACATCATGATGCCTGTCAAATGTGGCTGAAAGATCCTGGAAAAAATATATGTAATGTACAACCTATGTTTATTCAGTAAACATCTACAATATATTTGGTTCAATAAAGTGGAGATAGGAGATATAAATTGCAAACCAGCATCCAGTGTTTACACATTTTTACTTGTTAATATTAACTGAATAATAACAGAAAAATATAGTCAATTCTCAGTGTTATACCAGTGAAAAATCCCAGGTAGTATTTTAACATTGGTCTTAATTTCTGAAGAAGAATCTCTAATATCATACAGCTACAGACAAAGGCCATTTTTCCAAATCAGCACATTTACATCCTGAAAATTAAATTACATATTCATTAACAGACAATAAATCACGCTGGTTTCAGAAACATAGAGTGAGTGTTATTACACTTGGCTAGAAATAATGTTCACATCACATTGAAATTGCATCTTGGCAAGTGAAGTTCTTTCTTGTTAGGAAGAAACATTTGACTTCTTATCCATGTAGGTTTTTTAGTCTGAAGAAGTTTAGTGGGAGTCCTCAAATTTACCCTCCAGGTGTGAAGTGACACTGGAGGATTCACAACACAGGAGGAGCAACACCTCAGAATCAGAATCGGTGATGTATACATTTCAGACATAGAAGATAGGTAGTAAAAGAGGGGTGTGAGAGAAGTCACACATGACTAAGTGAAAAACCTCTCCCTCAGCAAAGATGGTGGCCTGTCTCCATTTTATCATGCTGCCCTTTCACCAATCGCCAGAAAGACCCACCTTAATGGAGGTGGGGGGGGGGGGGGGGGTCAGCGGTGTGGCTATTAAATCTACTTACACACTCCCTCTACTTTGTCCATCTAATACGCAGAGTTAGTTCAGGTGTAGTTCAGAAATTTGAGGTCTCATACTCCCTGACAAAGCTACTTGGATAAGTAGTGAAATGTTTTGAACCATTAGATAAAAGTCTAGAGTCCATGACTCAGCTTCCAGATAACCTGGATGTCCCTTAATGACTGAGAATTGTCACTGACAATAAATTAACAACTAATAAACACATATTAAGTCTGACTATTTAAAAGATGTTATAAAAATGTCAAAGAAAACAATTCAGCATCACACAAACATGTATTGATCAAGTTATAATCATGTATAAAAAAATGTATTTGAACTCACCGCCAGTGTATATCATGAACGAAAGATGACTTAAGATGACAGATATAATTTTTTCCAGGCTAGGACCAAGTCAAATAAAATCACAAAGCTACAGTATTTGTTATGTGAACATAAACCTAGACTAAATCAACTATGCAATTTGTTTAGTGATCTATAATTTCAGAGGCAGAGGGTGTAGTGGAGGCTGTCCTGAATAGACCATTCACGCTGCTGTTGCCATGGATTCACAGACTGAGCAAACACAAGACACAAATGCTCACAGAGAAGCCATGTGTGTCATGATAAAAGAGTGGCCTTCTGACTCTCTGTAAGGATGTCACACGGGCCCGCTGAGCCCTAAATTAGCCTCAGGCTCCATGCAAAACGAAGGACGGCACTGATAGTTCTGCAGCCTTTGCTCTTGTTTTCCCTTTTAGATGCTCCAACATGATGTCCCCATCTCTAGTTACGTCCCCTGCAGCTCAATGAAGTGTCAAGTGAGGTTCAATTAGATCAGCCATATTTGTATGAGATATATGTAGTGAACTGGATAAATCTTACAAAAAGGTAATGGTGTCCTTTACAAATGTTTGACCGCTAGTGCTTTGGCAAGGATTTAGGCACAGATGGGAGCTCTGTGTCTTCCTATTGCTGGGAGGATCCCATCAGGGACGACTGAGAGAGACTGACACTTGGATCTGGAACCAAGACTGAAAAGTCCCATAGAGGCTCTACTGGCTCTTCTGCTCTCTCTCTCTCTCTCTCTCTCTCTCTTCCTCTCTCTCTCGCTGTTCTCATTTCCTCTCCTCATTCGGTTTGCTCCACTTTAAGAGCACACAGAAGGCAGAGGTTAAACATACTGGAAACAGATACTCTTTTGTTTATTTCTCTTTTTCTTTTTGTCTGATATTATTCTTCCTTCATGGATGGTAATGCCACAGCTTGTATAAACTTTACAATAATGCCATAAATGATGTACAATATGTAAACCATGCTTTGAATAATTATGTAAAGTAACCACTTTCTCATTTTATTTGAACCCGTACCCATAGGCCTAACCTTTGAACATCAGTAAAGGTGAAGTTACTAATTGACTGTGTGTGAGCCTTTGCTCCTTTGAAGCAGGAAGGAAAATAATTTATCACTGGTTACACATACCAGGCTAAGCAAAGAACAATAAAGCCACATAAATTATCTGATTCGAATTTTCTGATTTCCTCAAATTTCAGCTTTTTTTCTTTATGTTTTTTTAATAATTTGTGAGTTTTCTGTCCTCATTGTATTTTATAGTAGGATTCAAACTATGGAGAGCAAACCGGTTTTCCTCATGTTAATGCTAAACTGTGTTAATAACTAGTGTTAATAACTAAACTTTAAAAAAAGTTTAAAAAGTTTTAAAAAATACTTTAATATCATTACATGCCAACAAATTCAACAGGCCTTTTCACTTTGATTTTTGGGATCTTTTCTGCACAGACATTTATATTGGAATTTTGCTGACATCTAGTGGACTGGTGATTAAATTAGATGTTGCTGACTTCACCCAGATACACTCCTGTTGAAGTAAATGCAGTAAATGCTCTTGTGATCAAATGGCCAGCACGGTAACTTAAAGTGTTTGGTGCTGTTTAAAAAATTCATAGTTTAGCTTAATGCAATAATCAGAAAACTCATATTATTACTGAATGAGTTATTATTTGCTAAAATCATGCATGAGCTGGGACTGAAACATTACTAATACATTTCCAATGCAAATGACAGACAAGAAAACTCTCACTGTCCACAGCCTCTGCTGCTTTGTTGACAGACTAAGGATTTTGACCCCTTTGGCTGGAGCTGTGTTACAAAATGATCCCTCTCATATTGATTGTACTTTACTGGCTGAAAAAAAACAGCTCTTAAAATTTATTGTTAAGCATCAGCAGAAGTTGATTCAAAATCCCCTCTATATGCTATAACGCAATGTCCACTTATTCAGCAAACCTCCCTACCTCTGTGCATTTGTGATAAATATTAATGTTTACGGTCCTACTCCAGCATCTGAATACTCTTCACTCTCAAATATGGTAAATCCAGTCCATCTAATTCATGCAGCCATCATTTGTGCTTTGGAGCCACCAAACACGTCACATATTGAGTTAACTCTTGACCTGGGAGTCATAACAGTGAAGATGCAGGAAGTCATCATTTTAACTTCTCCATTGATGATTCAGAAATGAAGGCTGACTACTGAATGCTGACTTTTTAGAAACCTTACTTTTCAACACGATTAATAACCTTGTATCGCTTCACAGTAGGTGAAACATAAATAATTTATATCACCCTCTCTTGTTCTCCTTTCTTCAGAGTTTCCACTCAACCATCATCACTGCTTCTGCTGCAGCCACAGCTGAGTTGTAATTCATTCCTCTGATAATTTTATTGGAATGCTGGTCTGTTTGTGCAACTTATCGCTAGGCTTCGGCCTTGAACATTAACAAACATTGGTGGATGTGATCCTCAGGAGACAGGGCACAATGTGTACACAGGCACAGATAATTTTCTGAGACAGAACAGTAGGGAACGATCTTGTTATGTGTTTGGTACATGGTACCATCCAACACAGACATCATGCAGAAATTTCACACAGCAGATTAAGCGTTTGGCCTGGTGCCCCTCATGAGGAGGAGTCTCTTTGTGATCACGATAAATGTGTGAATGTGCCAAACTCTGTTCATCTCTCTGCTGATGTGATGGGGACGAGACGCAACATGACAACAAGCGCAGGTACTTCAAAACAAGTTTTCCCGCTATGTTAGAAGCTGTCTCATGGTATTCTTCTGTTTAGTGCTTTTATATATTTTCAAATATTTTAAACTGTGTATTTCTTATGCCTGTGCCATGATGTGTTGTTTTGTATTTAGGTTCACAGAGCCTTAACAAAAAGTTCATTATACTAAAATGTAGAGTGAAATAGAACAGTTTCAACTAATTGTTTGGATGATGTGGACAAAAGAAAATGTTTTCAAATGTTAATCATCTATATTGGAGTGTCAGTGGTTGTATGTATTTGCCGACCACTATGGCCTTGAGCATTAAAAAGAAGGTTTATGGTGGAGAAAGGCAAACAGTGACCCATTAGCTGTACAGGAGTACATGTTGCTGTTTAGGAGATGAAGCTGCTTTGCCCCTTAGATGTGTTGTGGAGTTTTGAACAGACAGTTACTATTACTGTACAGTTACCAGTTATTTAGTGGTGGAAAGGAACTAATCACAATTATTTAAGGACTAGTTACATACTTAGTACTTTTTCACCACTACTTTCATTGGGAAATATTTTATATTTTGCTTCACTACATTTAGTTGCTGATTACTTTTCAGATATATTTACACATAAACAATATTTTGACATATATACATGTACACTACCAGTCAAAAGGTTGGACACACATAGAAATGAGCATGTTTATGAAGGAAAAGCAGATTTCATAACATCAAAGTGATCAGAATGAATGTGTAGACATTGTTCATATTGTAAATGACTGTTGTAGCTGAAAACAACTGTTTTTAAAGGAATATTTACATAAACATACAGAGACCTAAATTCTGCAAACATTAGTTCTGTCTTCTAATATCATGTTATGTTTGCTAATGCATTAATAATAATAATAATAATAATACTATAATGTATTAATTTAAAAGGAGAACTGATCATTAGAAAACCATGTGCAATGATGGTAACACAACTGAAGGCGTGTATCTTTTCAGGAAAAACATGCTCATTCCTATGTGTGTCCAAACGTTTGACTGGTAGTGTATAAACATATGTATACAAATAAATTATGACATATTATTAACAATTAGGACAAGGTAACATTTTTTTGATCCCCTGGGAAATTCAGAAACTACTCAGTATATGAAGTAATTAAAATGAACCCTACGTCATCCAGCTGCAAAATTTAAGTGATGCATCAGTAATTATAATTCAATAATGTAGTATGCATATTACATATTACTATACTTTAATCGTTACTTTATCAGTATGTTGAATACTAGTATTAGATATAATTTACCAACAATGGCTTTAAATAGTAGTATTTATTTATATGTAATATTTTTGGGCTCTAAGACAAAACATTCAGGTTCATCAGGCTGCAGTGCTGTGTGCTGTATCTATCACGTGTGAAGACTCAAGTCTAGGGTCTCAATATATGACTTTCCTATAGTATGAGAAGAGATAGCAGCTTCAGCAAGTCTACAGCACAGATAGAAGCAGCCTTTGTGTCTGTACAAAGTCCTGCTATGCTTTAAAAAGGATTTTGTCACAGCAATATCATCATCATCATCAAATCACATGTCATCAAATGGGAAAATCAATTCTGTACTAATCTAATCTACCCTCAGACTCAGAGGAGACTGTGAAACAGAACAGTAGTCAAATAAATAAATACTTTAATAAATGAGGTAATAATTCATAAAAGATGTCTGTTGACTCTAGAAATTAAAGCGCATTTTCATGATAACACAAATGAGCAACATGTGTACCAGAATATGTTTTTTTATTTGAATACGAAATGTACTTTCTCTCCGATAACACAATAAGTGAGTGTCCTGATAAAATATTCCTACTCATGTTTTCTGCTAGAAGTAGACTTTTGAGAAAACAAATGAATGCCAGGTGCTACAAAGGTGTTGCATTCATTATGTTCATTACAAAAGCAGCTTTGATGTTTCGGTGTTCGTGCCTCTCCTTTTAGAGAGGCCAAAGACTAAAGATAATCACGTCAAACCCTGTTTTATGGGCTGCTTGATGATAGTTAGAGTCAGCAGATCACCACAGACACAAACACCAATCTAACAGTCTTACAGTTTAGTAGACTGAACCACGCAGACTTTCACAGAGCTGTAAGTTCACATTAATATATAATAATGTGATTAGTAAATCGTTATGTTGATTTGCGTTGGTATTAGGCAAAATGAATTTGATCTGGGGTGTACGAGGTGTGTGTAATATGTAACACAGGTTAAGATTTGTTAAGGAACGATATGTTGTGGTCAGTGGGTTAAATAGTGTATATGTAGATACAGAATTATGGTGCTGAAGCCATTCACTTCATGTGATTTTTGTTTTTCAAGGTTTGGTGGAAGTCATAGGTTGGAGAGAGTAAGTCTGCTTTTCATCTGATTGTTTGCATCAATGTTCTTACATTTTAAAATACCTTTATTATTATCACTGTCAAATTTCATTACGATTAGACTATGCTGTTACTGTTAATAGAAATCGTATAGTATGAATACAACGTAAATTTTCCAATTCACGTCTCTCCACAACTGTACAATGGTAATGTGGAGTGCACACAGCTTGACAGGTATTTTAAGAAGTGTATTTGGCTTGGCCTGGCATTTTGACTTTTGCATTGTGGCACTCTTTAAGACTCTGTGTTAAAGTTACGGCCTCCACTGCACAAATAAAAAGCTGTTGGTATTGTCAAGATAATAACAGGTGAGATTGTCCAATGAAATTTGCATTATAATTTATCTGCTTACATTTTCAGTTAAGGTTTAAAGGATCATAAACAGAATGAAGGCGTACTTTATTGTTCTTACTCTAACAAGTTGCAAAATATAATAGTCAGCAGTTTGTGACAGAAATCTTAAATGTCTCTCATGCCTCTATTTGTAGGAAATTTATTTTTAATCCAAAAGAGGGAATAGACAACCCAGTGATGGTCATCACAGATGATGCAGGTATCCTACATATACAGCTTCTAATTGATCCAAACATGATAGATGTCTTCTCTGTGTGACTGCACTTATGCATCTTCCCGCTCAGATTCTATGTTGACACCCAGCCCACGTCTGTGTGTTCTTAAACGAGAGGAAGGGGAGTCTTATGGCTTTCACGTGCAAGTGGAGCAGGGGAGTCATGGTCACGTCATCAGAAATGTGGAGTTAGGAGGGGTGGCGGGACGAAGTGGGCTTCAAGATGGAGACAGGCTTCTGGAAGTCAACAACTGCTACGTTGTCAGTGCTCCTCACTGTGAGGTAAACTGAGCTCCCGGCATTATTCAAAGGAAAAACACCTTATAAGACTCATAAGAATGAATCTACCATGTTTCGCTTTTTACGAACAAGGTGACCAGGATGATAACGCTAAGTGGACACCAGGTATGTTTCTTAGTATTGAATGGAGAGGAGTACGAACAGGCTGTGTCCCGAGGTCAAGATCTCAGAGATCTGGCCAGAGTGCACAAGGGTGAGGTCTGCAAACCACCCAGACTCTGTCACATCACCAAGAATCCTGCCTCAGGTCTAGGCATTAACTTCACGCCCGTGGAAGGTAATCACAAGAAGTTCAAGGTTAAAAATGAGCGGTTCAAGAAACCTTAAGCTGAAGACAGTATATTAATTATACAGATGTTCCTACTGTTTCTGCTCTGTAGGAGAGAAGGGTCGCTTTTCTGTAAACCTGGTGACAGGAGGCGCAGCTGAAAAGGCAGGAGTGCGCAAGGGAGATCGCCTGGTGTGGATGGACGGAGCAGCAGTCTCTGAGCTCACACACTCTGCACTCAGCAGGATGGTACGTATATGTCAACCTGTTTTTCTAACGTTGCTATTTCATTACAATACTAAGTGTCTGTAAGCAATGGTAACATTTGTATCCAATAACAAATGACGTTTGGCTGTAGATGAAAAAATGTGGCAATCACATCACTATCCTAGTGATTGACAGCGAAAGTGAGAAGAAGTACATGCAGCTGAGGATGCCCATCCTACCCACCATGGCTGTTCCACATAATCTGCCTTATAGGGCCCGAAAATTCCACCTGGTCTCTGGGCCTGAAGGCTACGGCTTCCTGCTTCGGTTGGAGAGGACACTATCTGGACGCATGTGTAAGAGGACAAAAAGAAACGTAAACGCAAGCAGTCCAGATGTGAGAGTTTTTCACTCAGAGTCTCTCTTATCAAACTATAGTTCATGTTCTGCGCCTGATGAACAGAGACAGCCCCGCAGAAAGAGCAGGTGTGAGGGACGGAGAGTTGCTGTTGGAGGTCAACGGCGAGTCAGTGGATTCACTGCAGCATGAAGAGATTGTGGGCAGAGTGAGACAGAGTGGACAGCAGGTGTCCTTCACCACCATCACTTCCCAGGGACTGGAGTTTTACACCCGGGTGGGAACCATATGATATATCTTTGTGTTACATATTTATCCAGATCCTTGTTTGTGACGGTTGTTTGTGGCGTTAGCAGTGATCAACATACTGTATGATGTCCACTGTCCATGTTCCTTTCATATACTTGTAGTAACAAAACAAAACAAAGCAAAAAAGAGAAAACTAGAAGCCGATCATATGCTGGCCTAAGCGTTAACCCTGTGCAAGTTAAGATCAGTGTTTCTTTCCTTTCTTTTGTTTCTGTAGTTGGGTCTATCACCTCTTCTCTTCTGTGAGGATGATGCAGCTAAGGAAGAAAAGGAGAGAAGTGTGTCGGCTTCTGTAGCAGAGCAGTCACCAAAAAATCAGACTGAAACGCCAACCAGACTCACTGATGACGAGGTCAAATGATTATTACAACTATATGTGGATAATCTGTTCATTTACTAATTTACTGATTTAATTTAATGACCACTATCATGACCATATTTTCTTATTGTGTCTTAGCAGGAGGAAGAGGAAGAGATAACATGTTTGTGAGCAACTGAGATACATTGTTCTGAAGACACTGATGATTAAGACACATGGGAAGAAGATTATAATTGTATTATCCATGATGACCATGATCTGATACATGTGTCTTACACAGAAACCTAAACGATGAAAAAGATAAAACAAGCTAAATTACACTATAAGTTGAACAAATACGTAAATGCATTTTGTATGTGTATATGTGTTATGTGTAGATGCTTTTAGTTCAGTATTATAAATATATAGATATGTTCAACATCTAACATCTTAAGTCAATAATACCTCAATCGATAAAACATGCGATAAATAAAATGCTACAAAATTTCTTCTTGTACTAAGAATGTTTATAAACAAATTTATAAAAAACAAACAAACAAACTACACACCACAACTGGACTTCCTTCTTGTTGGGTTCTAACACAACAGTATTTATTGAATGCAGTGTAAATGTAAATATATGTAAAATAAAGTGTGAAATAGAAAAAATTATTTCGTATAAGTAATCTATTTTGTTATATGCAGTATTAATGTCTGATTCTGCTTCACTTAAAAAAACAATTTATTGATCAGTGTTATGATACCTTTGATGTTCTAATCGATAATTAGCTGAACTCACTGATCCATCAGTGACATCACAGGTGACATCACAGGTGACATCACCTAACCACAGAATGAGAGTTTCTAAGTAGAAGCTGTGTCTCTTCAGGGTCAGAGTTGCACAGCTCTGAACCTGAGAGCTGAGTTGGTTGGAGCTTCTGTTTCAGGCTGCTTCAGGAGAGACCGCCACTGAGGACGTGACAAATTATGACACATCCCATAAGCAATCCTTTTCTAATTTGTTTTTATTAGTGCTCACATTCAGCTGCTGGTTCATGGGGACTTCCTGCACGAAGCCGCTGACCCACAGTCAGCCTGAGCAGAGACTCTGATCTGCTCTCCTTTAAAAAACAGAGCTACCAGCGTGTTACCAGTTACCTGCTCTGTGGTCAGGGAGATCATGGGGTTCAGTAGATTATTGGGCTAATCATTAACCATATTATAATATAATTACAAGCAAATATTACTGTTAAAGGTAGATGAAATCAGTTTTATTTGCTTTCTAACTTGAATGTTTTGTATATGCTGACACACATCACAGATATGAATGTTTACATTTTTGTTATTTAAAGCTTCAAATGAGGGAGTTAACGAGATAGGACAGTACAAGAATACATTTACATTTACATACATTACAGTCAAGGGATGTATCCTCCTCTAGTGGCTTCATGTTACAACACAAAGGGGTATTTGTTCAGATCTACTGATGGTTTGTGTTAATCTGGGATGCTGCTTATTCTGTTTCTGAAAGTGGACACTGAACTTTGTGAATCTTTGTAGACTGTTGACTGTTTGTTGACTGTGTCAGCTATTCACACTTCAAACCTGAAAGATTTTTTCTAACAAATATCTAACTGCTGGAAATGAGAAATTCAATAACTCACTCAAACTAGCTGCCAATAGCAGCAGCAGAGCTAGAGAACACATGGTTTAGGGTGAAACTAAAGTATTGTTAACTCCACAATCCGATGTGGAATTTATATAGATGAGCTATAAGAAATGTCACTGACTTTGGTTAACTGGAGCCAATAGAAGACTCTGCTCATTGTTATAATATCTGCAGAGTTAAACCTTAAAATCAACTCTGCTTTATCTATAATATTTTAATACTTTATCAAATGTAATATTAAGGAAGTCATTCTTATCTCTCCATGACCCGCACCCCCCACAGCCCCTGAAAGCAAACCTTTACTTATCGTACTTAAACCAATTTGTACTTGCTGTAAACTATAAATACCTGTTGATTGACAACTATTTAGTGTTTAAAATTATGAAAATGTTTAATATGATTAAATTATTTAAAAATTACATTAAATGTAGATGTTAACATGAGTTATTAATAATATACAATATTTATTTCGATTATTTTTACAATTATGATAAACATGTGCAGCCATGGAAGCATTGGAACCACGAAGAAGTTTAACTGTATTTTACTCACTCAGGCTGTCAATAAGGCTGGCTCCTTAAAAATAAAAACATATAAAAAATGAGCCAGTCTTCTCAGCGGGTATTTGAAAGAAACAAATCTACCAGATCCGCCTCCCGTTAAAGACCCGCAAATCCCATCTTTTCTGTTCAGGCAGTTGTGTTGTCAGCTGTAGCCGTGGGTCCTTCTAGTGGAGCGGAGGTGACATTCAGTCGGCTAGCAGGAACAGGGGGCGCAGTTAGCATCGACAAACATTTCAACATGGCACAAGCTGTGCAAAAACTGGTCGCTAAGGTGCCGAATATGGTCGGTGGTAAGTTGACTTGTATTTATAAGATGTTGTGATAATAATGTATGTAATAATGGAGAGCGGACTCGCAGTTAGTATGATCTTTGACACGACGTAGCAGCTAGGCCGTCGCTGTCAGTTTTACCGTGACCCAGCCATGAATGAACTGGTTATATGTAAGTTTAACGTTAGCCAATGCTATCCGGAGTGGAAAGCATTTCATTTAAGTTTATGTTGCGTGCCTGTAATGTTACCTGACTGAGTAGTTTTTCTGCTATGTAGCACGGGATATTTGTATTGTTTACAGTCATTGAATATAAGCTAGTAGTCAGTAGCTAGTAGTAGCTAGTAGCTAATGCCCCTGGTTAGCATGCTGGCGAACCGAAATCCTGCATCCCAAAGCCACTGTGCACAGGTGCAGCACAGGGACACTAAAACCAAAAAGGTACTAACGTGTGTTAATCGCAGCGTTGTGTCTTTATCAGCCGCTACCGCCTACTCCAAACCTCGGCTAGCAACCTTCTGGCACTACGCCCGTGTTGAACTTGTCCCCCCCAGCCCTGCTGAGATCCCCAAGGCCATCGAGGGGGCAACAAACCTCATTAAAGGTTTCCAGACGGGACGTGTCGCTCAAACCACAGTGAAGGTGCGTGTGTCATTTGATAAAAAAAAACAGTGACCATACCACTACTTTCAAGCATCTTGTAGATGCGCTATGCTCACGCAAACCCTGATTCCCCAGAGTTTAGCCTCTTAGATTAGTTGACAGAATATAACGTTGTTATAGTCAATACCATGATACAATAGTAAACACCTTGACTTTAGTGTTACGCCTATAGTCAGCTGTTCCCTAGCGTGAAGTTAATTGACCGAAATATTAGTTGACAATATAATATATATATGACAAAAACATATTGAGCACTTATTATTATTATTACTGTTATTATTTGCAGATACTGCTGCACTAATACAGTAGAATGGGGCAAATATTGTCTTGTTCAATCAGAGACTGTACTGAGAACACTTTTTCTTAAACATAGGAAGGATATGGGTAGGATGTCAGCAGTACAGCTCACAAAATCTGGCCACAACAATGCACTGAGAGTTGGTGCATACTGAACCATTAAAATATATACATATTTCATTTGTGTTTTCAAATTGAATAATCACTTAACATATTATACAGTGGGTTTAGGGGTTTCAAAAAGATTTAGGATTATATTTCCCCAGGACTCAAAAAATTATGGGCTGTAAATGTTTTTAAATCTTATAGTCAGACAAAGTAATTGTTAAAAATGGCATTGAAAACAGTTGGTGTATTAAATAAATGAATAAAACTTTCTGATTTCTCACAGGATGCTCTGAGGAATGGGCTCGTGGCCACTGAAGTGTTGATGTGGTTCTACATTGGAGAGTGCATTGGGAAAGGAGGCATCATTGGCTATAATGTCTGAGTTTTGGTTATATAATGTCTGAGTTATACTTTTTTCTCTTTTGAGCATTATATGCTCAACCTGTCACAAGAATCCTGGGAACCAATAAACAAATATCTATTGTTTAAAAAAAAGCTTAAGTGTTGTTTTCTGTCTACTTAGTTTTACTGTATGATGGATTGTTCGCTTATGTGACCTTCAGTTCTAGTTTGCCACAGGTGGACAACAAACAGGATGCACCTGACTGACATGTGCTTCCAAAGCAAATGCAGGAGATTCATTATTTAAAAAAATAAATCACTTATCATTACACTGTGTTGAGTTTAGATTGGTTGGAAACATCAATGAATCAATTTGAAATTGAATGTAGGAACTCTTGCACTATGACTGCAGATGATATTAGTGATGTCTGAATTCTAATAGAATAAATGTGAAAAGCATCTTTAGGCTAATGTGTCATTAAACTCATCTCAAAGAACGACCTTTTGCAGATTTCACTTAAGGTACTAACAAGTATGCACATTAGAATTGTCTGTTATTAAATATCAGAGATTAATGAACTGCTGTCCCTTCCAAAAATCTGAATTCAAGTGACTCGATCATATTTTTTATTTCAGTTCAGTCCCTGCAATTAACCACCAGAGGGAGCCATTTATTGAGAGCCGTTAATCATTTCAGAGCAGGTTACTGACTCTCAGATAAGTGTGGTTAAACAGTAAATTGCATCATTCACATACCAGTTAAATAATGTCAGCGAATGTTTGAATTCCATTTCTGGTGAGACAGACATTTAATGCAAAAATAGATAAAAATCTCAAAAACACAAAACTAGTAATTCACTCAGCTCTTTATTTAGAACTATCAATGAATCATTTTGTTACAAAAGTCTCTTCTGGATGCAATTATACTCTGGTTATCCATTATATAAGTAAACATACACAAAATTAAATAAATGTTAGTTCAAGTGAATAAAAAACCAAAAGGACTCTCAGCAACCGACGTGACTATTGGATATTATCAACATGACAAAATGAAATGGCACTGAAATATTGTTCTAAATGTGATCACATAATACATAATGGTACCTGCTAATGCACCTAATATGAACCCTACTGTAACACTCATACATACAAATGTCTACAACATATTTTCATTGTATTATGCAATAATATTGCCCAACAATGTAATGACCTATCTTAAGAAAATGTACATCTCAGGGCACATCCCTTATGTCTTGCATCATCACTCAAAGTATATCACACCCCTTCTGAAGAAACAATTATCAGTAAATATAAAAATGTAAAGGTATATATATTGTGAAACAGACTAGTCAGTTAGGAGTGAGATTCATTATAAACCAACACGTTATAATACTATCCAGCAGTTATTATCAGATGCTAAGAGGGATAACACTTTTCTTTGTTGTACATGTGTAGTAATTATATTATATTTCAATAATGTCTATGAAAACTATTAGAAATTTTTGATTTGACAGCACAATCCAAAAGTCAATATGTAATGTGTAAAGATAAGAAAAGTATATACATATAAAAATAAGCACTCAGACTTCACGTATGTGGTTTGGTACAGTTTCAACATTCTGCAAAAATGCATATTCCAAAAGCATTGCTATATATCATACAAAAACACACATGGAAAACATTTTCTGAAAATACAGTATTCATGATCACTTGACATTACAGATCCTGACTGAGGTTCCAACTCCAAAGCCTGCATAGAGGGGCTCAGCAAATTTGGTCTCAAACCTGTGAAGGAGGGTCATGGTGTTGCCTATGCTGTAAAATGCCAGGACACCTGCAGTGTGGTCCAGGTACACGCCTATCCTGGGAGAGTGGGGGCCGCTGACAGCTGTGTCCACCCGGTTGTGCCACGCAGAGTAACCCGAGTCTGAACAGAGGAGACTCCAGGATTTGTCATTGTAGCCCAGCAGACACAGTGAACCTTTGCCCTTTCGGCTGATGCTCTTGTAGGCCACACCAACAGAGAACTCCCCACTCCACTCGATCTCCCAGTAGAAACGGCCCCCAGACAAGGCCTCCCGGCACAACACTTGGGCAAAGCTGTCAAACCTCTCTGGGTTGTCTCCATAGGGCTGCAAGTCCCTGGTGCGGATGACTTTTCTGCTGTTTTCAGAGATGAACAGCTCCTTGTAGGCTGTGCTATGGTCCAGTTTCACCTGGAAGAAGTCTGAAGACAGAAGAATCAATATATTAGAGTTATTTGGTAACTGAACTGTATTGTATTCTTAACTGTCATATGTACCTTAAATACACTCGTTACTTACATTTCACAAAATCTGCTCTGCTCTTTGGCTCTGGGGGAGGAGTGTTGTCCACTGTCATTTCTTTGGCTGCAGATGGAGAAACACAGCTTTAGGTCAATGTGACCTGCACATACCCACACACGTGCTTATAATGTTTCTATTTGTGTGTTTTAACTGAAGAATCTGAGAGGCGATCGCCTTGTGGTTTGCCTCTAACACTTCAGGGCAACAGCACTGTCACCATAAATAATCATTAACCTCATGCGGTCTTCCTATATTTCTATTATACAACAGTTCCCACCTCTGCTCCTTCTTTCCAGTGTTCGACTCTCTGTAGTATAGACTGGGACTTCATTCACTGCAAGACAACACACTCCTATTTAGTCATTGGGATTATTTGCTGCCCGTCATGCACAAGTATTATGTTTCTTCTGCTGAGGTCAAACCTGACTTGGAGATCTTAAGCAGCTCCTCTCTGCCAAATTCCTCGAGGCTTTCCTTGATCTCAGCCACAGCTTTCCTGACAGCCGCAAAGGAAAAGTCGGGGTTCACAGTCACCTTAGGCATGAAGCCATCATCAGTGGGGGTGCACAGATAGTTGAAATTCTGATGGGAAAACAAAGACAGCGCTGTGATGGCAGTGAATATGCATCACCTTGAGCTATTACAAAACAACGAAACAATATATTACAAAACACAAAGGAAATGTGTAGACCCAGAACAGTCAAACATGCGGTAGTTTTGTTTGTTTTGTTTTTTAAAAGCCACACCCATGTGTACTAATTCTTTTCTTAGTGAGAGATATGTAGTGATTATTTGGCCTAAATCAGAATAAAAATGCAAAGTGGTGATAATTTTCATTATTACAATGTCAGTGTATTGTCTTATTGGACGATACCACTAGTTAACCTTAGTAAATTTACATGAAAACATTCTGATTAGGTTAGATTAGGTCCGATTAAATAGTCGCTCTATATTACCTGCAAAAAGTGAATGTGGTCCTCTGTGCTGTGTAGCTGCTTGAGACCGGATTCTTTTTTCTTCAGTTCATCAATCTCTTGTTCCAGTCGCTCAACCAAAGCCTCGGCCTGGTTGAAAGCAGCCTTTTCGTTGATACCAATCAGCTTGGTCACCTCTGACCTCATCCTCTCAATGGAGCGGATCATGTCCTCAAACATCTTCTGGCTCTCCACCATGGCTCTCTGGGCTGAGTTCTGGATAGAAGTCTCATGTCAGTGCTTTACAGAAACAAAACAATGCCTCTGCGGTGTGGTCATGATGAGCTGCACGGTGATGGCCATGTCTTTGTTTTGAGTGAGAATCAAAAAAAGCTGCTGTTTGATAGAAAGACATAAATGATCCTTAATAATAATAATCCTTACCTTCAGTGAATCTACTGCAGTCTTCAGTTCCTCCAGCTCCTTCATCCTTTCCTGGCATTTTTGTCTAATCTCAGCCTGAGAGACTCCCAGTAGTTTCTGCAGAATAAAGGAGCATTACACAGGCATCTACATCTGCTAGATGCAGTCCCACACTGACAGCTGAACTCGCTTCTTTTCATTTACTACGCATTTTTACATTAGCTGATCGTAGTAGTTGCATTAAATCAGGTTAATAAGATATTACTGAATGTTTTTGCTATTTTATTATACAAGATATAAAACATCATATGTGTTGGTTCAGCACAACCTCGTTCTCTGAACTGTCTGGGGAGCCCCTTCGGCATGTCTAATAAACCCTACTCAAAGAATCTTGTTAAAACGTCCAGCTTTTATCTCAGAGGGAGAGGAGGGGGGGAAAAAAATCTGTAATGGAATTCTGGCCATGTCAGGAATGTGAATCTACCGCTGCCTGACTTTTAAAGAGATGCTTCAAGGTGCACACAGGCCTGACATGTAGAATAGAGGGTTTCTAATTCAGCTTTTACTCAAGCCCACTGACCTATTCTTCAAGATAAGCTTGAGGAATGTAGGGAATCTCGGAAACATGGCGGGGGGGAGGGGAGGGGGAGAGAGAGAGAGAGAGAGAGTGGGAGACAGAGTGAGATATGTGAGACTCAGGTTGTAAATCACTGGATGAGAGAAACCAGACTCTCCATGTTGTAAAGAAAACAGTAAGATGAATTATTACTTCATCATGCCCCCCAAATCTTTTAACCCGTGTCCCAGGCTGCCATAAAAAACACTCAATGACTCAAGCATAACAACTGTACTTGCTCAAACCATGCAGACTTACACTGCAGTGTCTGTTGACACCGTTATCTCCTATACATTGTTTTACACGCAGACTTACTGGTGTGTCATTTGAATGTGCATTTCTGCGGTTACAACACTGTGATTGGCTGATCACGAGGCCTTGACTCCCTGACATTCCAGGATGACTACAGGCCTACTCCCACAGGTGGGAACCAGCGCAGCAGAAGGAAGTCTACAGTTTCTGTATGCTGTATCTATCCCGCTGCTGGCTCGCCACATCCTGTGAAAAGCAGCTTTCAGGGGTGATAACTGTAAGACCCTCCCCCCGGTTTCCATACAGCTAATCAAAGAGCTGGATTTGTTTTGGCGGTGAATGCCTGCCAGGCTAGTTGATAGAGTTGGTGAAATGGGTCAAAGTACAACCACCAGTCTTAGTGCAGGACAGGACAGGGAAAAAATGTTTGTTTTAACTCAAATTAATCTAAAGACTAATACAGCTCTAATACATCAAACATTTTTTTAAGTTTATCTCTCTGAGAAACTTCCCCCTCGACTTGGGAGTCGTAGTTTCAGGTTTTAGTTTCAGCTTATCTTGCTTATGAAGTCTCACTTTCATTCTCTGATGTGAACAATGGGATTCCTGTGCCTTCAAACATTTAGTCTATTCAAACAGGTCACAACCTGAGACAAGAAGAATTTCTTACCTGTTTCTCACCCCTTTCTGCCTCAGCAGAGACAATGTCATGGCCCCTGTGTTCGCTGACTGTGCAGATAGCACAAATACACATCTGGTCTGTTCGACAGAAGAGCTCCAGGGATTTCTGATGCTGCTGGCAGATCTTCCTGTCCAGGTTTCCCAGCTCGTCCACCAGCTTGTGCCTTTTGAAGGTGGCTGATTCATAGTGAGGCTTCAGGTGCTTCTCGCAGTAGGACGCCAGGCAGTTGAGACAGGACTTGACAGCCTTTAATTTCTTCCCAGTACAGAAGTCACAGGGGACATCATTTGATCCTGCATAAACATTCCCCTGGGACGTGCTCAGGTTGAGGTTCAGGCCGCTCTTCTTGATTTTCTCAGCCACCATGCTCAGAGTAGCGTTGGGCCGTAGCACCGGCCTCTGGGTAAATGTGATCTTGCACTGGGGACAAATGTAAATCCCTGTGTAGTCAGCCTCATTCCAGTAGCCGCTGATGCAGTCCATACAGAAACTGTGCCCACAGGGGATAGCCACTGGATCCCGCAGGAGATTCAGACACAGGGAACAGCTGAAGTAATCTGGCGACGTGTGATCAGCCATTGTGATGGACTCAAAACCCAGTCAGACCTGCGGAAACAGACGGAGAAAATGCCAGGAGCAGATAGAAAATGTTGTCGTGTGCGCCTGGGAGCCCGCCCTCAAGAGTGTAGTACAGCCTGCCAGAGACAGGACCTACTTGTATTTCTGAATTCCAGAGGTTATTGATTGAAAGCAGACAAGGCCCTCCCCCTGTGCTGTGAGTATATCGAGCCCTGCCCAGTTCAGATAAGCAGGTTGAGCAAGGAGGGAGAGGGAGAGGCAGAGGGAGAGAATAAGGGTGGACGGACAGGAGAGGAGAGACAGAAAGAGCAGTGTGAAAGAAAGAGAATGAATAAAAAGTGAACAGCAAAAGAAGGGACAGAAAATAATGTGCTCGAAAACACTCCCATCTGCAGTTTCCTTCACGCTCAAATTTCTCTTGTGGCTCATCTGTGGATGAATTGCGCACACACTTGCCAGCTGTATTTCCACCTATTGTTGTCAGACAGAATCGCCATTGTCTTAAACCGGTTATAGCCTGACAAACATAAATGCAGCCTAAGGTACTGTAGGAATTCAAAGGACCACCCAATAAATAAACACTCTGAGCTCAAGCAGGGTTTCAGAGAAATTTCCACCATCCCTGCTTGTTTATTTGTTTTTTTTAAAATCAGCATTTAAAAATTTGCCGTAGGTGTTTTGTCCAAGAGCAGCTAGAGGTCAGGGCTGTAGTATTTACGCTGCAACCAGCTGTACCAGTCTGGTCACATGTAAATTAGTAACCGCTGATACGTATCTGTTTGCGCAGCAGAAATACATTTTTCAGAATTGGGAACATGAAACGGAAACACACATGCACGCGCACGTGCATGTCAGAACATTCCTGTTGGTTGCAGGTGGTGTTGTCACAATTCATGTTTTACATATTTGTGAGTATGTTTCATCATAAGTTCCGTTTCACATTTTTTCTCTTCAGCAAACGTCCCTTACATAGTTAACTAACGTAGTGTTATTTAAAACCAGGCTTTGACTTTCTCTGCAACATGAAGTGTGTAGTGACATCATAGCCTCTAATTAGCATTTGCATTAGGCCTATTGGTTTCCCCCAGTACTACTGCCCCATTTACAGTGTTTTTCTATCAGTTTGTTTGTCAGGATTACTTTGAAAGTCCCCACTTTGAATCATCTTTGAAATAAGCCTAATAACACTAATAGTAATGTAATGTACAGTACTTTAAAGTCTCTGTCTGATCCGCAATAATGTGGCAGAAAAGACATGTTATTGTTTAAAATTTTTAATGCCAGTAAAAACTACATTGGCTCCACCTACAATTGATAGCATGTCTTACTTCATCCACTGGGTAGTTTCTCCTCCCCATATTAGGTCAAGTTTCTGATAAGCCAGTTTTCCTTCCTTCCTCGAGAATAATGGGAGCGTTTACAGATTAACTACTGTACGTGTTACTGGAGAGGGCTGCTGCAAAGAGACAAAATGCTGAATATGGCTTTGATTTATAGGAGATTTTTAAATACATGATAGAAAAAAATGACGATACAGAGCATTTTGGTAAAGTTAGTATGAAACATGATCATTTTTTGGATAGATGACACTGTAATGAGATCTAATAACACACGTGTGCATAAGCGTAGCATGTCAGAGTTCTTTCATGAAGCAACAGAAACTCCAGTTATCTGCAGCTCCAGGGTGAGAGGTCAGCCTTCATTAGAGTGCGGTGAGAGTGGCTGAGTGTGGGATATCACACAACAGATCGCTATTTGAGTAAATGAAATAACGCCCCGCTTCTCCAAGTATTAGGAAAAACAGGAAGACACGATTTTTAAATTTGTTTTGGGAAAACAGTGGAAAGAATGTGCAGATGCTGGTAGATGCACAAAGGTTTAGAGCGCTGACACAGACACAGGCCAACTGTGCCAACTAGTAAGCATCACTGTTGTTGTGTAAACACAAACGGGATGTGAATAAAAAACAATGCATATTGCATCTGTCAGAGTTGGGTTCAAAGAAAAGATCTAAATAAAAACAGGACTAAATTCCAGAATAGCGATCCCATATTTTGAATTTATCATGGCAACAATTGGCTGATTTAACACAGAAATTGAATAGCTAAGATTATGTATGTGCGTAACTGCTTGAAAATATTTCTTACCTCTCATAAAAGCTGCACTATGGGTCTGGCACAGTTTAAATCTGATAAGCAAATAAGTACATCTGAACAGCTTATGGACATATTTGTCTTTTTTTTTAATTTTAATTGCAGCTTCAGGAACATAACATTTGTGGCTGGTTGAAAGTGTGTGGCTGGGGGGGGGCAAACCACACAATTGGGGGAGGGCTTACCTCCTCTTTACCCCCTGTAGATCTGCTCCTGGTACCATGAAATAGATTCTTAAGAACCGTAAGAGTTTTGAGTAGGTGTTAAAGCCAAGGGGAAACATGTTTGGTGGCTAGGTTTGAAGGTCAACATGTCCTGCTTACTCATAAAATGTCTATATTTCTCTTTTATGAAAGCAAAGTCCAACTTTTCCAGTTAGGTTGGTAGAAATCTCTCGCAACACAACATATTGTAGTTAAATTGAGACCAGTTTTAAGACAGTTTTGAAACCATTGTGAACGTGGAATAAGAATGAGAACGTTTTTGTATTTTTCACGCCAATCATGCAAAGTGGGCACAATACAGCTATGAATATTATCCAATACTTTTAGGTATGAATATTACATTTGTCAAAGGACATAAAAAAGGCTGGAAAGTATAAAATTAATTAATTATACATTAATTCTGATTGCAACCTTGAATCAGGATGGCCACTGTCAGTAGCCTTTTTTTGTGAAATAACCTGCTACATTTATTCTTCTATGTCATCTGTAGTTACTGTTGTTGATGGACAACAGACCCTTACAATGCTTGGCACTCTGCTTGGGCCCTGCTGGCTCTAAAACAATGGAATCTTTTACTCAGGCTTTCTCGGCCCTCCTGTTATCTGGACTATCAAGTGTAGTTGCATTCCTGTCTCCATTTCAACGGCTCTGAAACTCTGTCTTGACTGGGAGGTGTGTTGCCTTTAAAAAGTAATATACTGGGGAAAACTGCATAGATCACTGTTACAGAGTAAATGTTGGAGTCAGTGTTGGTTAGTAGAAACTGCAGGTGTCCTGTTAGGGCTAAGACAAAATCAGTGGGAACAAAAAGCAAAGTAAAGGTAACCAGAGTTGATAATTAACTTGTTACAGGTAAGATGAAGGTCAAAATCTCACTTTTCCAAACCAATTGATTTTAGCCAAAGAAAACAAAGCGGCTTATTTGGCTGCATTACACTTCATCCACTGACCATACATCACAAGGAATCAATCACGGTTTAATACTAATGGGCCATTACAGTTGATCACCAGGAACTTACTTATTATAGGTCAAGGTTCAGTAGATTATCTCTTCAGAGTAAGTTGAATATGGGTCGCAGTGCAAACTAGGTATCACCACATGTTCAAAGGGAACAGTCTGTCTCCAGGCAATCTCTAACACTTAGTAAGTAGAGTCCACTCAGAAGTAGAGTGTGACACACCTATGATTTCATCACACTACATTGTGTGTGAAATAAAATAAAATAAATTTGCTGTTTTACATTCATCTATTTATAGGATGCAAAAACTACAAATAATATTTCACTCTTCATGCTTAGTTTAGTTCACCTTCTCAATCATCTACGTTATCTTTATTTATTATGTCTATGTGAAATTAAACATAACATAGAAGAAATACTTTTTTGCTCTAAATACTCAAGGCCAAATGTTGTAACTTATGATCACACATTTCATTCGTTCTCCTTACATTCTTTCACAGATAAGAGGCATTTACTGTGTCCTTTCCTTGCCCCGCCCTTGTTTTACTGGTTTCGGCTTAACCAGTTTAGCCTCCCTTTGTGTTTACTCTATATAACCTGCACCTGTAGTACTTGTGGGATCACTTTGCCGCTGCGCTGACAGAAGTCATCAGCTCTCTTTGCAGCATCTTAAGTCTATTACGGGGAACAGCACCAAGTTGTCTCCATGTCATCTGACCAGGACAGCTGCTACTTGTGTAAGGAATACCTCAGGGACCCTGTGTCCATCCCATGTGGCCACATCTTTTGCTCCATTTGCCTGAAAACCTACTGGGACCATGCTGACCACACGGGTTCATACCTCTGCCCACAGTGCAAGGTCTCCTACAACAAGAGGCCCACCCCAAGACGCTTGGGAAGCTCCCGGCAGTCCACCATCCAACGCAGTTCGGACTCCTTTCCACCTCCACCTCCATCCCCTGACTACAACTATGCTGGACCGCAGGATGTAGGTTGTGACATCTGTGTTGGCAAGAAGCAGAAAGCCATCAAGAGCTGCCTGATGTGCCTGGCCACCTACTGTGAGAAGCATCTCAAGCCTCACTATGAGTCAGCCACTTTTAAAAGGCACAAGCTGGTGGATGAAATCGGCCACCTGGACAGGCAGATCTGCCCCCAGCATCAGAAGGGTCTAGAGCTGTTCTGCCGTACTGATCAGATGTGCATCTGTGTGCTATGTACAGTGAAAGAACACAAAGGTCATGACTTGGTGTCTGCTGAGCAGGAGAGGTCTGAGGAGCAGGTAAGCAACATTTTACTTAAAGTGGCGACACTAGTTTTTCTGCTAGGACTAAGAATTTGCTCAATTTCACAAGTCTTGTTAAATGAAACTCCATTTGTGAATCAGTGGCGACAAGTGTACTTACTGTATGATTAATTGCATAAGCGACACAACTGCAGATAATGCCTGACAAAGCATTTTACAATAGATGAAACAAGCCCACAAACCAACACAGTCATTGTGCGACGCACCCAGATTGAAAAAAAACAGTGTTCATTGTTAAAACAATCTGTACACTAGCTATAAAGTTGAATATTCCATAAAGAAAATGATCTTAGATTATTTCGTTTTTATTGAGTTGATTGCCGTCATCAGCATCAACTATCTTTGTTGTTCTCCCCATAGCAACGGCTGGGCGCCACCCAGGCTGAGATCCAGGAGAAGATTCATGACCGACTCAAGCAGATGGAACAGCTAAAACAAGCAGTAGACTCACTCAAGGTTTGTGTCACCACCATCCATTATACAGATAAGAGCAGACTAACCACCGCAGATGGAATGGGAAGTTAAAGCAGCTACCAACAGAGACAGCAATCCATCATGTAGGGGTGATGATAGATTCCCTCAGTGCGCTTGTAAAAGCAGTGCAACACCCAGTTGATTTACTGCATACCTCCATGTTTCCTGTGTAGAACTCAGCCCACAGAGCGCTGCAAGAATGTGAAAAGATGTTTGGGGACATGATGCGCTCCATTGAGAGAATGCAGCAAGAGATGACCAAGCTGATCACCAGCAACAAGAGAGCAGCACTCAACAACGCAGAAGGTCACATGGAGCGTCTGACCAATGAGATTGCCGATCTGAAGAGGAGAGACAACGAGATCACCCAGCTATCCCGCACCGAGGACCACATTCACTTCATCCAGGTAACTGTCAGCCATCCAAGTTATAGTTATAGTTATATACAATCCAACAATACAACATCCATCCATTAGTTTCCTAAACCTTTGATGTTTTCTCTTTATTAGAGCTACCACATGCTGATAGCCCAAACCGAGGCCGAGGAGCTGCCCACAGTAACTGTGAACCCATACTTCTCGTTCGACCCCGTCACTAAATCTGCCTCCGAGATGAAACAGCACATCAGTGAGTTCAGCAATGACGAGCTGGTTAAGGTAGCCACGACAGGTGAGTGTGGAGCCACCAAAAACATCTTTTTTTATTGTAAATCCCAGAAAAATATGAATATATGACCATCAATACCATGCTAACTTTTTCATTCCTCTTTTTTTTGTAGTTAACAAGATGCCTTTCTGTGAGCTGGATGACTCCGTCAAAAAGAGACGATCAGTAAAAGGTTAGTCACTCAGGAAAAATAACTTCTTGATTTTTTTTCTTATTGCTGATTCTAGGTATTTTATGCCTCTTAATGGATTTATGGAAATGATATAGATGCACATTTTAGAATAATTTAACTACTTTTTACTCAGGCTTTGTGCAATCTTGATGTTTGACCATAGCTGGAGCATGAGATTCATTAGAGGGTGGCCCAAGGTCACTCAGTGGTCACATGGTTAAATGTTTACTCTGATTAAGATGTGAAACTGCCAGAGAGTTAACATGAACACACTCTGATACTAGAAATCAAGTTAGTGCCTGGTTCTGGGCAGTTTAGATCAGCTTCACTGATATTATCACAGTATCTGAATAAATACAATAAAAATATCAACATTTTAACAAACTTCACTATCAGTCATAGGCACAAGTGCAGGAAAGTTGACTCTGTAATTATTATGATCTAGTATTATGTAATTAAAAATAACTATAACTTAACTGATGCATATTTGTACTGTACTTCCACAGGCGACGAAGCTGTCATGTATAAGTCCATCCAGTCCACTTCAGCCTTTCCAGTCCAAGAACCTCGTTACAGGGAGGATTTCATGAAATGTGAGTCTGTGCTTCTCTAATCCTTTTTCTGCCGTGACACAATTCCCTCTTCTTGGTGCTCATTTCAGTGCATGAGGCAAATTAGATGCTGATGAGGTGCTCTGTCAGACCCTGTGGCTGACCACAAAAAAATCTGATTTTACCAATGTTGTAGCTGTATGCCCTGCAGTGTTGACAGAGACTGGGGTTGACTCATTACATTTGCACAGCTCTTTGATTTTTATTTGAAATCCCCTCTGAATGCAACAAATACTGATATTCTTGTTGCCTGATGAACATCTAAAGTTTTGGGGGAAAATGGCATTGTATTTAAGGTCACTGGAGAAAGCTGTGGATCTCACCGTACAGTTAAAGATGCTACGTGTTAGATGATCTTCTGTTTGTGGTCAAACTCACAAACAATGTTGATTCCTCTGGCCTTCCAGATAATAGGTCGGGCAGATCTGGCCGAGGCCCCCGGGTGTCCCACATACTGTGACCCGCGGAGGTGATTGTACACAGCAGGCAGGTGACATCTAAACCCCTGAAATTACTTTGATTTCTGTGTGTACAGCCAGAGGGTCACCCACTTGTCCTTTCAATCGGTTCACTGCAGGAGTTAAATATCTAACAAACTAAAAATCCTACTTACATTCTGCTAACATCTGCAACCTTGCAGCGGGTGGTGAACGGGTGAAGGGTGCTTTAGTTGCTGAGACTTCTCCTTGGTTTTGCTCATTTACATTTAACCTGAGCGATCTACCATTAACGCTCCTTCTTGTAAATTAAATGTACTTTTTCTTGTCCTAGATGCTTGTCAGCTCACTCTGGACCCAAACACAGCCTACAGACAACTCTACTTGTCTCGAGGGAACAGGAAAGCTGCCCTCAAGAAAGAGCCACAGTCCTACGGTGACCACCCATCCAGATTTGACTCCCTGCCGCAGGTCCTGTGTAAGGAGCCGCTCTCAGGCGGCGCCTACTACTGGGAAGTTGACTGGAGTGGGGAGGGGGCTTCCATCGGAGTCACCTACAAAGGCATCAAGAGGAGCGGTTATGGAGACACCTGCCGCATCGGCTACAACCGCAAGTCTTGGAGCCTCTTCTGCTCCGATTCCAGCTACTCAGCACGACACAACAAGGACCAGATGGAGATCAAGGCACCCTACTCCTCCCGCATTGGGGTTTTCCTGGACCATGCAGGGGGTACCCTCTCTTTGTACACTGTAGGGGACAACATGTCTCTGATCCACCGTTTCAAGGCCTCTTTTAGTGAACCTGTCTATCCAGGCTTCTGGGTTTGGTATGATTCGGCCATCACAATCATCCAGCTGTGATTAAACAACACGCATTCAATTAATGTACAACAGGGATTGAGTTTTATAATTATTTTTTTCCGAACAAAAATATTGCAATTCTGTGTAATGAAATGTTTTTAATTATTTTAAAATGCTGTTTTTTTTTTACACATATGTATTAATCGTCCGAGGAAGTATTTGTGATGACTGTGAAATGTAAGATCAGACATACAGAGTAAATGTACATTTATCATTTAAACTAATGAAAGCTGTACTTGATTGAAATGATGTGATCATTTATATACAATGACACAATTCTTTTCTAAATAAAAACACATTTTCTTCACATTTTCCATCCTTGTTATCCTCTCTCTGTACTCTTCTTAGCCAAAAAACATACATGCACTACAATGTGAAGGGAGAGATGGGAAAACATAACTATTTCACTCATTTCTGAATTCATTCATTCCCTCCTGCATTGTTTAAGCAGGAAAAAAATATATAATTAAGCATCACTCCACAAGTAAAACAAAGGGTAACTTTTGAGTTAAACTGTCTATTTGAGTTTCTCTGTCTACAAGATCACAAACCAAACATTACGTCTGAATGATCAAAATGTTTGCATCACCAGCATGATCCAAATTCTAAAACAATAAAAAAAACACATGACAGAACGAGAGCGAGGCAGTGTGTTTGTGTTTAATGACTAATGTTTTGGGTGTGAAAAGCAGTGTTGGTTTTGTGGGAGTCTGAGAGGTTTGAGAATTGTTCAGATGTAGGTGAGGTGTAACTGAAAGCTCCTGAGTTTACACAAGGTTGAGCCTTACAGCAGCTGTCAGAAATGTTTATGGTATGCTGATCGTGTCTGACAGTAAAGATCTCTCTGTCTCTGGTTAATTATTAAAAACCTAGTTTCAGGCAGTATTGGTGACGCAACACTTTGTAAACGTTGCTGAGTTCCACTTGATTATTGCAGGAGATATGCAATTCTAGCTGAAGACGTGTTGTCTTATTTGTGAAGCTTTTTTTTGAGGTCCGGTAATTGACAAAGCCTGTGTTTCATTTAAACATACGCCTGTGATTACACACCAGGAAACATTACCACCGGTGACAATGGTAAACAAAACATTCTTTGAATCTTCTAAATTCTGTTTTTAGTCTCTTATTCCAGTGACTGAAGAATAAAGTATGTTTAGACTGTGACATTCTGACGCTTCAGCCTTGAGGAAATGTCTACTGGATGCAAAGAGGAAATAAAAAACTTCAGAATCCCTGAACACTGCTCAGTGGGATTGTGTCCTTGATTTGTGTGTTTTATAAAATTTAAAAAATCCCAGAAGGAGGATACACTGAAACAATTTGTAAATATCACACCTAAAAAGAGAGAAAGTCCTTTATCTCAAACCCCATGTGTTTGAGACATCTTCTCAGATTAAATGACGGAGTTTTGTGATTTAGTTGCAGCTTTACATAGGCTTTACCCCGTACATTCTGGTATGCAGTCCTCTAAACATGCAACTGAAAAATCACCTGCGAGCTTTGCGACCTCTGGTGAGAAAATGTATGCAGCACTTACTATGGGTGTCTTCTGCCATCTTCATTTATCTCATGTGTAAGTTTCTGTGCAGAGAGAAGATATCCAGTGTGGTACAAAGACACATTTTTTATAGAACTGTTGACTTCAAACAACATATTTCAGGTTAACTTCCCTGAACATATCTACTCCACTAGTCCGTTCTATGTTATGCAGAGTACTATGCCGTGTAAAGCGATTGCAAAGCCTACTTCCTTCATTCGTTACCTTCATTTTACACCACCAGGAAAGCATGCAGTTAATGAAATGCTTAAATCAGTATTTTTCTCATTCACGAATGTACTTTTACTTGCATTTAGGCTAATGCGACAATCCTTTCATTGTCCTATACCACCATGTCTGTAGAGGGCAGTCAGTCCTTACGTTCACACGTTGAAAAATATTACTTGTGTTTCTGTTCGGACACATTTACCCTGCGCACCGTCAGAAAGAAGCGCCGCATTCTCACATTTTGACTAGTGTGCCTGCACAGGTGAGTGCATATTTCACACGAGAAGTGTAATAAATCTCGTAAAGCTTGACTATTTCTGTGTTCGCGTCATTACAGTTATATCATAAGTTAAATCCTCTCTACGAGATACAGCAGTACACCTTCAGTACTCGAAGAAAACAGAAATGTATGAATGGAGCTAGCTAGTTTGCGAACACAACATTAGCTAGCGTTAGCATTTTATTCGTCTCAGCTAGCAAGAAGGTAGGAGGTTAGATATGTGGCTTCCGTTTGTCGTGTAATTAAAGCTGACTTTGTCACCACGTAATATTTACGTGCTTAAATTAAAAAAAATCACCACTACCTAAAAGCTACAGGAATTTAGCTAAGCTAACCTCGAGCCACTGTGTTGTGACAGCATGCGACTGTCACTATGACAACCGAGTGGACAGCACAGACTCTACTAACGAACTTTAATTTTTTTGTTTTTGATAATTAAGTAGATATTAGTATTTGTATTATGCATAGGACTTAATGCCATAAACATCACCAGAGGTCACCGCTAACGTAACGTTACAGAAGACAATAGGCCAGATCCAGTTCTCTTTATTTGTAGTTGGTTGACTTTAAACACAGAAGTATAGAAATAGTTAAGTGAGAAATCTGTTTGAGAGAACTTGTGTTGTTACGTAGACTGAAATCTTGTTCATGTGAGATAAGCTTATAGTACCAATATATAAGGAGTTGTTTGGCTCGCTTATGTGTTTTTTAATTAAGAATTTAATGAAGGTCATAGAAAGTTGAAAGGTTGGGAGTAATATTTGTTAGTTTCGTGCTATTTTAATATATAAGATATTTATGTTCTCTTTATGTTTGTACTACATACTATTTTTGCTCATTTTAATACAGATGGCGACTACAAAGGTTCCAGAGGTTCGTGACATCACACGGATTGAGAGAATTGGTAAGTATTAATATTTCCAATGGGAATCTGGCTGTTTATTTACAGTAGCTGGGTTCGACTCCCTCTCTCACATGGGTTTTTATTAATGTGTTAATGATTTATCTTGTTTCCAGGTGCGCATTCTCACATCCGTGGCCTTGGTTTGGATGATGCTTTGGAGCCAAGACAGGTAGCGTAAAGTCTTTATTCACAATTTTTTTAGGTAATACTCTTTGGTTGACCTTTAACATCTACAGAGATGTATTCAGTTGAGTTTGTAATATATTTCCATAAGGAAATCTTCTTTATTTGACATCTAGTGTGTGTCACACGATATAAGAATTGCTCAGTAAATTCAACTGTGTAATTCAACTGCTGTATTCGATTTCAGTATAGAGTAATGTGCATTAATGTGTGGCTTGAAGGATACCTATTTCTGTTCTCTGCCAGGTGTCCCAGGGCATGGTTGGCCAGCTGGCCTCCCGTCGGGCAGCAGGGGTCATTCTGGAGATGATCAAAGATGGTCACATTGCTGGCAGGGCAGTACTGATCGCTGGCCAACCTGGCACAGGAAAGACTGCCATTGCTATGGGTAAGGGCCACATTGGAGGCTTTCCAGATCACAATATACTTAAATTTTTCTCCCTTGGACATGATATTGTTGTGTGGAATTGGTACATAAGTGGTTTAAATTATATAGTTTAAGGGTTTTTTTTTCTTTAAATGCAGGGATTGCCCAGTCCCTTGGCCCTGATACGCCCTTCACTGCGCTGGCTGGTAGTGAGATCTTCTCCCTGGAGATGAGCAAAACTGAAGCACTCAGCCAAGCTTTTAGAAAAGCCATTGGAGTAAGGATCAAGTAAGTGCAATAACTGCATTTTGTAGATTCTATTGTTTGGAATGATTTGGTTTTCATGTTGCTGATTTTTTGTTTGTTTTTATAGAGAAGAAACCGAGATTATTGAAGGAGAGGTGGTGGAAATCCAGATTGATAGACCGGCCACTGGAACGGTAGGCCGTTGACTTTGTTGTCACAGCTTACTGTCTTAGTCACACATTTTTTTAAGCCTGATTTGGAAATTAATTTGAATCAATAAATGTATAATTAATCTGCTTGGCATTATTCAAAACTGACCCTTTTGCATTGTACAGTTACTGAAAAGTTACTTTGTTTTCCATCAGGGAGCCAAGGTAGGCAAGCTGACTCTAAAGACTACTGAGATGGAGACAATATATGACTTGGGCAACAAGATGATTGACAGTCTCAGTAAAGAGAAGGTTCAAGCAGGGTGAGTTAATCTCTTCTCATGGGTCTTTACATGATAGGACCTGTCACCTGTGTTTATTCTGATGTTATCACACCAGGCCTACTGGACAGCCATATATGACCTTAAATGCTATTCTTCTGTTTTCTCTTAGAGATGTTATAACTATTGACAAAGCCACAGGAAAGATCAGCAAGCTGGGCCGCTCCTTTACCAGAGCCAGAGACTATGATGCCATGGGAGCTCAGGTAGGCTGTCCCATCACTAAAACTAACTGCAGATTTTCACAAAATATTGACTCAATGACTCATAACTGCTTTTTAAAATAGTGTAGTATTGAATCATATTTTAAAATGATTGATCTTATGTGGTAAGCCTTATTGTTAAGTTTTTAAATTGTACAAAGATACATTGGATATGATATTTAACTGTTTCACTCAGCAGCTATTTGGCATTGACAATGTGGATTGATAAAATCTATTAGCTAAAGTTTGTAATTAACTGTTACATTTGTAGAATGGTGGGACAGGTTGTTTAATGGGATAGAGTTTTCTAACTGAAATGGATCCTCACTGTCTTAATAGACACAGTTCGTGCAGTGTCCAGAGGGAGAGCTGCAGAAGAGAAAAGAGGTCGTCCACACGGTGTCCCTCCATGAGATTGACGTCATCAACAGCCGCACACAGGGCTTCCTAGCTCTCTTCTCTGGTGATACCGGAGAGATCAAGTCTGAAGTCCGTGAGCAGATCAATGCTAAAGTGTGCGAGTGGAGGGAAGAGGGCAAGGCAGAGATCATTCCCGGGGTAGGTTAACTTTGTCTGTGTATGTGATTGTATTTACCTTATGTGATTTAGCTTGTGGGATTGCAATTTATTTTCTCTGTGTTTGGCTCCAGGTGTTATTTATTGATGAAGTCCATATGCTGGACATGGAGTGTTTTTCTTTCCTGAACCGCGCCCTGGAGAGTGACCTGTCCCCAGTTCTCATTATGGCAACTAACAGAGGCATCACTCGGTACTTTTATACCTTTTTATTTCTTTCTACCTCGGAGTTATCTCATTTAACATTAAACCAATATGGATTTTATTATTTTTATTTGTTGGGGAATTTTAAGTTCTTATTATCTGTATGTTCTACAATACTTTTTCTGTCAGTATCCGTGGCACAAACTATCAGAGCCCCCATGGCATCCCCATCGACCTGTTGGATCGCCTACTCATCATCGCCACCTCCCCTTACACTGAAAAAGAGACGAGGCAGATCCTCAAGATTCGGTGAGTCTGCTCTAAACAACCTTCAGCAACGCTAGTGTTATTTTGTTCCCTGTGTTGAAATGAATTAAACCTGCATGGTTTTAATTTTAGGTGTGAGGAGGAGGACGTGGAGCTGAGTGAAGAGGCTCACACTGTCCTGACTCGCATCGGCATGGAGACATCACTGCGCTACGCCATCCAGCTGATCAGCACTGCAGGACTGGTGTGTCGCAAACGCAAGGTGAGCTTAATTTGAACAAGCAGATGTCATTTCTGCAGCTGTATGTAAAAATGCTGCCATTGTTGTCAATGTGTCACAATCGTCTTTAGAGTTAGTGTTGAGGTTTTGTGCTTTGGCTTCTTCAGGGGACAGAAGTTCAGGTGGAGGACATTAAGCGAGTTTATTCTCTATTCCTGGATGAGGCCCGATCCTCTCAGTACATGAAGGAGTATCAGGATTCCTTCCTCTTCAACGAAACACGTGAGTTTGCTCTTCATCCTCTCTGAATCTGTTAGAAGCAGAATTCGTTGCTCTAGGATTAATCACAAAGAGATGTTAAAATAAAATAAATAAAACCAGAGAAAACGGTAAAACATGGGGGCAATTAAGAATCAAGCTCAAGTCATCTTCTGTAATGAATGTATTACAGATTTAAGAGGAAGGGGAATGAGTTTTCTTTACAAAAAACCAACAAAAACTTGTTCTTTCATTTCAGAATTGGCTCCAATGGACACTTCATAATGAAGATCTGTTTGTTTTCTTACTGTGAAGATTTTATGTTGTTGATTGCCCCCTGGGTTTGGAGTCAATTCAGAACTGGATTTTTGAATTACATTGATAATACAACTGAAATGTATGAAATCCTCTACATGTTTATTCCCTGTTCAACTTTAACATGGCTTGAATTCAAATGTATCTGCTATTTGACTTAATTCTGAATTTACCTCGAGGCCTTGTGGCAGGAATATCCATCCCTCTAGTGTTTTTCTTTGTTGACTTATCTTTACATGGCTTATTTTTATGAAAATTATTAAACAGGCTTTTATAAGCACAATGTTTTATTTTCTTCTTTGCCCCACAATCTTGAATGCTACAAGACAGATTTTATTAGTTAGAACACATTTATTAGAACAGTTTGCCATGAGTTTTATTTAATTTTAGATTATCTGGTACAAGTGAATCGTAACTCGAAAACCACACTAGTTCTAGCGACTTCAGTCAGTTGAGATGCATTGAACAACTCACTAAGACTATTATTATTCCAGGCTACTGATCCTCAGGTGAATTTGGGGTATGAAGCTTTAGCATCGAATGATTAAACAGCTCTTAACATTGGTTAAGAGTTCACTTCAAAACTCTTGGGATTTCTTTACCACCACGGAGCTCAGTACTCTATGAAGCATGCATGTGATTCATGAAATTTACATGCAAAAGTTTGGTGATGGTTCACCGAAAAAGTGAACTCGCTATAAAGAAACGTGTGTGTGTGTGTGTGGTAAATTGTAAAACCTGTGATGAGGCATTTTTGTGTATGTCAAATGAGCAACGCAATTGAAATTGCTACCACAAGGTGGAGCCAAATGCTCTGTTTTGGAGATTTCACGATACATTTGAGTGTCTTCCATGCTTCTTAGTAAGCGAGTCAAACAGCATTGCTGACAGCCTTGAAGTATGTGTTTGTTTCATTGCAGCATTTAATTTTTTAAATTGTTTTACTGTATGATGGGTGTGAGTTTGTACTGAAAATGACTCCAGCTAGTCCGCACCTCAATCTCACACCCATTCTGATAACACTTCAAGTGACACACACACACACACACACACACACACACACACACACACACACACACACACACACACACACACACACACACACACACTTCCTTAAGAGTCAATTCTTCTGCATCTAGATAATCAGATAAGTAGTGCATATCCCATCATCCCATCCTTCTGTGTAGGGTTTTCTGTTCTGAGTACATGATATGTTTAAATCATCTGAATATGTTTAGTCATGTTATATTACATTATAATTTACCAGTGACATTACATTTATTCATAATAGATAGAATAGAAAGAAAGAAATTTGGATTTTCACATCATAAATGTGGTCACACCACAGTGAGACATTCATCAAAACACTGGCTGCTAATTGATTCTAAAAACAGCATTAAATAAGTATATAGTAAGCTGACGTACCGATAATTCTGCTTTACAGTGATCAAACATAAAACATCTTGCACCAGTTAATAAAAACCACAGCATACTCCCAGACACGAATATTACCCACAGCCCTCTACCAAGACACTACACTTCCTTCAAAACCAATTAAAGCTGATGAATCAGTTTTATCTGCATAGAGTATGAGAACTGTGCAGACTGGTTTGGAAATGAATATTAAATGGTTAGAACTGGTGGGAGCGAGTTGTGTGTGGATTACCCTGCTGCCTACGTGCCATAAATCCCCCCTTTGGTCCCATGAGGCTTCTGTTGGCTGCTGCTGCTGCCTGCTACAGCATCTGATGGATTCTCTGGTTGGATTAAAGCTGGTATAAACGTCATGAGGCCAGCGTCATCCTGATGGTGACTTCCATACAGTTTACTTGATATGTTCAAATGTAGAAATCAGAATCTCTGAGCGTCTGTGTCGTATTTATTATCTGTTAACACACCTGACCTGAGGACTCTTTTCCTGTGTCACTGTGACTCCAAAGCGTTGTTTACAGGTCACTCAGCCCCTTGGGGTGTGAACAGACTTACTTGGATTTGTTCCCACTCTTTGTCTACACACCACTATCTACAGGCTACAAGGCTGCCCAGCGTGCTAACAGATCAAGGTGTTTTGCCTGCTGCACAGATTTGGGTGCCCTTTTTCTCCACAGTCAGGTCATGCAGACATGACATTCTGCAGACTGTCCCAATCTTAAAAGCCCACCCCAGCATCTCTGCACAGAGCCATTTATCACTGCACAGTCTAGTTCCACATGTTAGACAGAAAACAGCAGCAAGCTTTTCAGCCAGTCTGATGATTTTTAACTGGATCCCAATGGCAGACGGGAAGACTTTCAACACCATCGCCTGAGTCACAGGTTGTTTGGAATCTTTGAATGTCATTAGCTAAAGATATGTTTCAAAATCAATTCCCTCTGTCATGAAATTAATTGAGGTAGGATTAGAAAATAGATTTGCCTGTCAATGTGGATTTCTATCATCACAACATATCTTCAGAATTTTGGTTTTTTGAAGGCATCTTTATGAAGACTTTGAATGTGACTGGAAATGTATTTTGGCTGCTTTCTTTATCTGTCATGACTTTAAAGTTACACTTGACTCTTCACTTGACTGAGGTACCTCTTTTAAGCAAAGGTTAACTTCTTGAACCAGAAAGAGACAAGATTACTATGAAAAAGGAGGAAGCATGTAATAACTGACACTCACTCCTTTAGCAATATTTTCTGTTCCTATCCTTATACCATATTATTATATCTTTCATGCTACATTTTCTTTTATTCTGTCATGTTCATCTAATAGGATTTTAGGATTTAAGCACTATTTGAAATGTGGTGCTTGTGAATGGACAGAATTTGAATCCATTTCCTGAGGTTGCCAAGAAAAAGGAAACCTTCATCCTTTCTCTTTTGCTGCCATATGTGAAAAGGCAGAGCGTGCAATTCCTGTGGTAAAGACAGAGTTGAGGTCATTTGAAGTGCATCATACTGTGCTTTCATATGTGGCAATGAATGTGTATGTTATCTGATGCTGAAAAAAAAAAACAGGATTAAGTGACACAATCATGCTATGTCATATTTAATACAAAATAAGCCAAGGATAATAATAGCCAATAGCCTTTTTGTAAGTAACCTTGTAACACGCCTTTACTGTGTACTTTAAATTAGACATTAGAAGTCTACATTCTGATGTTTTTTGAGTCTGAAGGATGAGCAGCAATGTGCAGCGTGTTTCACCACCATTGTCTGACAGTGTGCTGTGCCAGGTAGGTCGTCTGCCACCATGAATTATCTATCAACCCCATTCATCATTTCATTTCATATTGCTCCTTGAATGACAGTTATTCATTTGTGGTCAAGGGCTCTCTGCTCTTGTTCCACTGGTCGTGGAAGAGGTGAGAGAAGAGAGAGGAGCATGAAAAGGAGCCCGAGTGTTTGGAAAGAGTAAAGCCCGGATAATAATAATAAAAGGGTAAAACACTATGAAACTGTATGTTTGACAGAACAAGATGATGCTGATAAAAGATTTAGTTTAACACTTGAACCTGGTTATAATGAAGGCCCGTTTTGATAAATGGCAATGTTTGCCCTGATGACAAGCGATGATGTGAACACCATAGCTGAGCTAGTACTGAGGTACAATGTAGCATGTCGGCATGCTAACATGTTCATCTAAACAAAGCCATGTATGTTACCATTTGAGAAAAAGAAAAGACAAAACGCGGTGGCAGTTGCAAGCACTGCAGGGAAAACAAATGTCTGCACCAAATTCCCAAAAAATCTATCCAGTAGCTGTAGTGATATGTGACAGGAATAGTGGTAAGTGGCACTAGAGGCAAAGCTCACTAACTATTCATCCTTTGGCCCATATCTCAGGCCTTGAGTATTGAGAATTTGTTATTACCAAGTTTGATCCAGTAAACTTTAAGGTGGTCTCAAACCTTATTCTACATCTTTTGAATGTCCGTTTCAGACGTCTGGTGTGATATGAAACACAAGAGTAAAAGTGAATACGAGTCAGCATAGATTGACTTTAGGTTAGCCGAGACCCATCCATTAGAAATAGGCCTTGATTGGCCACGATATTGATTTTCAGAATCGGCTTGCGGCATCCGTAATCCATATCAAAATTTACAGCGTTCCAATAGTTATGAAGACGTTAGATTAAAAACCTAAGATGCCAACCTTATGGTGGTGCTAAAAGGAAAACCAGGCTTTATCTTATGAGGACTATGAATGTGTGGATCAAATTTTATGAAACCCCATTTGATAGTCATGAAAAATATGTTAGGCCACATTGATATTCCTACAGAATTTAGGTGAAGGAAATACTGAGAATGTTTTTTTTTACATGTGGGTCTGATGCTTCGCTGAGTTTTAGCGCAGAGAGGTTTGTTTGACAAATGGGAATTAGTGCGTTGTAGGTATTCAAATAAACTGCTACAAAGTATTAGTGCAAAACAGATTCAACCCATTTAGAGAGAACTTAATTACCCCCTGAAATGCAATAAATAATATGTGTGATGCATTCCTGGAATGAAGAATGTTTAATTACACAGCACAAAACAAAGGAACATGCTTCTAATTATAAATCATGTTGAAATTACTCATTTTGGTCTATTGTAGAAGAGTGGTTGACTGTGTATGTTCTTGTAGGCTGTTAGATCTGTTAGTCATCATTAATGTGTTTGTGGTTTATTGCCTACGCTCTGCTCTGAAAGCCATGGCTTGTTTGTTGCATGCGTTATGTGTTATCTGATTCAGCCTGCACGGTGCACAAGTCATTCACAAAGCTGCTTCCCTGCCTCCTGCCTACCATGCACACACGGGCATAAATAGCCTTTGGAAGTTTTTCTTAAATCTGCTCATGCTGCAGTGGAAGCAGCAGTTCTAAATATGGAACCATGTGAGCTAAAAACAGCAACTTAAGCCAAACAACATCATTCACTCTTTGGCAAGTCAAGCATAAGCTCATGTTTAATTCAGAAAAGTCTGGTATTCATAATTTACACTTGCTGCACCCATGACACTGAACCCACCGTGGCACATAACAAGCACATTTGCGGTAAACGCTTTTCCACTGTCAATTTACATTACATCCTTGTTACTAAGCATGCAAATCAAATTAATCCCTTATCGAGTCAGGGACCTCGCTGGCACAGTCTAAAATGAAGCTACACTCCTTCAAGGACTGATGGGAGACAATCATTACAACAGGCTGGAGGGTAATGACGTCTTCTGAGCACTGGGGCTCCAATGAGAACAAGCCTGACCACTACTTGCCATTCACAGCTTCTTGAATCATTTGCATTAGTTCCTTCACTGACATTGCTCAGCTTACCGTGATGCACATCTCTTATTCATTCCACATGGGTAGATGGAAAAGAGGGGGGAAGACATGTCATGCTTCCTTTGGAACGTGTGTCCTCCTCTTTAATGACGCACATGCATGCAGACCCTTGCATTAATGCAGACTCAGACAACCTGAGGTTAGTTGGTTCCTCAGGCGCCACAGTCTATTGACACATGAAAGCAGTGACGCTCAACAATGGGAAAGCAAGACGAGAAAAAATTTCAACTCGGCTAAATGTGGACATATTCAGTACAACAAGCGTATAAATGCATATTATTGCTGTTTGTTTTCAAAAGCAGCTGCGGTTGAATCGACTTATTGTCTGTGTTCTACCATCTCCTATATACTGGTGCTATTGTTTAACCTGCTAATAGAATAACTTATTTACTCTGGATACTTTTTAGTTTGTGTCCTCCAAAGATCCTGTATGTTGGACCACTTCTGTTCTCACTCTAAATACCACCAAGGCCAGTTTTCTTTTATTTTCTACCACATCTCTAAGTTGAAAGTTGAAAGTTTCTTTATTAGTGGGAGATATTCATCTTTGAGACAAAAAGACTAATTTCTCCCATGGAAGACCAATAAAGAGACTTTGAACTTTGAGATGTGAGATGAGATTTTGCTGTTTTAACCATCTTTAATTAATATAAATAATTTATAGTATTATATAAAAGGGCATATTGTGTGATAAACCTATCTCACTGGCTTTATCGAGTTTAGTAATTCAACATTTAAACTCAAGCACACTACAAATGAAAGTTGTTCCATGTAAAACAAAACTTCAGCAGCAAAAGTGGAAGCGCTCGTGCAGCAGCATGTTTTATTATTGTTGAGCTCCTGCACATTAGAAATGTTTTCTGCCCATCGCCGTTTGTGAAGGTCACACAGTTGTTAGCTTCATCGTGCCTTCTCATAATGACAGTGGTTGAAAACTTGAGCTCTGTCTCCGCCTCAAGTGAACCTCTAATGAAGCAACAAGCTATTTTTGTCTTTTCCCCTCAATTGCACTAACAGCCTGGAGAATCAGTTGTTGTTTTTTATTCTCTGTTACTCCTTGTAATCCCTCATGTTCAGTCCTGTTGGTAGGAAGAAATATGTGCTGCATGGGCCAGTGGACAACTGTCAGTTTGCATCTTTGTTTTCATGTGGTACATTGTGTCATTACACATTTGTCAATACTTTGCTCATTTCAGTTTTTATCCATGTTTTATTTCTGTGGAACTAACATTAATTGAACACATTCAGCCCTAAATAGATAGAACAACCAGTGGAAAAGAGATCCTGCATCTCACATTTCACAGTGTGGGAATCTGACAAACATCTCACCAGATGCAAACAGAGATTTCCCTATTGTTTCTACCACACTTGCTTTAACTGTGTTTCTGTGTGAAGCAGGTTGGAAAAGTCGGTGGATGCCAACACAGAGAAAGGTGAGAGATTTGCTGTGGAGGTGTTATACTGCAGACTGCAGACACCTCTGTTTCATGTGTTCTTCTGCAGACAGTCTATTCTGGCTCTGTGGGATCAGATGTGCTATCACCTCCTTTTTCTAAAAAGTGGCCTTTATTTGTGCTGTGATAACTCTGCATTAATCATTAGATCAGTCAAATTACATGAACGTCTCTGTCTGCAGCAGAACCTTTTCTCACAGAGACTGTGGCAGCTATTGTGTCTGAAATCATATATTCCCGCTAAGGAGGGTGGCAAATCATATATAGAAACATATAAATCAAATGGATTACACTTCTTGTTGAATGTAACAATTCACTGGAGAATAGTGTGTTTACAACTGTGGTCGTCACATAAATGTATTGTGTTCTGATTTTGTAATGACATGCTGCCAGGATGAGCCAGTTTTGATGTATGATAGATACCATTTTAGATTTTTAATTTTAACCTTTACATGAACCTGTTGACACTCAACATTGTAATAGGGATGATCTACCTAAAATAAAACAGACTATTTCTTGATTTCTTGGGATTAACCTGAAGATTTTTTTACATAGTTGAATGAAAGAAATGAAGGTAGTAAAACAGCTTAGATTTCACAAGTGTAGTCGTATGTTGTACATAATAGCCGAGTTAACCTGTCTTTCATTATCCTTTATGAAAATAATGGAAAGGAAATAGTGCTGTTCATGTAAATGTACAGCTTGCAAATTACAGTGTAGATATTATGAACATGTTACAGGAAGTAAAGTTTTAACATTTTCTTGTTTAGAAGGAAAATACATTACAATAAAAACCCGTATGTCATGTCAAAAATTTACTATCAACTTAAATACAACATATATTAAGCACAAAGTCTCAATATTGAAAGCTTTGCAAATCAAATGTATTTTTACTCAAACATAAATGAGCAAACAAATCAATGTGGAAAGAACAGTAATAACACTGTAATTCTAAATGCATGTTTAAAACATAAATGCTCTTAACAGTGCTGCTTTTAAACCTCCAACAAGCTGAAATGTTGAAGCCTCACATTAACTAGTGGCTATTTTTGATCCTACATTTGCTCTGTGTGTTTGTCCTCACACAGAGGCAGAGTGCAAATGGAAATTCCAGCGCTCACTAGAATGGCTCCCCCTTTTCCTGTCTACGCCCCAGTATTTCCTGCCTGCTGCATGACTAGGTGTGTTGACTTTTATATGGCACAGTCTGACTTTGGGGTACAGATTGGTCTGACTGTGGGAATGGGTGGTGGTTTCTTTGGGTCATCCATCGACCAAACGCTAATTCTCCTCTTTGAACTTCCTGTGGCTCCTATGTAATCTTCCCTTCTTTAAACTGAGGAGACTGTTTAAAAATGTAGCTCTGTCTAATTAAAGACCTCACAGTCAGCATCTTAAGTCTTCTTAAGTCCAAATGCAACGTTTACTTACGTATTTCTCCGTTTGTGCAGTCCTGTCATAGACATGTCCATTAGTGCTATTATTGCAGTTGCACAGGGATGTAATTTGGAGGGTTGGTTATTTGCCATGTGAGGTAACTCTGCTCTTTCTAATGAACATCAGCACACAGTGGACCTTTAACTCAGGACTTCCTCACTTCCTGTTAAGGTAAATAGTATGTTTGCTTTTTTTGTCAATGCATCCACTGTACAAATGTCATGTCTGTGATGTGTCTGTGTGTCTGTAAACCACTCTGGGAGATTACTTTACAAACTTAGCCGCCTCACAGAGGCCTGCTTCACTGCACCTGAACAATACAGTAGTTCATTCATGGACTGTGGCCTTCTCTCACTGTGATAAAAATCAATCCCTTGTAAGCCTCAGCAAATATGATGAAATGTGGAAAACGATATCAAATGATAATCAAAATAAAAAAAGTTTGTGCACTGATGTATTAACCTGCACCTATGTATCTTCACTGTGATATACAGTAGTTGAACAAGTGGATAAACCTGCAGTAGATGGCAGGGTAGAAAAAATATCTGCTACTAAGAAGTGACTAAAAAACAAATCAGCTACTCTGAATAGTGCTTTTTTGTATAATAGATAATGATGGGTACATAACAGTTAGGCTATATTCATGGCAAGGACACAAATACTACATTATCATAGCATTTTTCATGCCCCTTCTGTAGTTCAAATAAACTACTCCCCACACAGCAGCACTAACAAAATCACAACTTTAAATGAGAACTTTACCTCAGTAAATGAAAATACCACTCTCTGAAGATGCTTTTGTTCACACTGTTCCCGAACGAACAACAGTTGTGATTTTCAGCTAATTTAGACAACTTGTGTGGATGGTCACAGTTTGCAAGTATTCACCATCTTCAAAATGTTTACAGTATTCCCTTATTCTGTGTGAAGTAAAATGAAGCATCATCATCAACCAACACTTTTTATCATCAAATTCACATCCATATGTCAACAACAAGCTAATCAAATCAGAAATCAACACTAGACAACAAACAACACAACATACAACATGAAAAATAGTAAAATAAATGCAGACATTCCACTTTGAGCTCGGTGCAATAATACACATTTATAGCAGCAATGATAACCAGGTGTGATTGCCAGAACAATTAATTAAAAGGTGCATTGTGCACTGCACGATTATGGAACAGGTTATTAAGATAATGTGCAAAGTGATGCTGCCTCATTTCCACTGATCAGATGCACCAAGATCGTGTCATTAGCAAATTTGGTGATGTAGTTGGAGCTGTGTAAAGCTGCACAGTTGTGGGTCATCACTGTGAAAAGCAGAGGGCTGAGCACACACAACACAGATTGTTGTTACCAATCCTGACTGACTGGAGACTCTCAATCAGGAATTCCAGGATCCAGTTACGGAGGGAGGTGTTCAGTCCCAACAGTCTCAGTTGATGCTGGGGAATGATAGTGTTGAATGCTGAGCCGAAGTCTATGAACAGTATTCTCATGTAAGAGTCTTTTTTTCCCCAGGTGGGAGAGTGTTAAACAAAGGGAGGTGGTGATGGCATCATCCATTGGCTGGAACACTATGCAAACTGCAGGGGGTCCATTTTAAGTAACTTTTATTACATTTTGTTACTTTGACTTTATGTATGCAGATACACAATATAATAACTAATACATGATGATGCATTTTACCTTATTTTTTTATGAATTACTAAAAATGTTTTTGGGCAAATTTTGTTCAACAGACATAGAAAACAAATGACTAGACATCTTATCCAAATATGTTTTCAACGGCACCAAGTTTAATAGCAAATACTATTAAACGTTCTTGGAAATATTAGAGCATGTACTTAATACTTCCATTAAGTAAAGAATTTGAAGGAGGTACCTGTTGTGGAAATGTAAATAAAGAACACTGGAACAGCAAACTTGTCTTTGTACGTTTATTTCTTGCAAGATAGTGTGTTTACAGATGTCTTTCGTTTATACATTCAGACAAACAACCTCTAGGTGCAATTTAACATTTTCACTTTCCCTTTAGCAGCTGCAAAACTGGTCCAGACCAGTGTCACATATGAGGGCTTATGCTTACAGTATCTTTGTCACCCAGTGTTTTGAATTTTCGCATCAGGTGAGGATACAAAGCACGTTTTAGCAAAAAGCTTCATACACAATCTAGATCTTACTGAACATTGTAAATGTATTAAGTAATAGAAGGAATACAGCACAAGCATAAGTCTGTCTACAGCAGGCCGTCATAAAACAAGAGTGGGTGAGGGAGGCCACCAAAAAATGTGTGACTCCTCTGAAGAAGTTATACGTTTCTTTAGATGACATAGGACAGACTATTACATAGGTTCTTCACCTGTTTAGGCTCTTGTGGTGGAGCTGCAAAGAGAAGAAGCTCAAATTAAGTGTCAGCTAACATTATGCCAGAAGGCATATGGAAAACTCTGAAATCAACTGTACACAGCTTCTCTGGTCTGATGAGACACTGTGACTGGTGAAGAACCCAGGCAAAAGTAGCTGTATTCTTATTTTTAATCACATGTGAACAGACTTATTATCGCTACAACGTGAAACAAGTTCTATATGGAGAACTCATAAAACAGATATTAATGGAGACACTCCAGTGTGGTGGATGTCTAACAGGATGGAGAGAAACAGAGACAATATGACGGCATCAAGTGATTAAATAGGTTTATTTCATTTACAGACATGTACATTTCCTATCAACCCACCGAGGGATCATCACAGTTCAGTTCTAGAATAATATCCTTTGATTTCTCTGACACTTGTATTGACTTGCTCTAAAAATAAAAATAACCTATGTTTTCTGCTCAGCAGCAGAAATAGGTTTCTTTATACATGATTCTTGTATGACAAGAAATATTCTCAATACATCACTTCAGTGATTATTAACACAGAACTACTCAATACAACGGACGTATAGCCCTAAAGGACTGGTGCTAAATCAACTAAATTTGGCAAAGTGAAACTCAATTCATGACCCATATGACCAGAGCTAACATTCCTTCAGATGATTAATGACAATATGTCAGCACTTAGTCGTGAGCATAAAGTGACACTCCTCTATGCCAGAGGCTGTGAAGCTGATGCTAGGCCATGGTTCAAATAAATCCCTGATCATTAAATGTGCAAAATGGTTTGATCAGTTAAAAAAATAATAATACAAGAGCTACAAAAATGAATGCAACATATTCCACCCTTACATGAGAGACAGATAATCTAAATTTCCATTAATTCCAATTCATGATCACAGTAAAAATCAATATCAATCTTAGTGATGTGAAAATGTTATTGTGTTGTTTCATTGTGACACAGAAGGATGAAGAAACAGGCATTTCTAAACTAAATGACATAGTACATCAAGAGTAGCATACTCAAACTTTAGGCTTCCCTTTATAGATTATTCTTCATTATAGTAACAAACAAATAAATACATTGCATCCAAGCCATCATTTACAATATATTAAACTTGCGGCATGATATAGCTATATATATATATATATATATATATCTCTATTGTAGTTATTTAAAAAACCCATTTGGTAACAATAAAAAAACACAAAGAAAATATATACAAGGAAGTTAAGAAGCTTAGTTCATTAAGAAGATGTAGGTGTGTAAACACATCAGGTTGGACATGATCACATTCAGAGAGCTCCACGCAGTTGGAGAGAAGCTAAAGCTAATGATCTGGCATCAAGGACAAAGCCCACGCAGCAAACCACCACACACAGACACACACAGCCAGTGAGTCACGCTCACACATCGACGCTACAAGAACCACCTCAGTGTCTCTCTTTATTCCTCCACCAAGGTCAATCCATCTTTCTCCTACTGTGTTTTCTTGGAGGCTTGCAAAGTGTTTTTTTTTTCCCTGTATGCACAACTTTTCAAAACTCCATTAGTGGCTTCAAGGTTTCGGAAAAATTGCTTACACCAAGTAACAGACAAGAAATCCGCTTCTTTCGCCTAAGTATTTGTATATACAAGAAACTAGCTGGTCTTCCTCACAGATCTTTTTCTTGTTTTTAGGAGGTTGCATTTAATTTGCATGATTACATTACATTGCTTTACTGTAATTCATGCACAGAGTGAATGAAGTCAAATCTGTTGTATCTGGGACTCAGGTTTAAGGTTCCTGCAGTGACATCCTGTGACATTCTGGGCTGTTTTCAATTGGGGATTCCTCATGTATCTGTTATCAGCAATAAGAGTTTGCCATCAGTATACCCGAGGCTAAAGTTTTTCCCATTCCTCTCTGGGATTTTGATTTCCCTCACTAATGAACTGATGACTGGAATTCTAGTTTTCCTCAAAGGTCCTTTTCTACTAATGTTGTAACAGGATATGCACAACTGCGATGGGGGGAAAGGTTTCTTTTCACAATGTCTGTTATTGTAACCATTCTGGGATCCATAATTACAAGCGACTCCATCTCCGTGTGGGGTGTTGTGTCCAGTAATTCAAAACCAACCATCAGAGAGCCGCCCCTTTAAAGGGAAACCCGGCTCACTGATAAGGCAGGTAGATATAAAAAGGTTGGTTTGAAGAATCTTTCTTGTATTGCTTCTCATGTACACACAAGCACAGGTGCTATTCCTTAGAAAGTAGCATTTCATTTACTTTTGTTAAATGCATGTACACTATAAAAGCTCAAATATAAAATCCAGTGTCTACTTTAATTAACCCAGGTTGCTTCCTCATCCTTCTGAAACAATCATAGGCAGTAACCTCCAGTTTCAAATCAAATATCACACAGACAAAAAAGAAAAAAAAAAAACACAAGAAACTTTGTGTAAAATAATGTGCAGAACTCTTTCATCTCTGTCATGCTCTCTGGCTCTGTCTACGTGGATTTAAGTGCTAAAAGCTAGAAAGAAAAACATACATCGGGGCCAAAGGAAACATGTTGCTGTGAAAGCTCCAATTTTTAAGGCTGATTCACTGACCTTTTAGACTAACAATTTTTTGGCTCGTGGTTGACAGCTATGTTTACATGCACAGCAAAACTTTGATTATCAAAACACTGCGTTCATCATGTAAACGCTGTATTTAGATTTGAAGTTCCCGTTGTTGATAGTGTGAAGACGGTTTGCAGAGTAATTTGATACTAGTCTACTTCTACTTCTTTTGCTTGTTTGAGCAGATAAGTAACGCTGTGAGAATTATATTCCAGCAGCACATTTGAACGAGTCGAGTCACGTGCTCCACATAGGCAGACGTTTACAGCTACTGTGTTTGCAGAGTTGCGAGTGTTGAAAGCCTGTGCAGAGTGAATTGTGGAACATTTGCATGACACCAGCGGAGCTTTATGATTGAACTTGATGCACATAAACTGCTCAATCAATAGTTTGCTAGTCAGGAGCTTAATTGTAGTGTGCATGCAAACATAGACAGTGATGAGTGTTGTTTGTGGTCAGTGCAAAGTCTGAAGGAATGTAATGGCGCTATGGCACTTGGTGCAGATTGACAGCTGATGATGTGACAGACAGACAGACAGACAGACAGGTCAGGTTCGTGGTCAGCATTCAGTAGTTTGACATCAGGAGTCAGGGGGAATTTCATGGGGGATTTTGCCGCCCCACCTCCTCCCTGGAAGGTTCAGTGGATCCTCGAGGATAGAGGTGAGGAGGACACCAGCTGGAGCTCCAGCGCGCCGCTGTAGGCCTCCTCACCCGTCTGTGATTTAGAGGCAGTTCAAGGAGGGGCAAGACGCTCCCTCCTTCCAGTTCTGAGCAGCCTCTGTGAGTGTGTCAAAAGTAAGAGCAGCAGGAGCCAGGAAGAGGAGGATGATCATGGCAGTGATGATGAAGAGGGAGGATGAAAAGGGTGTGGTTTTAAAGAAGCGGATCAGCTGCCCTCACTTTTAAACTCCATTTTGTCATGCTTCTTGGGTTTGGTTGCTCCTTCAGTTGGGTAATCGTCAGGTTTTCACCTGAGAGAGAGAGAGAGAGAGAGAGAGAGAAAGTGAGGAAAGGGAGGAAACAGAACAGTTAGAGCCTGGCCTCACCACAGGACATTCTCACGTAATTAATGTTGAGGTCGAAAGCTCCTGGGCCATCTGTTAGGACCTTCCTGATAACGCCTGCATGCTAGGACCAGCCTGTGACCTAAATATTTTCCTGCACATAGCAACCTGCAACACATATCAGTTTGTTTAGTGCAGACCCCCCCAATCTGTGCTATAGTAAGCTATAAGCCACAGAAGCACACAGCCAATGAATCTCCAGATCATATATATATATGTCCCTTCAAATATGATATTAAACATTGGATGACACATGATGTGCTAACTACTAACTAACATGATGTTTTGTATTCGAAGTTAAATGTAAAATTATCTCTCAAGCAGAGTGACAGCAGTAGCAGAGAACTCAAGTAAATCTACTTTCCACCACTGCAGTTTGCCTCATTACCATTAAACTAACTGCTTTGCATACTGTCTATACCAGGGGAAGAGAACAATTGCTAACAGTGACAGACTTTCATTATTTGTCCCTAGTGATCCACTCAGACCATCCTCCTACGTGGATGAGAGAGAGAGAGATGCTGGTGCATCCTGCTGTTTGTTTTGGTCGGTCATTATGCTCCAATACACAACTTATTACTACTACTACAGGATTAGTGGGCAGTGCATGTTTGCACACACCCATAGACTCATAGGCATTTACATACACAGATATACTGAAGCTGTCCACACACTGCACATATATCCAGTCCACGTGCAGACATGCTGATGTGCTCCAGAAAAACAACGCCATACAAACAAGGCTAATTATCCTAAACAGGAGAATTAGTAGGGTTTAGATCCAATCCTTTCTGGGATGAACGATTTTTCTCAATTATTTGTGTCAGCTGAAAACACTGACTTGTTTATGAGCCAAACGTATAACTAAATTGCTAAAATGCCAGCATGACATAGAGATAATTAGAGCTGTGAATGCTTTGATATGTGCGAGACTGGCCTGCCTCCTTCCCGCTTCGCTATTACTGTGCTGAAGACTGTTGGCAAAAAAAAGGGAGATCCGATTGGTCTGGCACGCAAACAAAGTCGGATCAAACTGACTTGTAGTGGTTCTTGGCAAGGTAGGATGCAAATTATGATTGAACATAAATAGGCTGATATTACTATAGGTATGAGTGGTGGTTTTCACATTCAGGGAGAAATTAGTGAATGGTGCGGTAGAAGAAACCAAACATTGTGAAAGGGAAGGATCTGAAAATCCTTTCTGGACTGTAAGTTGTAGAGGTCACATCAGAGCCAGGCTGTGTGTGTGTGGTTACTCCACCGTGAACCCACTCCACACTGTTGAATGATAAGCACGCAAAGAAGGAAAGTATGTGCCTGCAGCTGAATAAACACTTTTAACAGTTAAAGTTTGGACAGCAGTGATTAAAATCACAGTTTTACCTCGTGATGTAAATTTACTCCCCGAGCGCTTCGGGATTGTGGTTACTGAATAAATGAGTGTGAAGCTCTGCTGTCAGATCTCACGCTCATCTTCTGACGGCCCCCCAGCTCGGGGATGTCCTCTATAGTTATCCTGCGGTGTGGGGTGAGCCTGGTCAGCGGAGGCCGGTTCCTCCCGCTGAGGAAGTTAATTGGATCTCAGTGTATCTGATCGCCATGTGGGATTGCATCACCAGAGATTAATAGCTTGTGATGTATAACAGTTCAGGCGATTACCGCTTCTCTTCATTTATTCAGCGGTCGTGTGTCTTTTCTCCTCTCCTCTAAGTTTCTCTGTCAGTGGCACTATATATCTTCCTTCAACTCTCTCTGTCTGCACTTTAATTGTTTCTCAGAGCAACATGTTGTACCCTTGGGAACGACAATGAGAGTGAGGGTGAAGCGAGTGACACCTGTCGTCGGAGACTGCGTGAACTGTGAACTCTATTGATCTGTGAGTCAGACCCGGGGGGAGGAAATGTTGATTGGATTATCCTCCAAAATGAAACCAAGCAGCGCAGATCTCCTCTGTGGTTTCACATTAGAATACTAATGATCAGTTCACAGTCATATTCAGCTCTGACCTAATGAAGCTGTAATCACCGTTCTCTGTAATTAGCCCTTTTGACAACACGGAGAAAATGCTTTAGCTGCTCTGAGTGACAGAGCTCTGATGAACCCCTCAAGCTGAGGGCATTAGCTGATGCTGAAACCCGATATGTGTGGCAGCCATGTGAAAGCCTTTCATGTCACCTGTCATTAGCTATGCGTGCTGTTGTCACCCTGCCGCTGGTAACAGCAGTGCAGTGCTTGCAGGATAAGATCATGGGGATTTTGCATATTGTAACCTATTAACTACAGTACATTGACTCGATGCACTAATAGTGTTTTCTACACATAACAACTATCTAGATCAACCCCCCCCCCCTTCAGGACTGTCCATCAGACTGTTATTTGGTGGCTTTTTTGCCACAGTTAGTTGTGTTGTGGAGGTATTTTGTGCTGCAGCTACAGCTCACTGCCTGTGAGCCTGAATTGTTGTCATATTCAAGGACATGTCAGCACTGCTGAACTCACATTTGAGCGGCTGCAGATGTGTATTATATATCAATAATACGGAGACAACTTTCCTGTTGCCCTTTCACAACACACAGAAGAACTAGTATTTACACTAACAGATACACTGTCATCATTTCACAGTAAAACAGGCAGGAAATTATTGGGAGTTGGTGGCATTTTTAGATTATACTTCATGTACTTACATGAAACTGAAACATGAAACTGAAATGGTGGAAAACAGGGAAACCTTGACCTTTTGGTTTAACATGATAACCTTTAATTTGCAAAGGTTATCATGTTAAACCAAGTCAGTCAAAACTGTTTCCTTGTCCTTCTCATCAGTAAGTCACGGTCTAATCTTGTTATTCTTTACAGGCATCTACAGTAGCTCCCCATTGTCCTGCTGTGCACAGTTGTCTGGTGTGCTGCCAGTTATTGTGTCTTTTTCCTCAGTTAATAATTACAGAAGTTTTGCGCAATGTGCGTGAGTCTGATAAAGACAGGAAAGAGGGAAGTCAGTTCAGGTTTTGATAAGATGCCAGACAGTGGGTCAAGTAGCCACCACTCCAAGAATTTGTAGACACTTCCTGAGTACAACTGCACAGGAATAGGATCATAGATTAATTGTTTGTGTATCATCGTGTGTACTGCCTCTTGCATTCACGTTGTTCTAAAGTGTCTCGTCAGTCCAGATCTCTGTGTCTCCTAATGAAAGGAGTTCTAAAAGATGTCTGCCAGGCAATAAGCAGAGTGCTTTAGAAATCTTAACGACCCATCACCTCCTCTTTCTTATTAACCATACAAACTGTTCAATCAACTGCTGATACGAAAGGCACCGAACTGTAGAAGAATCTTTAATGAGAAAAGGTCATTTACCTGGTTATACCTTGACTGATGAAGGCCGTTGCGTCAGCTGGCTCAACCTGAGGACAGAAGAATAGATTTAGAATTTAACCATACACAAAAACATTTACATGGCTCTTTTAAAACCATTTTCCCTTTTTCTGAGTAACCCCCCCCCCCCCCCTCGTTCTGTCCATTTTTCCTCACTTCACTCTCTTTCTCAGTCTTTCATTCACACTTCATCACTATCCGCTTCCCTGGTCTTCCACGCTGCAACACTCAGCCTGCCTTGACCCACACTGGATCCGTACTGTCAAGGCGCACTGGCACTAGCATGGCAGATGAGACAGTTCTGCTCTCACACATCGCTGAGCGTCAGCGTGGACTGGATGAATGCGTGGGGAGGTAACACGCACTGAACTTGAGCTATTAATGGTACCCCTGCAGCCAAAAAAAGCTAACAACCTAGAAATAATAAAGCAGTCTTTAAGGCTGGAAATAGACAGGCGTGCTCCAGTGAGTAACTCGTTCAGCTCCGCACCTTTTATAAATAGAGCTGAGGGTAGACACAAAGGAGGGAAAAAAAAAGCTGCAAAGCGCTCAGAAAAGTCAGGGGGAATTTATAAATCGGAGTCTCGACAGCATGAATGGAACAGGCCATAGACGTTGTCATAATTCATGGTGCCGCAAGGTGCTGTTTGCATTTTGTTACATAAGAGCTGCTGCTTAAATCTTTAGTTAGAGTTTTTTCTTCAGTGTTTAGTTTAGTACAAATGTGTACACTTGTGTGGAGGCCTTTAATAGACTATGTGAGTTCTGGAGCAAAGTTGTGTGTACAAGCTGGTAAATGACTAACCCATTTATAGGTCTGAAAAAGTCTTATGTTAGAGGAGAAGTTGCATCAATGTATGAATACATCTAATAAGGAAGAATTTATATAGATTATATAGGCATATAGCTGCAGACATGATATTTATTACCATGTTTAATACAATCCATTTATCAACATTTCTAGCTGCAGTTTACTTCATTCACTGGCTTATTATAAAGTCACTATTTAAATGAATATGACTTGATTACTAATTCTTAAAATTGCTTATAACTGATCCATAAAACATAAACAATAATCAATAGATGCTGTGTCATTTTTTTAAATGTAGCTGTAAAATCTCCATTCGTGTTTATTTAAAACCTGTCCTCTACACATCATATTTGTAAAAAAGGACACTGTCAGTGACCTCTCAGTGCCTTCAAGTGCGTCTGTTCCACATCTGAGACTTTTTAACTCAGCTTTGCCCTACAACATGAGAAGTGAAAATCAGGGGCTTGTGGTTAGATGTAGCCTGAGTGAACATGTGCCATCTGCCCACACTGTGCAATAATGTGGCCAAATAACTGGAACCACATATTGGACCACAAACTAGTATCTATTACAAACACAGAGGCACGAGTGTGACTGACACTCTGTAACCTGTGACTCATTGTTTTGCATTTCTTCCCTTTTCCCCCCAGTACAGCCCCAACAAAAGGTACGACGTACTAGTAGCAGCCGTTGCAAACAAAACTTTAACTTTAAACATTATATTAACATTAGTAGTGAGGCCATAGTAATAGCATGGCTGGTAACCTGACTTCTATGTTATAAAACAAATTTTCATATGTGCTAGAGCTATAGCAGAATCTCTGTAAGGGGCTCGGGTGTGGGAACAACCAGCGCCCAAGTCCACAGGGTGAAAAAACAGTGACTGCAGACAGCCGTCAGACATCAGACTGCCATCCTGTCTAAAAATGTACCTCATCCTTAGCAGGAAGGAAGTCATTTCTGAAAGCACTGGCACCAGGGGAGTATGTCAATGTGATAAAAAAGTTAGGAAAAAATAGTCAGGAAGAAACAAGAAGTCATGCCTCACCATCTGAAAGAGGATGATTGTGTTTGTTTTAGCCTTTTAAGGCCATGACCAGTGCCTTCTGTGTTCACGTCTTGGTGTTTAGGGAGGAAAATATGAACACACGAATAAGAGAGGCTGTAGCTGGTAAAAGTCTCAGTAAGCACACTTGAACAAATTGATGGCTAGAACAGCTTGAGTCAGCTCTGGAGCACTTTTAGCTGACTGGGGCTTCCTTTAGGCTCAAGGGCCTTTCTGAGTCTTGCAGGGTTGGCACCATTGTTGGCATCACTGGGCACCTTGTGCCTGACACGCATACTCCAGAATCAGGATAAAAGAGCATAGCGTTGTCCAGAAAGGACCGTAACATTTTTGTTTCTTCATGGCACGGAGAGTGAAAACGATGTTATTGCTGCCTCTTCAGCTCCTTGCACAGCGTGTGTGTTTGGATTTGTTAAGTTACCCAGAAAGTCAGTAGAGGACAACTCAAGCAAGTATTAAATATTTAAAGAATGAATGACTAAATAATAAATTAAATAATGATGAGTTATTCAAACAATGTCTGAGTCACTTACTGTTTCTCAGCCTTCTCTCTGTCATCCAGGAAAAACAGCGCAGTGGCCAGGAAAAACATGCCCCCCAGGACAATGATGAAGGGACAAAGCATGAGGGCATAGCCCAGGCTGAGGAACTGCCACAGCGCTGACATAGTGTAGTTCTGCTGAAGGGCGTCTGAGATCTGCAAGAGAAGAGAAATGTCTTCAAACTAATCATCCAGCAAAAGTTCTTAGAACATCCTACACACTCACAATAAGCACTTTTTTTTTTACCAGGGTGAATTCTGCATGTTTCATCATAGCAACAGATAAAACTGACACACAGCATGATGTAAGATGTCCTGTTTCTGTTTTAAGAGAAGCAGGATTTCACAGCTTGTGGCTCATATTGCTGTTGCGGGCCGGCGTTCGGTCTGTCATGAGCGGCTCTGAGGAAAACAACAGCTGGAGAACGGTGGGTGTGACGTGACCATTTCTGCCTCCCACTATCACTCATAAGGCAGATCTTAAACGCTCATAGATCATCGCGCTGACAATCGTGACGGAGAGGCGGCTGCCGATGGGATGGGTTTTAGCAGATTGTGTGGAGGTATGCGCGGCGGGAGCGAGCGGCTGCTCATCTGTGTGCGATTGAGCTTGTGAGTGGCCATAGGTCAGCCTAGCTGAAGCATATTGATTATATGTTAGTGTCAGCAAAATGAGATGGGTGGTGGTGGGGGGGGGGGGGGGGAACTGCTGACATGAGGATGTCCGTGTGCATTCAGTATGTGTTGCCTGTGAGCAGGATGGTGGAAGCAAATAAATAAAATGCATGTGTGTACCAGAATAAATTTCAAGCAGCTGTGTGTGAGTGCGTGGCCAGTGTAGATCAGGTGCGGTAAATTGCCTGAAACATTACAGCTCTTAGCTAAAAATACATAGTGAATTGCTGCATGTCTAATTATTGAGCCGCGAGGTATTTCGTGGGAGATTGTTGAGAGATTCCCCTGCCACCCACCCTGCCTGAGGCCACATGCTATGCAGGTAGTATCGATGTAGGAGGAGTCCATTAACTCCTACTCAGGGCACACTATGTGACAGCTGCCTTGGTTCTACATGCTCATAATAATAATAATGACATACTTTTATTTATCCCATTGGAGGAGGAATTTCAGCTGAACTAAAGCTCTTTTTTAAAACAACAGGAAGTGGTTGCTGTGTGGGCACCGATATCTGCAGGCGTTCCGGCAAAAAAAGCAACTATAGCGAGCAGGGAACACCACATTGGTTTGCAGAGTTGAGCACATCATCCCTCTGTTTGGTACACATCAGTCACTCATGTTCTCCTGTGGTTGCTTAGCAATAACCACCGGTATGTTTTTCTGGAGACTCTCTACTTTGCTCATTCACAGGATTTGTGCCAGTCTTTATGGATGACTCCATATCTGCCTGCGCTCAGCTCAGTGCGTCACGGCAACTCCATCACACTCACGTGCTGAACCTCAGCTCGGGCACCGAGGCAGTGAGCGGTGACGCAGTTGGAGCTTTCTGTGCTTGTGGAGGAGTGAGAATCCTCAGGGCATTCAACATGTCACTCGGAGGAGAGTCGTGACCCCAGAGGGTGGATGGACTGTGGAGCCACTTCTGAGTAATTGTGGGTGGCAGTGCCTGTGTGTGTGTGTTTGTTTGCAGGCTGCATTATTCTGACATTTGAAGCTTGGACTTTTGTTGGAATATTGTCAGAGCACTAGTATTTACATTACATTTACATCAGCAGACTCAAGTGATTCACACTGTGTCAAGCAGGTTATGTATGTCTATATGTGTATATAGGATTGGTAGGATTATAAAAATAATACAGCGCCAGCCTTTGAGTCTGGTTCCCAGAATTTGGATTTGTTTTTCAATGCGACTTTTGTTTGGTCTTTTGAAGACGTTGTCAGTACTTGGCGATAACTTACATCTCCTTTCATCTTGACAACAGTTTAGCATTTCCATTTTACAAAAGAAAACAGCACACTTTCAATGTAGCTCGGCAGACAGCTGCGTCTGTTGCCAGCCTGTCATGCCCCAACAGAGGATCTTTAAGATCAGTTTGATTCACTCATCAAAGACATGCTCTTCTTTTGTTAATATGAGCCAGAGGCATCGCAATGAAACACAATGTAAACACTCAATACTACTATATGAAAGCAATTCATAGGATGTGATTAGTACATGTTTTTGAGTGAGCCTATTTTTCTTCCGGTGTGCAGAAATAAGGTGCATAGAGTGTGTACCACCAGGGAGTTACTGCTTCACTTGAGAAATGCTCATTTTCTCTTTGGAATGAGGAAAATGCTTCTTGACAGTCTGATGTGGATCCTGTTTCACACTCTATTGGATAGTTAGAGACACTTGTATTCTGGCCTCCTGGATGCTATTCTATGAATGCATGTGTGAAGCTATGTGGGTGAGGGGGTGGACAGGGGGGCTGACTATGACCTTGAGAGGCCTTCTGTCCCACTCTCCCGACCAATCAAAATACAGTAACGCTGGCGTCTCCTGGGGACCGTGAGATTTACGAGAAAACAGCCACCGACAGCCTGAAGAGCAGTGGTGAAATCACAACTGTGTTCACCAGCCCTCCAGAGACGTGTGCTAAAAGCTCCTCTTGTACCTCACTTTGCACTGGCCCACTTAAAGCGATGTGTGAATGCATCCTGTGTGTATGAACGGCGCCCTCGCAAGACACGCCGAAGCAGTACGTCCCAGTTAGAATTTACAACCTGAGGTAAATCTTAAATATGGATTTTTTTCGCTTCACACTACAATCCACACATACAGTAGCTGCTTCTGGGAGAGTCTTACCAGGCCTATCAGGTACGGGCTTCCTGCGTCGCCCAGGAGATGAGAGGCGAAGCCCTGAAGGGCGACGGCCGTCGCTCTCCGCGTGGGAATGACAACAAACTGTGCAGAGATAGAGAGAAGTGGAGGGTGAAAAATACATGAGATTGTGTAAGGTGATGAGGAGACAGAGGTAGAAAACTCAGTCACCCACGTAAAAACAACCTCGGCGTTCATCAATTTTGCATGCAGAGCCCACCTGACTGGGTCAGCACACCCAAGGAAAACCTGTCAGTCACACTAAATGGCCTGTCTCTGTCTCTACATACTCACCACAGTCTCCAACCTAATTACAAATTAAGTAGCAGCCTGGTACAACCACCTTACTGGAAGTCTATTTTCATTTGTCTCACTTGACCTCCTGTTTTCACTTTTAGGTACCAAAAACATACAGCACAGAAAGGGCTGCCCTTCATTTGTTTCCCCGATGCTGTATGTGAATCAGCTTTGGTCGAGACAGTAATTATCAGCTCCACCTAAATTGCAATCAACAAAGTCCACAGAGTCCACTCGCACATTTCACAACTGTGAACTGTCTTTAATTGGAGCTGTGCCATTTGGTGTAGTTTGTAGCAGGATTTTGAGGCGAGCCAGCACATAGCTGTAGGTTCCCAGTACTTACCATTAAAATGTCCGCTGTTATGGCCCAGTTTATGAAAAGCAGCGTCTCTCCTATAAAGATGCAAACCTAAATAAGAAGAGAAGAAATTAGATTTTTTTTTTTGTGGTGCTAAGTCAGATCAGCTAATTTTCTACTGAACAAAAGACTCGTAACCAGACACGAAGCCAAAAGAGGAGGCTGCAGATATTGCTCCAGTGTGTGGGAATCCGCTGCTGAATAAAAGTGCTTTGGCTGTGGTGGTTTAAAAACATGTTATTATGCTTTGGCCCAATTATACGTGGATGTGGAGGCCTTCATTTTGGTCCCGCTGAGCTGAGCATTTAGCCTAGGAGCTGAAAAACAGCACGGGATGATAAGGATTGTTTTCCTTGTCAAAGCCGTACGAGAAATGTGGAAACATTTGAACACTTTCTCAGTTTAGATCCAGCTGTAAGATTTTACTGTGTTTCTAAATGGCTGGAATAGAACATATAAAGTTTAATAAGAAAGTGGAGTTGATGTACTATGTGTTAATGTAGGGTACTGTACGTGCGCACGCTGGCAGCAGCTGGTGTTGCTATTCGGACACTTTTTAGAAAAAAAAAACAGACCGGGAGAGATTTGGTTGCAGTGGAATCTTGTGTATCTGTATTAACTGGTCTCGTGTGGCACACGTTAACATCTCAGCCTGATGTGTGTTTTCTGCTGGGGAATAACCCATCTGCCAGCGTGCCAGACCTACACTGCAGTACAGAGAGCCACAGAAGAGGAGAAGCAAACAGGTCCGCTATGAGAGCTGTGAACCAGACACCGTGACCGACATGTTGCCCCTGAGAAGAAAGGAACCCGGCTTCCCCTCAGATTAGCTGCGTGCTGACGAGACAGCAGCTGTGAGGGGTCATTCGGGCCTCGACAGTGCAGCACCAACCGTTACAACCATGTCACGCCTTATAATATTGCACATCTGCCAGCTCTTTGCCATGAAACCTGAGCTGATCACTTACAACCGCTGCTGTACTGTATGATGATCTCATATTGTACAGTACAGCGGTGTGTAGTTTGAATTCAGTTCATGCTACAGTAAAAAGACCATTATTTTCGCACCAATCATTTTAGAGCATCAATCGTCTGTATTTAATTATCTATACAGAGAAAGAAAGCAGGTTCTGCTAGGTAAAGTCTATTTACCACACTGTAATCATGTAATTAATATATATAGTTCCACATCACAGGTCTAATTGGCTGACTCACACCTGTGTCAAACACTTGATAAATATGTACCTTTGACCTTATGGAGGCTCATATTAATTTAATTCATTACACCAATATCTGTATCTGTAATTTTATGTCACTTAGAGGCTTTTGAATATCCACAGTGTATTTGCTATTTTCATTGATTATTGATAAAAGAGAGAATTATCCTTTACTATGTCTTACCCTAGTATACAAACAATAAATTCGTAATGTCACCTCACATCTCACCTCACACTGTCAAAATCTTGCACGGGCCCACAGCAAAACACAGTAAAAAGTCAATGCCACTGCCAAGGTCACACATTTAGGATATGGAAGCCTGTTTGTTATGTTTCCAGATACACAAGGGAAATATTTTCCATGTTTTCCTAATTTATTCCAGCTTTATTACTGGACAACTTGTTGAGTCAGTTCCCATTTCTTTGTCACTGATAAGAGCGAGAAATATGTGCTTGGTGGGTTCAACAGCTCAGAGTTGAATTGTTTCAGAGCAGTAATTGTTAAGTTGCACCCTTTCCTGCTTCACAACGCAGTGAGACACACAAGCTTCTCTGTGCATTTGCCTGAGCCTCTCAGCTTTGGGCCGCGGACGAGTTCAGCTGCCTGCAGAGGCTCCTGAGGCCATCTCAATCTAAGCAGCAATTAAACCTATTCATTACGAGGAGCAACACCTACTCAGCCTCTGGGCCTGAAAGGAAATGGCATCAGACAATGTTTCCTGTTAATTTCTGATTCAAACACCAGCCTAGGAGAGTCTCATTAGATTAGTTACTTTCCCTTTTATTTCTAACTCACTGGGGCTTATTCATAATTAACACACTAATATTACTTTTTATCACATTTTTGTGATTTCTCATATTTTAATGAAACTAATTCTTGGAATTGGGAAAACAAACTAGAAATTATTCTCAATTGACACACATATCAGTTACAGGAAATGGTTCTTACGTAAGCTCCTACGATGCTCTTCTTGGCCACCACAAAGATGAGGCAGATAAAGATGGCCGAGCCCAGCATGCTGACAGCACATACCAGGGGGTCGGCTCGCTCCGTCTTCTGGCGGAAAAGACGTGTGGTAGCTGCTCCGATGACCACGCCCAACAGCCCAGTCACACAGGTGATCACCCCGAAGATCATACTAGTCCTGAGAACAGAGAATCATTCAGATGAAGTCTAACATGAATGGCACAACACTGAAAAACGTAACGCTACAGAATACAATGGCACCTAAACCTAGTTAATCCCACTTTTTACATGTAGCACACAAAGGATGCTGGAGTCTTCCTCTTTTATGAGGTTTCAGATTACACGAGTACCAGAAACAGCCGGGACTCTTGCGCTGTCTATTTAGTCACCATCCTCTCACCTGTCTTTGCTAGTGCAGATGTCTTCTGTACAGGGCACTACCGTCTTCTGCACCACCTGGGCTCTGGATAGGTAGATAGGAATCCACACACCGAAAGCACCTGTGGCAAAGGACACCCCCGCTGTCGCCAGGGAGGAGAACACATAGCTCCGACTAGACACGAAGAAACACACACATACAAAATCAAATAGTTGATCATGTTGGCATTCAACAAATCTGTTAGTGATCTCGAGGCTCTGGCATTTTTAAATGAAAAGAAATAACACTGTTGTGTAATGACTTATAGGTTGTTTATAGTATATAGCAGGTTGCATAGGTGCTGAATGTGGGAGACTGTTTTGCTAAATGTCAAACTGTGGGATGAATAAGTGATTATTTCCCTAAATTACTTAGGTGTGTCCTTTGATACACTTACTTTTTGGCAAGTGCCCTCATGTCACAGAGCCAAGTGGTGCGGGTCTTGTCGTGTCCTCCAGTCTGGTCAGCGCTGCCTCTCTTTGGCTCAGTCACGAAGAACAGGATCAGAGATCCTGTGGTGATCCCTAAAAGCGGGGACACCTACCGGGACAAAAAAGGATGAATGAGGCTTCAGATCATGTTAACACATCACAATGACTGGATATTCATTCTCAGTCAGACATTGGACTAGTTTGCAGGGGACACATGTCAAATGCCAGACAAGGAGCAGTGTGTTAACAGTCTGAATGGACGGCTGCTGTGTTTGCAGATATGCCTGACATCCTATACAAGCCTTCGGGAGCTAAGAACATTACCCCTGCTTACTCTGTTGGCACTATGTGTGGGCTTGTCTATGTGTGCAAACATACAAGACTGTAAAAGAGTATTTGGGCTTTGTGAGCTCTGCACCAAGGTGAAACCCCATAAGTGCCCATCTGCTGTTACGTTCACTATCATCTTTGTCTTTTCTGGGTTAGCATGTTTGTGCATGTGTGTGTCTATGTGAGGAAGGCAAAGACAAAAGGCAGGATGGGATGTGCGGGGAGAGCATTTGTTTGAGTAATACAAATGGCTCACAAAAGCAAAACCAATTTCATCTGTCAGGGCAAATTCCTCATATTATATTTCATAGCTTATAAAGGTCCATTTATATGCATAAATACTCTGGTACTGTGAAACTTGTGTGTGTGTGAGAGTATGTATATACTGTATGTGCATGTGAGTTTTTCACTGAGGGAGTAATTGTGAGTCTGCTGCGCCTCATAACGCATCTTATAATGCGGCTCCGCACAACACAGAGGTGTGAGGATTACAGCAACGCTCATGATTTCCTTCTTCTATATCGTGTATCCAGTCTTGTGTGGGGAAAAGTAATTGGAGTGACATCTACATCAGAGTCTTATACTGTGCTTTCAAATATAGGCAGCTTAATAGACGAAAGAGCCCATTTTATGGAAGAAGAAATTAAGAGGTACTCAGTTTTTCTTTGATAATTATTCAAGACACAGGGGGTCTGTGACCTCTGACCTTGACTCCCATGGAGCCCATTATACACTTCCTGTATGGATGGTTAGCAATCAGACAAATTAGCTACTGTCCTGCTTCTTATTTCCATGGATCTCTCTTGCTCCTTCTTCCAGTCCATTTTTCCAGGAAGGTAGCTGGGACACGCCAGAGAAAAACAAACGGAAGTGCTGCAGTGTTTTTTTCCTTAACGCAGGATACTGCCGCACAGCACACGTTTCATCTCTTGTTATTTGTTTTCCTCTGCATGCCACACTGGTGATTAATTGGCTTTGAGATTGTTTTATGGGAATGTCATTGTAGCTGCTTTGGAACAAAATGCCCCACTCTTTGTTATGTGTTTTTTAGTGCTCCACCATGACAAGAAGAAGTGGGCTTCCTGTTTCCTCAAACTCAGCGAGCAAGTCATTTTCAGGAATCTCTTCCACCATGACATGCTCAGAGGATGTTTAATGTTGTCCTTTAAATGTCATATGAGGAGTCAGGTCATAATTTCTTGGAAGGATTTTAAAAGCTGACCCTGAGGTCAAGGCCTCCTAGGGAGTCCTGTAAAGGCTTTCATTGGTCATGTCCATTACGACTGGTATGTCTTATAGAGCAGCTCATCTCTAAATGTTTTGTCTCGAGTACTCAGTAGAGCCTCTGTAAAACAGTGCTATGACAGTGATTTATGATTCTGATTTAAAACTTCGATGTCTGATTTAAGTATATTATGCTAGGAGCACATTAGGTGTTTCTCTTTTGGAACAATACCTTATGAAAGTAGGTATCTCAGCACATTTCTACAGGTTCATTTGTCCTGAGTTGACATTAGCCCCTAATTGAAAGAGAACCAGGTTAATGCTTTTGGAAAACCTCTGGGACACTTTTTGGGAGCTAGTGACCAGCAATCAATCTTTGTACCTTCTCAAAGAAAAACAACCTCCCCTCTCTTTCACTGCTCCATGATGAGTATTGCCTTTACTACTGCCCACTATTCTAACTTTAAAACAACCTCTTGTCTTCGGTGGTTTGAAACCTGTGGGCACATGGTTTCTAACCCGCTATTCTGTTGGTGTTAAGAGGATTTTTAATAAGAAGTAATTTATTTCTCTGAATAACAGCTTCTTCCTAAATGCATTTTAAATCTCGGACGTCATTATTTCCCTTCCGCACACATGCTACTGGTCACCATTGTTGTCATAGCAAGCTGCTGGTTATTACTCTGTGGATCCTCTGTACTTTATGATGACGTACGGGACATGCAGTTAGTAATGCGTCCTGACAAGAGCCAAAATTTTGCTCTAGGTACTTCTTCCTAATACTGTATGTAGAGACAATAATGAAAATAAAAGCAGAACCATGACATGCTGACAATAACTGAACTGTGTGCTATGTGTCAGTAACTTCCTGCAGTGACAAAGACACTACAGACAGGCTGAGGGAGCAGTGACACCTTGTTATTTTAGTGAGTCGTATATTGATCCCGCTTCACCTCAGATGAACTCTGCGGATAAAGTGTAATGAAAGATAAATGTGTTTACAGCAACACTAGTGTTGGCCTTGATGTTTAATAGAAATCCACTGACACTGAGATCGGATTTGAACGACTGTAGCGCTGTAGTTTGAACACATATTAGACGATGCTGAGTGAATTTGATGTTCACATTTTTAGAAAGGGCTCTGCAGAGGGCTGGAGGCTGAGCTCATGTGTGAGTTGTTCACCCTTCAGCTTTTTCTCCTCTGTCACTTCCCTGCAATATCAGGGCCTAGGCCATCTCTCCCACCATGTGTGCCCCCCTCCCGCCATTACTGAGCTCTCTCACCCCAGATCCATGACAGGGCTCACCACTTGGCCCTGCAGGAAGAGCTCTTCATCTGTCTTTGTGTGCATGTTTGAGTGTGTGCGTGCAGATGATAATGATGCTCTTACCCTCAGCGCCCAGTGCCAGTCTTCTGAATAATCCCTGGCGGTGGAACCCAGGATATAACCCAACCCACTGCGGAGAAAACACAAAGACACGACATCATATACACTACTCCAATGTCTTCCATTTCTAGCATTTAAACTTACACCTACACTACACACATCCTGTCTGCAGTCTGATTAAAGCTGAGTGTTGGGTACTTGACACACAGAGCTTATGACAGTGTTACTGATGAAAGCACCGGTAGCAACTTGGTCTATTTGTGGAAGAGTGATTTCTGCATGTAGCCATAAAATGCAGGTGCAAAGCTACAGCCCAGCAGAGCGCAGGACTAACATGGCTGTCTCAGTTACCACACTTCAATCCTTATGAACACTTGTAGAATGACACATTTTTCAGTCAGGCTAAGGCAAATAAAATATATCCCCTCTGCTTCCTGTGCAAACTGTGAATAACTTGGTGCCACTGGTCAGCAGGTGTCACTGACTGTTGAAATATTGCTTTTAGTTGAGAGTAAGCCTGGGGGTAGGGTAGGTAACTTTCGAGATTAAATAAGTCAGTGTTTATTTTGTGAAACTGTCTAACTTGCACCAGAGGAAATGAGAGCACGATTAAGACTGTCTCAACACTAGACGCCCGGCTCAAATGAGGGAGTTTCTTTTAGAAAAATGTGTTAATCCTCCAGTAGAGTTTCACACTTATGCCAAGTGGCCCTCACTGTACCATGTTGCACTTTCCTCTAATATGTCACACTGTACAGTAGCTTCTTCTATCAGTTCAAGGAGCCTCTTCTCAGGCTCTAGGGCTCTGGACGTATACCACTCTAGTCAGTAATAATTATTCAGATGTCTGGATTTCTTTGAGCTTTTTGCAACAGTTTCTACAAATATTAGAATGTCAACTTCCATTAAAGCAGCAGACTTTACAACAGCTTCTTATCAACTCTGGCTGCCTAAGGGCCAAAACATGTTTAACTTGTTTTACACTCAGACTAAACTCACACATATGCACACTCAGAGCAAAGTGTGTAGACTCTTTCCCCCTGTCTGCGGCAGTGCTTCCACGATTAGTTGTCCAAAAATAACAGCACAGTATAAACAGCCTCAGACAGCATATGATATATCCACCGAGTGACTAACAGCTAATCTTATCAGAGGGTGTTTGGAAAGTTCAACAATAAAACTCCAGCACGAAAAATATGGTCACATCAAACGCTGGCATCGCAAATAACCCTGTGTGTGGTTTAAAATTCATGCAGGAAAAAAACAAGGGCAGGGGAATCCATTTCCTGTCAATCCAGTCTCATTCCTGAGATCATTTCCTGGAAACGGTCATAACAAACTCAGCAAAGACAAAACAAGTTCGAGACTGGATAGGATGTTCGACTGTGCTTTACTGGGGCCCACTCTTTCACCTTCTATTGTCTGTGTTGCTGGGCAGTTTACTGTGACCCAAACATTTTTTGGCAGCTCATTACATGACTACTCAGAGGGCACACAGTCTTTATACTCTCATTTGTCTCCAATCTGCTTTTAAAATCATGTAGGATTAGTACACTACTGTTATAGGGCTCTCGTCATATATGACAGCCATATAAATAGACAACACATTTACAGTGTCACGTGCTATGATAACACACATTCAACATAATGCTTATGTTTACGGTGTTGGAGGAACCGCAGCACATTTTCCCTTTCCTCGTGTGATCCTGTGTGCAGAAGCTGGAAGACAGCACAGCATGCAGCAGCTCAGACGCATGCTGGTAAGCACTGTACAGTATATAATGATAAACCTCAAGTGGCTCCCACACCACATCCACCGGTACATTCATTTTTTATTACTTGGCTTTGTTTGTTGTCTCCCTGTGGCCTTTTTCTGATTGAATGTACTGAAAAGGCTGAAGATTTAAGCTTAATAACCCCCCCCCCACACACACACACACATCCCTACTCCACATCCCCAAAAAGCCTCCCTCCTTCCTTTAAGCTTCACACCGCCAATTGTAAGTTTAGCTTTTCTTTCTGCAGAGAGCCTGAGCTCTTTGTGTGGCTGCAGCAGCAGCAACAAGAGTCAGATAAGAGCCAGTCTGACCTTCTCTATGTGAGGATAATTCCAATTATCAAATGCTACTCATTCCTAAGCCACTTTATATTTAACATTTGAAAAAAAAACGGGATCGATTGTATAAAATGATTTACAAATTTAACATCACCCAGTTACATCTCACATCGTTTTTCTTCCCAGTGTCTGCTTTAACAATCCAGGGTCTGTCTGGTTCTTACCTTCCCAGGGGAATGCCGAGATAGAAGATAGACAGCATTATGGTGCGGCTGTTATTAGTGAACAGGTCCCCTATGATGGTGGGAGAGATGGAGGAGTAGCTGGACTCACCGATGCCCACCAGTCCTCTGGAGAGCACGAACAGCCAGTAGTACTGCAGAGAGGGAGAAATAAACATATGCTTTGTTTCTTTGGCAGTTTTCATTGTGAATAATTGCCACAAGGAGAAAAAAACAGTGCTAACATATACATATACACAGCACGTCTGGCCTGCAAAGCATATTTCAGGTCACAGTTACAGCATTTCATTTCCCAAAGAAAACCAAATGTGCTAGAATGGAGTTAAACATAAATCTTCTGATAAATCCACCAGATAATCAGACATCCAGGACACTGCATTAACACACGTGATCAACGACTTCTTAAGTATGCAGTTGTTGTTACACACGGCGCACAAATCTGTTGGAGGTTATCTCAGTGAACCATAAACAAATACATTTTATTTCATGGACCTGTGAAATAGCATCACATCAGCACAAAAGAGAACCTTACTTAACTTTATTTAATTACTATATTATCTTCTATTATTCGTAATAATCTGAGGAATAAAAAGATGAATACTTGAAGGCTTTTATAGGAGCGTGCACCCTAGCACGGGAACCTGTGTAGGCAGCTGGATTGTTAACTGTTTCCATGGCAACAACAACTCGGGCTCCCATATCTGCTTGTGAAGCTGCAATGACATCTGGTGGGGGGGGGGGGGGGGGGGGGGGGGGGGGGGGGGGGGGGGGGGGGGGGGGGGGGGGGGGGGGGGGGGGGGGG
>JAUYWH010000006.1:3983408-3994684 GCA_034779795.1 Ctenopoma multispine
AGCGGGGCCCCCCCCCCCCCCCCCCCCCGCCACACACACACAGTGGAATGATGCAAACAGCAAATACTGGTCATTCATTTATAAACTGTTAGTCGCACGAGTATAATTTGTTGCATTAGGACTTGTGTGACTTGTTAATGTTGTTTAATTGTTGTTGAATTGTATTTTTTAAAATACACAAGTACATTGTGGGCTCTAATAATGTGAGTCTGCGGCGCGTGGGAGTGTGATGAGGCTACAGTCTGCAGGGTCTGTCAGCTGTTAAAAAAGATTAATGATGGTGCTGCAGGTAGCGGAGGCACATCTAAGACGCTGACCCCAGAGCTGAACCTGAGCTCTCAGCTGTCACTCCAGGCTTCATGGTGGTGGATGGGACAACATGTCACAAGGTCACACACACACAACCATCAAATATAAGGAATACACACACACACACACGCACACACACATCCCAATTCATCCCAAAACTGTATTTACTAGCATTTTCGCTATAATATTCATAAATATAAGTGAATATAAATGTTCATATATTGTTTAGATTGTGGTTTTGACATGTGTTCATGATTGAGCTTTAAGCGCTGTGTGTGTGTTTGTCACATTGTGTTGAATGATTCACAGACTGCCTGTTTTCTTCTTTCAAAGCCCCACCATTTAGTGGGATCGTGATGGTATCTTTCTCTCTGTGTGCGGTCACCTCATCGCCACTTAGAACAGTAGCAGTGACAACGATGACAACAACAGCAACAAAAAGCCCCGTAGATTACTGCTAGGAAAATGCCACAAAAATGAAGCTGGGAGACAGTAAAAGCAGACTGAAGATTGCAAAGAGATGAACAACAATAAGGGTTTTTCGAAAATCCTACCGCAACTTTGACTGTTTTGAACCTATTTTCTACAGCCACAAAAGCAGCTCTGGGAGGCCGCACAGGCACAGAGGGGCCTTGAGCTAAAAGCTAAGATCGGCATGCTAACATGATGGTGGTGGACGGTTGGTGCAGTATAGTGACTGGCTGCTAATGAGCAGTGAGCATTGGCTAATAAGCCAGTGGAAAAAAAGTTTGTCGTTAACGTTACATCTTGTAGCACACAGACAGTGTCCTTTGCTGCAGAGATAAATAATATATATGTTATTATAACAAACGGTAGAAGTAGAGATGCACTGATTATAATTTTCTTGTCTGATTAAAAATTTTTTAATAGTCTGATCTGCCGATTCCCATTTCCTATCTTTCTAATACTTTAAATTGACAGCTGATTCAAATATGTTTGTAACTTTTCTTTAGTAAATAATTTAATTGTACTTTTACATTATCTGTCTTTCTCTCTACAGGCCAAAGTGTTCTTTAGTCACGGTAAATAATTTCCATGCTGATGACTTTTGTGTGTTTGTGACGCATCTGTGTGTGTAACTGTGTGTGTGACAGAGCATGTGATTTTTTTCTCTCTTTTTAATGTGAACCATCATGCTTCTAAATGTGATTGGCCCTGAATCAGAAAACTCAAGACTGATTGGCTGGTCACCGGTTATGGCTGATCAATCAGTCGATGCACTTTCTGCTACTTTTCGTGGCCTCTCGCACATTCAGTTATCCTATTTTGAGCAGAAGCTACAATCTTCACATAGAATCAGTTTCTTCTGTGCATCCCAGGAGATATAGTACTTTGTAATTATGTCATATGATTTATTGTCCACATTGCTTCGACCTTTCTTCTCATCTAGTCCTGCTTACAATACATGGACCCACTAAACTTACCAACCAGTTCAAAATTTCTCTTTATAGTCTAATAGATCATAGCATGAGCTAACAATTGAAGTGAAATGGTCGTAATCCTTGTCTTGGCCTCTTTATGTTCATAAGACCAAATAAAATGACTCACGCTTTATAGATAAAGTTATAAATAGAGATGGCTACAGAAAGCCATTCGATCTTTGAAAGAACAATAAGTTATCCTTTTATCCCAATGATCTGTCGCGGTGATGCGGACAAATGTTTGCAGTTTCACTTTATGACAGTGGCAAATTTCTGTTATGTAAGGTTTGAGTCGAATATCTGCCTCAAATCTTTCCAAAATGCCCAGAGAGTCCTAAATGCATAATGATAGGACTCAGTTGTAAGTGGTCATTAACATTTCAGTACATGACATGTCTTTCATCTCTCACGGCGACAGCGCCGTAGTGTCATTACATAAGAGCCATCTCATTTTGTCTCATTTGACTGGCACAATCAGGAACTCATCTGGAGCGTGGACTTAAAGTTTGGGGGCAAAAGATCGCGGGCACTGAGAATCGGTCTCCATCTCCTCACGAGCAGCCAGGGACCTTTGTGTCATTTGTCAGGGTGGAGGAGACCCTTCATTTCAGCTTAGCCATGAGCAGGCTGAATGCATTTCCTGCTTAGGCAAATGGCTGCCATCTCGTCCTCTAGCATCTAGTCCACGGGGGATTTAAGTCAGAGGACGCCCTTCTGACACCATCAACATCTCTGAGTTGTCATTTCCTTCCACAGCTCTGGGCTGGAGAGGCTCAGCAGTGAACAGGCTTGCTCGACGCCGCGGGACCCCGTGACACTTGCCTGCAGACATAGCGTGTGCTGCATAAATTTAACTAACACAGCTGATAATGCCACATAGCCCTGCCAATCAAGCTGTGTCAAATTGTCAGTTTGTTAGGTTTTTATTACGACTGTCTATCAAACGTGTACAACGAGGGTCTGCCTCCACCCACACACACAGAGACGTGCACGTGTGCAGAGCTTTTTTACAGTAATCTGATGATTACTCACTGTAGGGTACCCCTCCTCCACATGATCGCCCACAAGAATAATGTTATTGTTTAATGCTTCCAACACCGCCCAGCGCGCAGGGCTTTTAGAGATATCAAATCTAAATCCACTTGTCAGGATGCAGTGAAACCACAGAGTCTTATCTTCGAAAACATTGTAATTGAGACAACTCTGAGGCATGGGCCTTCATTAGTTGATTGGCTGGTAGCCAGTGAGAGAGAGCGAGAGAGGAAGAAAGAAGGAGACATAAATAATGGCTACAAAGGCTAAGAGGGTGTCTGACTTAATAAGCGTGTCATTTCATTTCACTAGCTTTAACATCAAGCATATCCAAATTATATGAGAATAATTAGCTTGCCACTGTAGACCATATCACAGACACAGCAGTCTAATAGAATAACACTGAAGCTCTTGTGCTGCAATTGTTCGACAGTTTCTATCAGAGCGTATGAAATGCCGTACCTCTTTGCTGATGAAGGAGCTTGACAGAGTAACAATGGACCAGAAGAAAATGCCACAGCTCAGAATGACCTTTCTGTTGAAGCGGTCGCCCAGGTAACCGAAGATGGGAGCTGCCACCATGAAGCTGCAGATGAAGACTGCGGAGAAAGAAAAAAAAGGAAATGAGAAAATGTTACTGTGGATCTAAAGACAGAAAATCGCCTACTCTTTTTAGACTAAACCAAGTATTCCAGCTCCTATGGCTGCTTATTAAGTCAGGACCTGTCCAGATCAGCGATGTGATACCTGTCAGCCAGAGACACAGTGAAGGACTGCCAGAGGACAACTACACTCTCGAACCAATTAGGGTTCCATTAAAATTCACCTATATGTGCTACATGAAACCTGGCAAAAGAATATTAAATACAGATGATACAGCAGTGTTTGATTTCACTAAGATATGTGATGTGGGTTGTACAGGATTTCATTTGTGGAGAGAAGAGAAGGGAGGGAGCAGCACAAAGGTTCCCCACAGTAACGAGGATGTACAGTAAAAAAAAAGACAGGAGCATTTCCTAATGTATTACCGCTGGAATATATGAAGGATAGTTATCAGCAATACATTACACACAAGCATCGATTCCTTCCCACGCTATCGATGGAGAGAGGACCGTGATGGCTCTGTGGCAATTTCCTACAACCGAACTAATGTGCTGGTAAAAGGAACTCTAGTTTTAAAATCTGTTCCCCTAATTGCCTCACCGCTGACACTGTTGTCTGAGCTGAGTATTTATGAGGAGGCCAAACCCAAAACAGAGCGGAATTTTTAACGCACTCAGACAGAGTTTTGTGTCTTTGCAGAGGAGAAAGGGCAGAGATGTTACTCTTGACAGCAGCGAGGGGAGCTGGGGAGGCAGGCTGCACTGTTTTGACACATCATCAGCATAAACATACAGAGGAGAACGGTAGGAAAGGAGATGAGGGAGAATGGAGAGGAGGGGGTGTTATATAAGACAGTGGCATCACAGTCCCACAGCTGCTGAGGCCAACCAACAGGATAAGGGACAGTAATCAGATTATAGCATAACTGTAGTTTTGAACATGCAACATTATGGCACGAGAAAAGAGAAAAAAGTTCTTTCATAACATTACTCTGGGGGAAAAACAATAACTTTATGTAACATAGTTGCAGATATTCAGAAGAGATAACTCTGGAGAAGTATTGCTGCACAATATGTGACAATAACTGTGTAGTTATTAATAAAATGTTCTGTTATTTGATTAGTTGATCAGTCATCGCAGCACCAGTCACATCAACGTGACATCCAATAGAATATGGTACTGAGATCACTTTGAGATCAATACACTTTTGATTAATCATTCATTAGAAGATGGAAACAACGCACTGCCAGGAAATACAGTGCAATTGTGGGGCTGGTGAATCTTACATTTATTCCTAATTATATTTTCTGAACCTTTTTTAGAAGAGACACTAATGCAGGTATCAGCTGCCATGACCTCAACGTGTCATCCTTACACAGCGAAATGTAATCTCAAATCTAATTTAAATCTAATTTGCAGTATTATTAATGAATGAATCAATTGCGGTTTGGGTTTTCACAGATGGATTCGTTACAGATAATGACCCTTTCCCACCTCTTCCCTCTTGTTGCCTGCATTTCTCTCCTTCTCTCCTTTTCTGCAGCCTCCATCACAACCATTTATGTGGCTAAGTGCTGCAGGTCTATTGCATAATGCTAAATGACTCTGATGACTGCGCTGTGGAGGTCCAGCTCTCTTAAGAGCTTAACCAACTTACCCTGCAGCCTCTGCACTGCTGGAGAAACCCATGTACACACACACACACACACACACACACACACATGCTGCACACAGAGAGCAGGGTGTTGTGCAGTGCATACTGGAGATAAGATAAGGGAGAGGTCTACAATCAACCACCACCACCTGGTCCGCATGGGTTTTAAAAACCCAGATACATTAACACTATCACTGTTCAGCAGTTTGTCAGAAATACATATTCTAACGTCATTAACTGGTTTATTTTAGGACCAGTAGGACCGTGCCATATAATCTTTCCACTGTGTGGCGTGCAGTTTTGTGATTTCCTACACCGCTTTAAGGCCTGTTTGCATCTCTTAGCAGCGTTGGCACATGGGAATGTAGAAATAAGGTCTTGACAGTGTGTTCACAATTATTCAGTGTTAACCTTGCTGCTTTACTGTATATACAGCATCATTTCTGAATGATGCTTGCATTTCATTTGGCTTATTTTAACAGAAAATAATTTTTAAAAATACCCTTTCATGTCAGAGTGAACAGAAAAAGAAATAAGTTAATGAGAAATACGAAACTGAAAAAAAAGTATCTCACCTCTCTGGTTTACATGTTTGGCATGAGCTGAACTTTGGAGTGTGGAAAAAAGAAAGAGAGATTGTGCTAAGAGCACAAAACCTTTCAAAACAAAACACATTCCTTTCATGCTATTTTTAGTTTGACTCTACTGATGAGGTAAAAAAGTGTACTTAGACTCGACTGATAAAGCGTTCACTGGCTGTCAGAGAAAACATTTTCTCAAGAAGCTGCTTTGAACTCATGACAATAATACAGTGATGAATTGCTGTCACGCATCAGTTACAAATATGCTTTCTTTGGTTGACAGGAGACATCTGGGAATGACACTGTTTTATTTTAAACACAAACAGGTACACCTTTCTGCTGAGGCAGGCTGCCACAGGTTATTATGTTATCTTTCACCTGCTTACATGTCTGCAAAACACTACAGGACCTGAAATCTGCCATTGTTCAGTGTGACTATGAGACATCTCCTGGTTTGTTGAAGAAGCAGGACATTAAGCAAAGAAGAGAAGAAACGGTTTAATTTGGTTTTTATCATTCAAGTTGAATCCACAGGAGTCCCTCATATGTTAATTATTCTAATGTTACACATACTGTACTGTATGTAATAGCAGTGCACTGTGTATATCTAGTGCATTTACAGCACAAGATGTCATGGGAATAACCTCCATTTTATAAGATCCATGTTGTCACTGAGACCGGCTGCACACTTATATCACATGTAACCTTCACGGTGACTCATCTGCTCCCAGGAAATACCTTGTCACTATAAACGCCGTCTGTCAAGTGATCCCACAGTTCTTCTGTCAGTCATGACTGACGGATGCAAATCTGCTGGGGCCCAAATAACGACATCTCTCATACTTGGAAACAATGGTTTCCTCCTCCTCGTTTTTGAAAGATTCAGTATGTTTTCTTTTAAAATAAACTCTTCCCCAATAGTATTTATGGGATTATATTCAAAGCATAAAAGCAGAATTTTCTGTATGCAGCACACTGATCGACTGTTAGATGTTTGATTAGATTAGAGAGAATGGACTTAATGACAGGAAAATAAATGTGTTCAGTCTTTTTCAAGACATTGTAGGGAGGACAAACAAACCACGACTAACAATAAGACTTCACAGAGGTACGGTCACACCCAGAACTCTCAGTGCAGTCAGAGAGAATTGCAATAGGAAAAGCTCAATCAATCATAACTTCTTCTGCGTGACATGTCAATTATTGTGGTCTGAAGTACTTGAAATGGCTCTGCTGAACAGGTGTCCGGTGACAGCTGACTGACACACAGAAAACAGATCTTTAATTAAAAATGAATAAATAAATCTTGGCTCTACTTCACAAAACACATTCCTACATTAACCACCACCACGACCATTGTCTCTCAAAAGTCCCAGCTAAACACCAAAAACGTTTACCTCTAATACAGAAAGTGCATTTCTAACAAACGTGTAGCAGTAAAAACCGAACAGTGAAAAGTTGATGTCTGGAGTGTATAACTGTGTGCTTTGTGGATTTTTACACTGCAGGCCAGGGGGAAAGTTTTCATAACCTCCTTTGTAGGACAAAGGTCTCCTTTGACTTCTTTTTCACATTAAAACCTTCCCAGCTCACTCAAGCTGCCTTTTTAGTTGAATTTAGCTTTCAGTATCGACACTTCAGTTTAGATCTTCACACATAATTGACATAACTGAGATTCCTTCATAGATGCCGAGAACATAACACAATAAAAGTACTGCAAGTGTAATCTTTCAGTGTTGCAGATAAGTGACAATGACGGCATTATGGGGCTATCTTTTATCTATTAGCAAAGAAATCACCGTTTACTTCCTCTGAATGCTAAGTCCTTTCACACCACTGACACGAAACAGTTGCAAATTAACTGATAACAAAGACACTGCTAATTCAATTATTTTATATGTATATACATAACAATACTGCACAAAGCCACACGGTCAATGAGGAGATGGCTCATTGTAACCTTGTTGTTGTAAAGTTGTTTGAACCATTAAGGTCATTTATTAATGTCGACTCCAGGGACGCCTTTGAAGAAAGTCTAGTGGAAGTGGTTTTGTACTTTCAAATGAATTAATCAGTATCCTTCTTATCTATTTCATTCTCTCTTTGTAAAAAGGGCTTAAAGCGAAATCTTAAAGTCTCTTGAACCCCTCGAGTCTCTGTGTACTTCTGACAGATTATAGAACAACTGTGCAATGAACAATCTCCAATTTATTCATTCCAGTAAATTCCAAATAAGATGCTGTACACATTTCACATTACAAAAGTCAAAAACTCATGGTGAATCTGTACCAAAGCCTTTTCATATCTTTAAAGAATTGTATTCTCTATGTGATATATTTTACAGTACAAATGTCTGAATGTCAGAAATGAAACACAACTGAGCAAGCTGCCCCCCTACAGACAGACCCTCACTACCCGAAACAAACACACACAGACATGGCACATAGAAACACCGGACATCCAGCCCTTGCTTTGATTGGCCAGCAGGACAATACTCTCGAGGTGACTCATCCTGTATGATTCAATGCCACTGTGAATAGAGCATCAGGAGGAGATACAGGCGCACTCAACACGTATGTTGAGTGTGTTGTGTTGTGTTGTGTGCGTGTGCGATTGATATTCACAGATATTCACAGAGCCTGTACAGATACATTTCCCTATGAAACACCAGCTTCCCCTGAAGAGAGCACCTGTGCTGCATCCGGCTGTGGGACACCAAAAGCTCAGTACTCCATTTGATCCTTTTAAAAAAAGTAAAACATTCATCTTGAAGGTGATTGACAGTGATTTTTGATTGAAAAAAGTGGAAATGAAGGTGCTGAGAGGCACAAAAGTACAAGTCCTTACAGCAGTGCAGATCTGATGCAGTATTCTGCTGCTTTCAAGTGCTCCCTGTGAGCTCCTGCCTCTGAGATCAGACTTTTGCAGTAAATGTGTGGATGGATTTGAATGCTACTGCTCAAAAATGATTTTTACCTAATATACAAATCAAGTGGCACAATGCTGCTTTGTGCTGCAGTGGAGAGACATTCTGTCAGGGACATTTGTTTCTTTGGGTTTTTGAAAATGAAAAAGTCCAACAGTGCTCGTTGCCTATATAACAACAAATATTTTCCCCTAGCTTTGAATACAACTCTAAGGAGTGTAGAAACGTCTTGTACAGATAACACATGGGTCATTATTCACAGGTGGACGTCCTGCATGATGCAAACCAACAACACAAAGTAATCCATCACGTTGTTATTAAGCTTTGTACCAAACCATTGTCTTCTTTACGTTTGCACAATGGTTATTTCCCACATTGGATTAAGTCACTGTCATCCTCACAGCTGCAAAACCTGACATTCAGGACAGATACCAAGGGACGGCAGTTTGAGGAATTTGAATGTCCGTCAGCTGCCAGAGACAGAATTAGATGAATAGGAGAAGCACATCCTTTCTGCATGTCTGTGCATGTCTGCGGGCTGGGCGGTGCCATTCACCTCAAAGCCAAGTGCCAGTTTGACCTATTCACTGTGAAATAGGTGTGTACAGTATCTAGGTGTCAGCGCTCATCGCACTGCGAACACACCGCTTTGATAAATATATCTTCTCTTGACTCTCCTCCATCTTTGCACCTCTGCCCTCACAAGGTTACCTGCTTGCTGCTGCTGGGGGTGTTTGTATGAGGCTTTGTATCTCGTTTTCGTAGCAGCACTGGACTAAACAACAGAAGTACCCACACACGCATTTCTATTTTAAATAGCTTCGCTGCTGCTGCTTTTGTGACGTCTCTGTGTGTCACCATGGTACTGTGGTGACTCAACTCAATGATGATGCATCCGTCATTTAAATATTGAACCCACAGTTATCACTGGCCTTAAGGTTACCAGTTGAAATCTTATGTAGAGTGTACTGCAAATACTGTGAAAACCGAACCCTGCAGACCACTGTCAACCATGTTATCACACACAGAATGTGTGTGGTCACTCTAACCATGTAAAACCCTTCTCAGAAAGGTAAAAGATAATCTATTATACACAGTAAATGTTTAACTTAGCGCACAGACATTTAAAAACTGCACTGCTTCTATTGTGGATTTAGCATGACTGATACATCAAGTTTAGCTTACTCAGATTTATGTTTGAATATTTCATAATAAAGGCAAATCAGTTCTAAATTTAGGTGAGATACCTTTTTGGTGTTTGTAGTATAAACCAAAGGTTTTCTGATTCATTCTATCACGTGCATTTCTGTACACACAGGGAAGTACCTGAAACTTTTCACTGGGACATTGTGAATCGCTGAGTGAAGTGACGCATAGTGCAACAGCTGAGCCTGAACAGTGGGAAGGAGAAACTGAAAACTTTTTTTTTTTAGGTGTGCAGTTACATAGTTTTGAAATATGCGTGACTATTTAGTATTTCATGCAAGTTTACTCACTACAACATGTTAATCAGTATGTTGCAAATTTGCTAATTAACACGGAGGCTGAAAAGATATAGCACATTGGCTATTGTAATTGTGACAGTGAAAACTTATAGGTTTGTAATAAAAAGAATGTAGTTTGGGGTGTGAACTCTCTCTTGTGTATTCTAGTTAACACACCATCGTCTAATGCTGTTTATTGGAGTTCAGAGACTCATAAACGGCTGATGTGTCTGTATGGAGCTGAGCAATTTACTCCAGACTCTTCGTAATCCTTATGATATTCAGATGAAATAAGAAAGAGAAGAAATATACTATATTTGTTAATACAAAGTCTGGATAAGATGGTAAATATTGTATTTTCTTGATCTTGATCTGATCTTGATCTTATGAAAATAAGCAGAACAGATGGAATTTGACGCAGCACAATTAAAGGTGGGATGAGGAAACTTGCTTTCAGTCATCACCAACAAGTCAGTGGTGTGACACCAGTGCCAACCAGTATACGTTACTGAAAGTCACAGATTCTCATCACATTTCCTGGATTCCCATTCACGCAGCGCCCCAAAACATTTCTGCATTCCTTGAATTTCTGATCACCACCAATTCTCCTAAGAAATTCCTCCTCCGCTTCGCCAGTGTTGAATTACAAATGCACTGGGGCTGTAGCAGATCTCTCCACTACCTGCTCGGTGTGAGAGCTGCAGCTGGGGAGAATTACACGCTGCTACAAATACCAGGCTGTCTGGCAGCGGTGCGCTGGAACATCGGCTTTTGCACATTTTCAGCACACAGTATAAGCAAACACATACGGTAAGAATAAAGAAACGTGTTTGAGTTTTTTTCTTAAAAAAAGAAACAGTAGTGTGATGTGTAATTGATTCAGACTGTGACCCAATCTGCAGCATTAGTAAAAACACATACTTATATTGTTCCCAGGAATATTTTTCTGTGGCTGGTGACATGGCACCAATCTGAGGAACAGCAGCACACTTGAGGTGGAGGGTGAGGGTTTTTTTTTTTCTTTCCTGCCATTTTCTGGCAGTAACTACAGGAGCAGCTGACTTAATGACAAGCTGTGGCTGAAATGACAGAGGACCCTGCTTGTCTGTGTTTGCGTTCTTGTATGCTAACCTTGTTGTTGGGACTAATGGGATATGAAACCTGGGGGTGACACGCACACACACACACACACACACACACACACACACACACACACACACACACACACACACACACACACACACA
>JAUYWH010000006.1:3994784-4042717 GCA_034779795.1 Ctenopoma multispine
CACACACACACACACACACACACACACACGCACACACACACACACACACACACACACACACACACACACACACGCACGCACACACACACACACACACAAACATAGATCACTTGCACAATTCCTCTGCAAACACACACACGTATGGATTCATCAAATGATGAAAGAAAACAGACCAGATGAGCAAGCAGCAGCTTTATCTTTGACCTTGACTTGCTGAGGTATGTATCAATCAAGCACTTGTGTTTGACTGGGAGGGCGGTGGAGTGTGTGTGTGTGTGTGTGTGTGTTCCTAATTGATCTGTTTATGTCACTTGAAGCACAGAGAGGTGAGCAGACTCCCATGGTGCCAGGCGATCGATTGCTGTTCAGCCTCTTTTTCAGAGAAGCAGAAGGAAATGCATGCCTGCTGACTCCCACAACGACTAAACAACCTGCTCTTTGTGCTCAAAAATAAGAGGTATCCAAAGACCTGATGGAGCATTTCAATGAAAAGGGGATAACAACGCGCTTGTTTAATTGGCCTTAACATCCTGATTGGATCGGCAGCCACTCGTCAGCAGTGCCATTGGTTGGACGACAGGAAGTGAGGGGGAAGGAAACGAGGAGCAGAGTGCCAATCATCACCCCAACAGCTGCTCTCCTCTGAGACATGGCCTATAAAAACCGCCTGAGATGAAGACACACACACACACACACACGAGCCCGCGCGCTCTGCGATGTCGATGCATCATCGGGTCATTGTTCTATTCTCATCGCAGCAGTAGAAGGGCCGCTGAACACCATCGCAATGCAATTATTTGGCTTTGGGAATCAATATTGAAGAAGATTAAACCTCACTGCCATGCATGACCAGAAGGAGGAAGTCACAGGTGGCTCTTACTTCTGCCTCCATTTCCGTTCATGCCTCTATCTTCATTAAGTCCTTAAAGGTGCCGGTGGGAGTGACAACAAGGCGACACAACAGCTGCCAAACTGCTGATAAAGGGAGAGTGAGTGGGAGAGAGAGAGAGAGAGCGAAAGATACAGTAGCGAGAGGGAGAGGATGTACCAAGAGATGCCAATGACAGCGAGAGACAAAATAGCATCAGCTGTGAGTGACCAAAACAGCTGACCAAGTACAGATAACTCAACTTCCCCCTGTGAAAATCAGAGCGGCTTCCATTCCACAGCAGGAATTTTTGACTGACACTGATCATAAACCTCTACACTCGGCTGCACCTCAGAACCAGGAAATAACAGGTTTTCAGACAGCAACAGCTACACAGCTACAAAAACTTCAGTGGCAAAAACCTTCCGCTAAATACAATGCTGACTTCGTGTGGTTTTGGCCTGAAGCTTTCTTGTGGCCAGGATAAGTCAGACGTGTGAGAGGAGCTCAAACCATAAGTCTCACACAGCACCTGTGGCCTCATTCCTGCAGCTCACATACTGGCTGAATGGCAGACTGACACCATGTTAAGACTAGGGCAATGTCAGTTAGTGTGTGTGTGTCTGTGTGTGTGCTGGTGTCATGTTTCAGACAAGGTGGGCAGCCACACACACACACAGACAGTCTGTGAGCTGTTTTGAGCGTTGGCTCTGTACTGGGCACCAGCCCCTGCCCGACTGACCCCAATAGCTCTGCTTCAATGCAAACCAGTCAAGAATAATTAGTATATCAGCAGCTTCCATTATATGAGACAATTCAACCCATTAACATCTTTCTTCTGATTTGCCTCGAAGCACATGGTTACAGTCACCTTAGTATGTTGACAGGAGGCGAAAGCGTTCTCTCAGATTTCTTTCTTGTTAACAAAAGAGCTCAAAACTCCCCTCGACTAAAGGTAACACCATCCAGGTGATTCTCTTCTTCCCCTCTTCCATTAACCTTTCCTGCCCTCCATACCCTCGGGACTGGTCCTGTTCACAGCTGTGGATGAGTGTCACTCACTTCAGATAGCCGCTGCCCGCGGCCATTAGCACAGAGGCCTTTCATTTTTAGCTCAGGCTGTCTGGTGCACTGACAGGTCTGCTGTGCACAGGTGAGACCACATCTCCTCACACTGATGGACGGGGCTGATGAGCTCCAGGCTTAAACGGCATGCCTTTGCTCTAACGTGACTGACAGATATGAACACCTCATCCTCTTAGACACAGAGCTGAGACCTCGGCTCCTCAGGCAATAATGACACTTGCACAATAGCAATGTGCACAAACTATGCCAAATAACTGCTGGTGCCAGAAAGACTAAGCTCACCACAGGGTATTTTCCACGTGTTGTCCCATAACATGTAACAAACTTTTCAGCAGTGTGATTTGCAGCACTGATGAGTAAAAATATTGGGTCTTATCAGTGTCCTTAACGACCTGTGTTTCTTATTTTTTCTGCCAATGTGGGGAAACAATTCAAATTTTTCTTCTAGAAAGCAACAGCAAACATTGTGTAAAAAATAGACAAAAGTTAAAGCAAAAAGGTTTTTGCAGTGCAACAACCAAACTGCAAACACGGCTGCAGGGCTAAAGGTCTGTAGAGCTGTAGAGCTCAGTCAGTCCGGCCTGTACGCCTGTATTTCCCAAAAGCAGAGCAACATGTCAGCAAGTTGCAGATATGGGAAATTTTTCATTCTGGTAGTTCTGATCAGCAGCCAAAGAAAAAGCCCAAAACTATCATTTTCGAGCTCCTAAAGTGATTCTGACTCACACGTGTTTGTTCTAAGACTTGGATCTTGCAGTGTGTGGTCAGTGTTTTTTTATAAGTGTGAGGGTGACCTGGCAGCGAGCGGAGAGAGAGAGAGCGAGAGAGAGAAAGCCTCACAGTGCACACAACACCCACTGCCTGTAAAACACCTACACTGGCAGTTTGCATTCCCAGGTGGACGAAAGCTGCCAGGACAAAGGGAGCGAGGAAGGCAGAGCCGACCTGGTCTGCAGGTGCACACAGAGGCAGGGATTGTTCCCTCCGGACACAGAAGTGGAGGACTGTTAACTGGAAGGGACACGAGCATACTGTGAACATTTACGCACACATGCATACTGACACTCACACTCCCTTCCAGCACCCCGATTACGTCAACCTCCTAACCATTTCTTCACACCTAGGCTCCCCCATCTGCGCCCACCCGTTCTCGCAGCTCCAGGCCTGAGCACCAAGCATTCCTCAGGACGATGCGAGAAAGAGGTCGCCTGGAGATCAGGGGCCAAGCGGAGTCTGAATCCATGACGGGCCGGGACAGGCCAGGCAAACCAAACACACAGCACCCTGCTTTAAGCCTGGCTGTCCGGGTGCGTCTCAGACAGAGGTAACCTCTGACGCTGTGGAGAGCAAATCAGATACACGTGTGTCTGGTAAAACACTGTGTGTGTTTCCGTGTGTGCGTGAGTCTGCCAGTCTGCCAGTGTGGCTGTGTGCATAACCTACTGTAAATAATGAGCCAGTGCAAACAAAATCAAGAGTGAAACACCCTTCTTGTTAGGATTTCATACTAATCAGACATCAGCTTGAACACAGGCACCAGCTGACTGAAACACTTTTCACCCTTTTCTCCCATGAATGTGTTAAGCCATAAGAACCATTACTTTATAAAGGAAAGTCGTGAAACACCAGACTGAGCTTTTTGACTACTGCTGCCAGAAAAAGAAAACCAATGACAGCTGCGTAAAAAATATGGAGAAAAATGTGTAAAGAAGGTTGCTGATAGAAAATATAGTCTCCATACCACAGTCAAACAGGGTGGAAACAGGCTTCTCCACTGAAAAGTCAACAGAAATTACAACACTGATTTCTTTTTCCCTGGTGGATATTTTTGGACTCAACAGACCATTCAGCTCACGCAGGGTTAGTCTCAGAACATCAAGTGAAGGAAGAAACACTGGGTTGTATTCTTCCCCCTTCAAACTCAAACCTGCCCACTAACCCTCAATGGCACTTTGTGTGTGAGTTTGTTGGTGCTTGAATGAGTTTTGGGGCACACTGACACAGGACTGGGTCCTGTCCTCCAAAAGGAAGGGCACTGCACAGTATCTCCCTAAAAGGTGAATTCATTGGGTATCCCAAGCTGTGGAGCAGGAAACCCTGCCCCGCACCAGAGTCCTCAAATGAGAACAGCCTGCCTGGCTCCTGACTTTGTTTTGCTTTCAATTGACCTGCCCTGCCGCCAGCGCTGCTACTGCCGAGAGGAAACGCTGCTCTCAAAACCCTCTCATTTAGGTCAGCCTGCGATGCAGTGGTGTCAAGTCAATGTTCCTGCTTTAATTTAAATATGTTTATAACGTTCAACAAGCTGAGCGCACAATATTCGCCTCAAAATAACTGTTGGAGTAATGTTCACAGCTTTTAGCACTGCACTACTATAACACTCAAATCTAAATCTACATTGCACACATTTTTCCTTCTTGTCACAATTCGGTGCCTACATTACCGACAAAGTAACTCATCCACTCGAATATCACGTGTTTGTGTAGCCTCGAGTCAACCTCAACGAGAGATGACGAGCAGGCTACAAAGGTCTGAACTCCACACCCCGAGATTTTTGAAATTTTCATACTTGTAGTCTTCAGAGCCAACTGTTGCTGAAGTGAAGTGACTTGAGGCAGTTTCTCAGACACCAGTGTTTTCCTTTATGCAGTCGTTCTCCTCAGTGCATCTTTCAATTTAAACCTCACTATGTAAAATCTGTGGAATTCCCCTTTAAAGACTGAGAAAGACCTTTGCAAGTTGCAGGGAAACAGTAGATCCCATTTTTAGGATTTTATCTAAGAAATCTTGAAGTGATTTTTATGTGAACCATGTGACTGCATGAACTTAATACACAGCGTATAAAGATAAAAAAAATGTGATACAACTGAATTATTATGTCAGCATTTGGGCTTATTGTGTAACTTTATCAAGCAATCTGTAAATTGTGCAGCCAAAACATCCATCAAAGAAACGAAGATAAGCCGTCGTGAAGGCGAGTGTTTGTGTGTGTGAAAACAGGAAAATAAAGCATGCACTTTTTTCCAGGTTAAGTATTGCAACACTAAAATATCTGAGTTACACAATAATTACCCTCATCACTTGGAGAATGTGTTTAGGTATTGAGCAAACATTTTTCACACACGTCGTTATGGGATTAAAATGAAAAGCACACCTGTTTGCAGCAAGCCGATTCCGCTGTCTGATACATCATAATGCTTCTGGATGTCGAGCAGAACACCTGTAAACAAGAGAAGAGAGAAAACATGAGCGCGCTTTCACGACTAAATACTAATTAGCCCTCTTTGACTTACTGCTAAATTTATTCTGGCTTTATGATAGTCTTTTGTGGTGTGCGATTATTGTTGGATGTGATGGATAGACAGGACTCGGGCTGTGATTCACTTAACATCACTGAAGAGCAGTATAACATCCCTGATAAGTGCTCTCTTGGCTGCCATTCAGTGGAAAACTTTAGTAAACGGTTGCAAAGATTTCACTGCAGGGTGTGATACAGAATATGGAGGATTTCCAGTGTTAAACTGCTACAAAAACACTCAAATGGGACACACACTCCACTATAAGCTCCACAGAGGCTCACAGGGGGAGCATCGGCTACTGTTACCCTCCCACAGGGAGCAGCCAACGCGTGAACATCTGAATATCGCTCCGTTCTGTATTGTGTTTGCTAAAAAGCGCACAAGAAATCCCATAAAGTTTTTTAACACATTGTAAACATCAGAAGTTAGAGATGAAAAAGAAGATCAGAGGGTGATAAATTAAGAGTTGAAGAAATTCCTTTAAGGTCTAACGTACAATTTTAAGCATCAGTAAACAAGAAGCAACAAGTCTCGTCCAATGAATTCGGCTCCTCCTGGGACCACCAGCTGGGAAAGGCTGAAGGTCTTATTTTATTAAAGAGGAAAGAAAAAAGGGAATAACACGTCTGTGTTCTTGAAATTCTTTCAGTCTAGATGCAATGTGGTGTGCAAGGTAGTGCTATCAGACTCTCAGGCTGGTCCTGGGGATTGCAACATAGCTCATGAAAATGGATCATCTGCGTGACTAACATTTTAAAAAGCCGTCTGCCTCTGATGTGTCTGCTCCTCGCTTCTGAGCCCAGCGGACCAGCATAACCGAGCTCAACCTGACCTCCAGACTAGGGCACCTGAGTCTCTGTACACTGTCAGACGTAACCGATGCATAATATACCAGTCATCGCAGGGATTTTAAAAATGACCACAGAGCAACCAAAACCAACATAACACATGTTGATTCTGCTAACCACGGCATTAACGTTGTTTTTCTGTTTGTCAACAAAGAGACACAAACGCGTTGCAAAGGCGTGTTGCAGGATGGACTGTGACTGTGGAGCGGAGACATGCGTCAGATTCCTGGGAGCTTAGTCAAATCACCCGCTCACATTGTCACAGTACAGGTAGCATTCTTGCTTAAGCCCTTCATTCACAACACTGCGTTCTTTTGCTTTCATAACGGTGTGACTTATGGTTTCCTTATTAGTTGCTCAGTTTCAGTGAAACCCATGGTGCAGTCACCTGCCTTATCATTACTGATTTCCCAAAAAGCGCTCTCAGAAAACACATACTTCAATATACTACATCACCTGTGAATGCTCCGGCTGCTGTTCCCACAGCAGTCGGAGCATTCTTTGTGACAATTATGCACCGAAGCAGCCGTGACTCAACACAGGTGAATCTCAGTGTGGCTGTGTCCAGTCAAAGTCAGGTTCTGAAACCAGATTTCCGTCATACAACATCAGGGATTTACTTGAAGGGACTTTAAATACAAAAGAAGGGTGAGGTTGGCTGAGGTGATCTGCCACAGTCGTCACAAAACTATTTACCCTACATGGTCTTGGCAGACTGGTTGGACATGACGGTGACTAAAGCCCCCAACACCACCCACCACCACCAAGTCACACACTGACAACACTGTGCATCAGTGTATTGTTTAACGTTCAGTGTACATCTGCAGCTGTACTTTAATTGGCCTGGAAGATACACACGCACACAAACACAGACACCCGCACGCACATACAGAAAGACACACAGACACAGACACAGACAGACACACTGCCTGCTGGGAGGGGGATTCCTACGCCAGATGGTGGAGCGTCCCTCCTGGACAGAGTCTGCATTTGTCTGAGCCGCACCCACCTACACTTACCACGCAATTATCAGACAATAAAAAAAAAAGCAGACTCGACCATTTGTTATTAACTGTAGGATCATGAAAACTGTGCTGAGCTGTGGTTGATAGATAAGATGTAGTCCTGTTGTGACAACAAGATTAGATCTATTACGACCATTTGAAAATAGTGGATGATGAGTTAATATGATATACACTGCATTCCTTTATTGGAGCTACAACTTGTAAATGTGTATCTATGTAAAAAAGTGGTGGGAGCCAGATCAAAGCAACAGTGTTATTGTACTAGAGTCAAGTGTAATGAGCTGTGTAATGAACTGTGCTAATCTGTAAGGGATTACAGAGAGCCAGCAGCTCTGTGTTTGTGTAGCAATGTATCGCAACTATCATCTCCACTCTCAGTGACGCCTTTTAATGCCAGTCCGTCAGATCCCCCCCCCCCCATGCCGCCCGCCCCCCCAACATTTCTCCTTTCCTCACAGCTTTTAGCAATGTCTATTTTTTTTCATACTGGTGTGTTTTTTTCTTTCTCAGTCAACATGAGATTCATGTTTTTGGACTTTCGGGTAATGTCTCAGTTGCTGGCACTGCCAAGCTTAGTTGTCATGGCAATGCTTTATGGGCACGCAAACAGATAAAGGTCAAGAGACCACAGAGGAACTCAGTTTGCAAAATCTCCAGACTGCCTCTTTCTAATCCTCATTGCAGCTGGATTCTGTTTCAGTACGAACATTTCTGCAGGCTTCGCTCGAAACAGTGTGCCTGCTAAGGTGTTTCCAAATTACACAGGTGATTATAAAACACTAGATATACCTAGTATGACACCAGAGCTACATATCAGATCACCACTGTCGCTGTGACAACACTGCACCTATAACACAGCAGATCCATTTATCGGAATTGAACTATGTTAATGAGTGTCTCAAATCTCAGGCCTCCGGGGGTCTTCTGTGCATCTGAGCATGATGCCAAGCAAGAAACATCACAGGAATGTGGATCTTCTTGACTGCACCCAACAATAACACGCCAGCCACTTGCATCCTCATTCAAGGTAAAAGCACTCTCACGGCTTTGTTCGCTGACAGCCATCTGCAGGCCACTCCCTCCCTAATGTGCCGTACACTCCCCAGGTTTGGCTTTTGAATGCACATCTGCCCATTAGTGCATTTGTTAATGGACCTATTTTGTGATGTGTCAGTCCGGAGACACATTTAGATATAAGACCTCTTTCATGACTTTAGTGTGATGCTGAACTGTACATCCTACTGTCAAAACTCAGAGTTAACACAGACAGGGGGCAAGTGTGGGGCAGACACTTATTCCACTCATAAAGTCGGCCTTTATGACGTTCCTTTCAGAGCCCACTCTTAAGAAGAATACCACAAAATAAACTGTCTTTAGAGCAATGAATAGTGAACGATGATTCTTCAATATGAACAGTACATTCCTTCAGTCTTTGCACCAGTAGACTGTCCACTTACTGCTCAGTGAAAAATTACTAATGAACATGTACACCTCACCTCATACAACTATACAAATGTATAAATATATATATAAATATATATATATATATATATATATATATATATATACACACAGATCTCCATCAGCCTGGAGAGGACAAATTTCCTATCAAATCCCCAGCAGAGATTTGCGGATCTCCAGCCCCTCAGATTCTATTTCTGCTTGGAGAAACTAGGCTAAGAGGAAGGAGAGAATAGCAGGGCAATTTAACAGTGACGGGCACTGGTGAGACGTATGGAGAAAGGCATAGGAGCAAAGTAATAGGTTGTGGCTACATCAGGTCAGTAACTAAAGCGTACATTTCCATTGTTTATATATATAGTATATGTGTGTTTCCCTTTCCTCTGGTTTCACTGTGTGTCAGAGTGAGAGGGAGCCAATGGATGGAAGTCATTCATTCTGGCCAGAGTGTGACGGGCAGCGGTGAACCGCTTTGCTGATGTGGCCAGATCCTTCCCCCCCATGCCTGCAAATGGGGTGATCCCTTTTCATGTGTCACCCACATCAGTATAAATAGTCTGGGAAAGAAAGAAGTGAAGAAACATAAAATCCGAGGAGAAAGTGTGTCTTTTCTGGTTGTTCATGTAACCAGTTTTTGGATTTAGTGTGTGAGAGACAGTAAAAATAAAAAATTAGCAACAGAACACAGAGGCAGACCGGGCTGCAGAGCGGCTCAGACTGCAGCGAAAAGAAAGCCGACCACAAATATGCCCGTCTGTGGCCGGTGGGCTCCTGACCGACTGCTCTCCTCCCTTGCCATGTGGCCGCAGTGGGCGGGGGAGCGCTTTTTCCATTCCGCTTCCCTTCCGTGACACACAGAAAGGAAACGTGCTGCAGATGTCTGAGAAACAGTGTGTACATCAGGAGGGCTGCAGAGCTCGCACATGAGGTGGATTCCCCAATAAAATCATCAAAGATGTGAGGAGTGAGGAGCGTAAGCTAGAAAGTTCAACTCCTACTTCTCTGTTGGCTTCGAGTCAAACACACCCAAAACACTTGGTGACAGAAATACAGTAAGATACACGTTTTGTTTGTGTTGTGCAAGAGTGCAAGGATGCACAGATGAGAGATGTACACAGTGTCATTTGATTCTAGCCTACTGATCAAAGTTGTAATGTAATGTTCAACAGGAATATTATGCAGAAGGACTTTTGAATAAACATGTTTGTTTAGAAGAAAACTCCACAAGCTGCTTTAACTGTCACCACTGATGTAAAAAAACAGAAAGCATATCTAAGTGCAGCAATAAAGCTGAAACTGGATAACCTTTGGTTTAGTATAATGTACCATTGTCTGATCTGGTCAGTCTTATACATGCAAGAACAAATTCCTGGTAGATGACTTTGTAACAGGAGCAGCGTAATTCCACAGAATAATCCCACTATGATTTAGAAAAAAGATAAAGTTACTGTCAACAGGGTTTGGGTTAGGGATTCCAGAGTTCTAATTTTACATAAATTTACTTTGTCCGAAGTGTTTTAACCCACTGGGCAGGGATTAGGCATCTCATAGTAAATGTCAACTGTATCACCATGTCCACACCAATGCAAATCCTTCACTACAAATCACTTTTATGTGCTTTATAAAGTAGGTACAAACAAACTTAGACTTTTACTTTCAGTTCATGTTGCTTTGTTGCTAACATTTCTTTTTTTTTTTATTTAGCAGGTTCTTGTTTGAATGCCACATCAGTATAGCCATTCAAATCAGTACTCGTGCCATTGTGTGAGGATCAATATTCTGTTATTCCAGTGATTAAACCGCTATGACATTTGAGACAGCTTTCACTCTAATCTTTTAAATTTGTGACAGCCAAGCTGGAGCTAAATCAAATTAAAAGGCCTGTAAGTTTGCCAGGCTTACCACTTTGATTAATAGGGCTTTTTTTTTTTCTTTCACTTAATTTTCTTCCACTAATCAAAAGCTTGAATTCAGCTGCAGGGCTGTGGTGCAGCAGTCCGGCCAGCACAAGCTAAATATTTGATTGGAAGTGGTGAGGATGCTATGTGGAAACATCAAGGAGATAGAATAAACCTATGGCTCATCAATGATACAAACAGAGTGTAGCCCACTTGTTCATATGAGATGATGCTTTAGATGTATTGGAAACAGATGCAGTGAAGCGAAGCATAGGTATTTGAGATGAAATGAAACTGCCAAGGGAGCTCAGCGAGCTGCACTCACTCAGGAATACTGAACAGCAGTTGATCTTAACCTTGATATGAACATGGAGGAGGAGTGTTATTCAGGTGGAATGCTGAAAAGGAGCCATTTCAACGAGAGAAAATCCGAGAGAGGCTCAAACAGCGTGATACAGAAATGACGTTTTTTTTTTTGTTTGTTGCAGAGGTGATGAGGCGTAGTTGTCTCATCTTCATACTCAGATGTTGTGGGAGGATCGTGTTGAAAGGCGAATTCAAAGTCAGTGACTAGTGTCCTGACATAAGTGTTCTCTCTCTCCAGGTGTGACAGAGCTCAGTGCAGCAGTAAGCAAACTGGACTCAACTGCTGCTGAATGAGCCTTCCAAAGCACTTCGTGATGATGATACGTGCGAGTGCTACGGGTCACTCAGACAGCACAGGAGAAATCTCGAGCACACGATTGATGGTGGTTGATCTGAGGCGTGTGAGCAGCCTGGACCAAAGTGGCAGCTTGACCAACAGACTGACTATTGGACCACTAGCATCCTTACACTGCACTACACTTAATTATGAAAATGTACAGTTATGTGAATGTTGGGACGGTTTGTCCATTAAAGTGCCAAAAAAAAACGAGTAAGGTTACAGTTCACCCACATTATTACCCTCTGTGTGTGTGTGTGTGCCACTGCGTGTGTGGATGTGTGCACAGACAAACAGCTACCACACAGCCAGTGTCAGCACATGTGAATTTGACAAATCCTGTCAGTAATCCGAGCACTTTTTTACATAACAGCGTGGAGGATTAAAGTCATTATGTAGTGTTTTTTAATGAGATTTCCTGCACTCCACTTTCTCTTCGAGTCTCTCTGTTCTGTGAGGATGTTGGGAAATCCACTACCAGGGGATACTGAACATCTTGCTGCATCATTTTCAGAATTTGCATGTTCAATGGTCATTAATTCTCTAAATATATCAATATATTGATTTAAATGCTTGACATTAATCTACTTTTAAATGACTGTATTTCTATCTTTGCTGCCTGACACCTGGTCCATTTATTTCATTTTTGACCACAGCTGCAATGCTTAACAATGAAATGTCCACAGGCTGTCAAACTGACTGTCTAGACGTCAGTGCTTTTTTGCAAAATGAGAGGGGGCAACGGGGCCCCAGGCATCATAAGAAGAGAAGAAAATTGGTTAAGATTCTTATTTTCTGCTCAATTTAACATTGAAAAGCTGCCACGCAGCTATCTTCTCTGGGTAATGACAGCGCTTAGGCTCCACAAAATGAAGAATTTGGGGTCAGCTGGTTCCATATGGCTAACATCAGGACAAATCTTTTTCTGGCTTGTTATGTTCAAACTTGTATACATTTTTAAATTTAATTTTAAAATTTATTTTAATAGAAATACAATAAAAAAGAATAATACTCTGGATGATAATGTGTTTTAAATTATAATTTGTTTAAATTAATTTGTCATTAGTTTATTGTTTTTGTGGGGGGCACATATATTCTATTGCAAAGACACTAAGCTCCCAATAACAGTCACTGGGAACTAAATGTGGCTCTTTATAACACGATAAAAAAGTATGTGACTTCATGATCTTGACGGTGATGTGAATTTGAGTTCTTCCTGGCGTGGGAAAACACACCAAGGCATCCGTTTTGTTCGCTCTAACTTCCTCCACATACCAGGCCTGTTTCATTAAGGAACAGCCCACATACCTGCAACACAGTACACAGCCTCAGGCATTACACAATTATCAGTCAATCATTAAAATATACTAAGAAATAAGTACATGACCTTTGCTCTGTTCTGCTGCCCAGAAAGTTCCAGCGAAGTAACCTATGACTGCAGCTAACATCTAACTACCTACCACTGCAGGGAGCCTGTAGAGTTACGTATTTAAACATGGACCAGTAAACATGTATGGTGCTAAGGACTCAAAAGAATCCTGTAATAATCCACCCTGGCCAGAGAGGTGTAACCAGCCATTCTGAAGAACAAGTACAATAAAAACAACAACTAAACTCATTGAGTCATTGTCTCATAAGTGAAGAAAAGATTTAAAAAAACAAAGGTGCAACAACGTTCTAGTTGTCTGCTCATTAAAATGTGCCGTGCGAAAATGAGTTGATTGGGAAAAATAATGCTGCTGCTACCACACAATAGACTGCGTGCATATAACAGCTATGCATTATCACATATGTTTTGTCCCTGTGGCAGCACTAACATCTTAAAGCCAAAACCAACCGCACATTCATTCACATAGGAATTCAATCCTAGGTGTGAACCTCTTACAGCACAGAAACACACTGCGGCTGTTGGAGCATCTGTGTGCGTTCACCTCTGACCCAGGGCATTAACAGAAAAGTCTCTGACAGAGGTTTTCCCGCAAACACAGTAACGCATACGCCCAACAGAGTAATGAAAATCCTTCTGCGATCTCATCGTGATCTGATGACGTGACACATCCACAAATAAATAAATCTAAAAAGGGAGCTGATGAAACATGTGAGGGACCTCACCTTATCCAAGACCTTATCCAGGGCTTGATTGGTGGATATAAAATATTACATAATCCCTCTGCTAGGCTCCAGTATTTACTCTATCACATGTAAATGGGCGGAGAGATTAAATTTTTCCTCAGCAAAAAGATGGCTTCTCAAATATAAACCTGCCATAAATAAGCACTCTAAATATTATTCTAGCAGCTGTGGACTCCCAGGAACCGAGAGCTGATATTACTACTATCTGCAGGTCTGCTTTCACAACCGCTGGGTGTGACTTGTGCTGCAAGCAGGTCAATATTAGATTCTGATCCTCTCAAGAACAACTTGTTAATGTGTCAGAGAAAAATCCAATTTCAGCATGTCTCTGGACATTACAGTTTCATCATTTGTAAGAAATTCCAAGCTGCTGTTCTTTGATCAACATTCAGAGTGTGTGTTCATTTGCTTGTGTGTGTGTGTTTCACAAGGATATGAAATAGATTGCATTGTCTTCTATTTCTATGTCTTCATTATGTGGATTATCGTTCTCAGCCAAAGCGCTGTGCTCAGGGGAACTTCTGAATACGACCTTCGTGACACTTTTTTTTGGACACTTTGCTTAGTTTTTCTCGTTTTTTGTGTTGTAATGGATGTGTTAGCTTGGGGTGGCTGGAGGAAAGGGAAATGTGTAGTCAGAGCTGTGAAAGCGTCAGTTGTCTATAAAAATAAAAAAAACAGAAAACTGTTTTATCTGCAACAAACAGTGTTAGAAAACCTACAGTACTTGTTTTGTGTCTTTAATATATCATGTGATAACCATAAAACATGAAATGTGTGGAGTGAGGACATGTTTTCTTTCCCTATCGCATTTTTTAAGCAGCAGTTATTTAATAACTGTTTGACAGTGCTCAACACATCCTAAATCTCTTCTCCTCCCTTCCTGCAATCCTGAGGAGACAAGTTTCATCTCTTGTTTTCAGCTAAACACTCCAATCTACATTGATAATGTTACAGGAAAGGGAGTGGGGTCATTTTAAAATGGGGGGAAATGGAGGAGGGGTTCCTGTGAAGGGGCTGGATAGAGGCTGGGTCTCATGTCGCTGTCACTCCAAATGCACATACCGTGTTTATCTCAAGGCTGCAATCCTAAAGCAAACTCTGTCAGATACAACACCAAAGAAAACACACACACACACACACGCACACTGATACGACTCTGATGACAGAGGGCAGCTCTGTGATTATCAGGCTACCACTCACCTTCACATGTCAAAGATCAACAGGCAGCTTGAGGAGGCACTGTTGTCTTTTACAACTTGACTTGTCAAGCAACTGGAAGTGTAAAGATAAGATCATGTTAACAAAAAAATACACTGTATGTTGAAACGGCCACTCTGATTATTTTCTGATCTTATTTAAAAAAATATAATTAAGATCAACAAATTTGTAAACAGGACGTATACTGAAGTCAATGATTTAGCTTTGGGTTATAAATGAAGCCACACATTTTCAGCTTAAATGTGTTTACATTATGTCAAATTAGCTATTAACAGATGCAACACACCCAGGGATGTGCAGACAACTATCACTACACTAAATGACTTGGTAGGGTAGTATGACTTCTAGACTGAGTGGACACTTATTTATCGTGTACACTGCACAGAATGACATCTTTGTAAAAATATATAAATCATGCATGTGTGTTCAGACGTGACTAAGGTATGACTCACAGAAACACTATGAGGTTAGATACAAATCACAGCAACTGGGTATTAAAGTTTTAAAGTGTCTTAACTGCCTCGTGCATGGCATCTCCAACTGCTCACTGAACTAAATAACTAACTTATTGATTTTAATGGTACCTGTCCTTTTCATTCCACAGTTTCTTTGCCTGACTCCTCTTTAACTCACAATTTAAAAACCTCTGGTCTACAGCATGGGCTGCACACAGAGTAAAAATATCCTCTCCAGAATGCAACACATGTAATGGCCTCATAGCCGTGATGAGTGATATAGGATGCAAAGTTGGGTTAATACCAAAATAACAGCTGTATGTTGGGGAAGAGTCAAAGTGTCGCCCCAAACCATCAGCAGAGCCGTAAGACGGTGTATTCGTAGCTGAGGGGTCACGGGGTGAAAGCTGCTGCGAGGAAAGTGCGTCTACGTGATGGTAAAATCGGGAGTAGCCACATGAAAGGGCAGAGGAAGAAGCTCTAATTCTGCCGCTTACTATTACAGACCTCGGCTAAACAGGAGCCTAAAGAACACACAGAGTGTTTTCTCACAAGAGTGGAAATAGCACACAAGGATATAGACATAAAGAGACTAGTGGGAAGTCTGTGGGAAACCAGTCTGGAAAAGTCCACTTGGAATAATATCATAGAACTGAACTCCAATTTAACATCTGTTAAATAGTGTCAATATTTTGCTGTCAACAGTGTTTTTAGAAAATGTTGAAACATAGTAAAACATGTGCAGAAGTGATGAAGCTGTCTTTCAAAGAGACGTGGATTCATACGCTACAGCGCAGTTCGTCTAATTCAAAGCAGCTCAGCATCAGATGGAAAAAGCACGACAAGAAAGACGCGGCACCCCTATAAAGTAAATAACTAGAGGCTTTGCCATCTTTTTAATGCCTCTGCTGTTGTTTGGGGACATTTAATGTGAACACTATAAAACGTGATAGAGTGAAATAGGGAGACGAGTAAAGGGAGAAACAACCAACAACCAAAACGACTGCAGCATGGCCCACACAGCTTCTCATGCAGTTTAGTAATGAGGAGTCTAATACTGACGCATTCTGCTGCAACACCTCATGTAACTGAGAAGATCTGCTGTGAAATACCACCAGCAACAAAATAAATCACAGGGCCACTCTACATTTGACATCCAGTGGCATCATCTACTTTATTTCTGAATCGCCCTGACAGACACTTACGCTGTCTTCACTTCCCCGTGGAACTGAAAGCGGTGCGCTTTCTTTGAACTTTGAGCACTTCCATTCGAGAAACGGCATTTTAGCTTGTGACGAAAGGCAGGAAAACACATTTACCAGCATTTACCAGTTATTACTTTTAGGTGGAATTGCTAATGTAGATGAAAGCTCAGAAGTATGTGGACAGTAATAACGAGTCCTCACAAAGGAGGACAGGGATTCATCTGCATAGCCTGTCAGACTGGATAGATCGCTACATCTTTCTGATGGTCTAACACAGAGCCTGTCTTAAGAGGATTATTATTAACACAATGTCATTTGTGCCTGCAGCATATGCCAAACGTTCATATGCGAGGGTCTTGCACTTGCCTGAAGTGATGTGTTAATCTACAGCTCTGCTACATTTCTGTTTAGAACTGATTAGGCTGCAGTCAGAACCCCACCAATTGTTATTTTGCTGGCTGAGAAGTGGATGTCTTTGGGTGCACACAGGGGGGTGGCTAGGACTAACACAGATCAGGGTTTATTTACTTATCAAGCAAATAACTTTAAGTGCTGAGTGTCTGCCTCACAGATCCTCATATTCTCTGGAAAAAAAAAAACATTTAATCCCCTCTTTATGATAAGCTGTCGAGGAGCTTGGACTGTCTGCTGTGGGACTAGAGAGAGACCAACACCGGGATTAAAGGTTTCAAAGCCACCTCAAATTAAATTAAATGCAGTGTCCTTCTAAACCTCAGAGGTCTTACACACTCTCAAAAGCAAATGACTATAAGTGGCTGTGGGTTACTTTCAAAGGCCAGACACAAGTGACCCGGTCGGAGCACTCATCCAGCTCCGGTGGCATCCATACCTAAGTCGTACGGCTGGATCTCTGTTGTCTTTGCGTGTTGCTGCTGTGAAACGCACTGAGTAATAAGTAAGTGAGTGATCGACCTCGTTGGAACACCCTCAAATGTCCCAGACGCTCCCCATTTCTGCCTTGTCTGCATCCCAGACAGTCATAAAAACAAGCACGGGCTTCTAAAGGAGCACTCTGTGTCAGGTCTAACCCACCATCTGAACAGCTGAGCTTGAAATCTAAATCACGGCCAACAGTTTGTAGCTGACTGCTGTCGTTCACACACTCTTGAAACGTAATAGTGGTCTCCTGTGTGCCTGTTCACACTAGGATTTACCCTGTAAGTGTGTCTGACAAAAAGCAGATCACTGTCTGTCTGCTAATTCCACAACACAGAAATATGCAAATTGCAAATTGCACCGACCTGTTGGTAACAACAGGTCGGTGACACAGACACTGGCAGACACTGACATCATTCTCAGGCTAAAAAGCCTCACTGTTGTCAATCTGTAAGAATGTGTGATGCTGTATTTACATGCATGTTATTACATTTGCCTTACTTTTTTGCTCTTGTGACTCAAGTCAGTATTATGTTTGTTTTCCTCTCATCGCAGAGCCCCCACTGTGATCCAAAACATGCCTTGCAATATGCAGTGGTATAAGTCTCTTATAATTATATTGTTGTGAAGCTGTCCCTCCTCACAAACTTGTGGTATTAAATATTCAAGTCTCAAAAAGCCTAAAACACATTGGCAGTAAATCTATCAAACCCAGAACAAAACAACCTCTCGTGGAAAAAAAAAGACATAGCCACATTTTCCTTTTTTTGTGGTTCTTACCATAAAAGCAGTTTGTGTGTGTGTGTGTGTGTGTGTGTGCGTGTGCGTGTGTGTGCGTGTGCGTGTGTGTGCGTGTGTGTGTGTGTGCGTGTGCTTTCACCTTTGACATGAGGGATTAACAGAAAGATCCAAGTCTTTGACACTGTTGCTGTGCATTGCTGGGTGAATTTTCCCATTATTGTTGTGGAACAGAATAGCACCGGTTTCTAGAAAGGTCACCCTCTGTCTCTGTGACAATGCTTTAGTGATCCACACACACTACAGTAATGGCTGTTGGTACAAAGACCTTTTGACGTCTGGGGGGGAATGGCATCGCCTGGGCTCAACGCTGCCTACATTCTGCATCCACTTCCCTCTGACTGCCTCCCACTGCAGCAGCAGCCCACCCCTCCCCTCACAACTCTCCTCTTCCATTCACCCCCCCGCTTAAAACGGTAGTGAGAGTCTTTTTGCGTCTGTGTGTGTGTGCGCTTTCTGTAAAAGTGTGCTCATGCTTGCTTTATTGACATTAAGGTTTGGGTACCTGCTAGTAAAGGGGTTTAAATGGGAAACATAGGAAGCAGGAGAAGCAGAAAGCAAGAAGAGAGAGAGAGCTGACAGCAGACTCCTGATGGCACATAAGGAAAAGAAAAAGAGGTGGCAGTGGAAAGTAAAAACACTGATACTTAATTTCAGTTATAACCATGTAACAGTTTTCATTTAAAACACACAAACAAACAAACACACACAGACACTTAAAGCAAACTCTTTGTGCTACCAACACAGGCGCAAGCTTGCACCATCTAATTACTACTGCAATGTAGCTCACACAGCAGGAGAGGACAGAAAGGCTTAAAGAGAGAGGAAGCAGGAGGGAGAATGGCAGATCAGCTCATACTATACATGCTATTAGCCGTGTTGGACACGCACGGCTGCTGGTCCTCATTCTGTGTGACGGCCTGATGATCCCATGCATAATGCAAAACAGTCCAGCAGTGTTCAGGTGGCGTGGATAGGAAGGGACACCCTCTGTCCTCCTCCCTTCCCCCTCATGCACTAAGCACTAAGTCCCCACAGGGGTACATAACCTCAGGCTGCTGCACGCCCCGAGCCTACGAGTGCGAGCACCATCCCCTAACCCCATCATCCCGCGCTGCCTTCCTCCTCCCTGTTACCACTTTCCCCTCATCCCTCTCCAGTCACTCTTGTGCCTGACTCGGCACTGCAAGTGTAGCTCTGAGGACCAGCAAAGTGAACGGCTTCGCAGAGGATTTTCTCTCCTGCTGTTCAAAAGATATTGAGGGTGACAGAGAAGAACTGTGCTGGTTTTAGAGCCCCTTGATGAGAGGTTTCCTCTAATCAAAGCATGGGGAGGTGTAAGGAAACAGGAGGACAAATTGCTTCTGTAGAGGGGGACTGACTCAACAATGACTGAGGATGATCTGCCGTGACTGAGTGGTACGTGGAGATGCTAAGATTAGATATGCCACTGTACATCAACTTATTGTTGGTGTGGCTGTAGGTTGAGTAGCTAAAACATTCCCGTTTTAATGGTCATTCAGGCGTCCAAGGCTTTGTGGCAGGAGTCTTCCCAGTCGACAAACTGGACCTGAAGCATTCAGCGTGATGAGCCGTAGGCTACTTAAGTGTACACATTGTTCTGTGTGAATTAGCCACTCCTTTGTGCCATGGGCTATTTGACAATTTGATAAATTGTAGAAATACTTGAATAGTAGCCTGTGTAACAAATAGAGGGCAGAAGAAGTCAAATAAGTATGTCTGTATAAACAGAAAGTTGCACTTTAGAACACACTTCCCTCCATTCTCCACGCTGCAGCAATATTTAACCCATTCAGTGCCACAGTCCAGTGTGCAAAGCTTTACGTAGCATCAATACAACATACACTTACCAAATATTATAACAGATACAATGTTTGGATGAAATATGGTCTAATTTAGAAATCTTTATGATTTATGAATTGTAACACCAGCTCACACAAAGCTGATGCTCTACTAGGATTTCATTAAATAATTATAAAATTATTATTTAGCTCTGGACTCTACTTCTGACTTTTTGTTTCAACATTTAGAATGATTATCTAACTAATAATTAATCACAATCAATTTATTTGATCACTTTACATACTAAATATACATTTCAAAAGACTCAAAGGCTTCAGGCGTAATTTCCATCAGTTTGAATAAAACCGGTCTGGGTCTCAGCTACAGTGAAGAAATGCGGAGGATTAATACCACATGGCCTCATCACAGCATCACACAGCGAGCTGCTGCTGCTGCTGCGCTAATACAGAAAACGAAAAGAGGACTAATAAACCGATTCTTCACAGTGATATGCTCTCTCCAGCTCCCTCTCTCATTTGCATTTTTGCGGGAACTGGTCTGACAGATGAGCTCACAGCAACATTTCACGCACACACACACACACACACACAGACTGTGCCAAAGCATCCAGTCAGGCTAGTGGATGGAGAGTTGGTCTCCCTGTATCGATCTGCAATTATCTATCAACCCCCGAGTAAAAATCATTACTGTCAAACATTTTCTTGAGTGATAGTGAAGACACCTAGTTTATCTGTCTGATTTAATCACAGCAGTCGGGGTCCACAAACACCTAAAGAGCCTTGTGGATTAAGCAGATTGTCCACTGCGCTTGGGCAAGCCCATTGTTCCGCCCGTCTCAGCTGAGGTGAGCTGCTCCACAAGACTAGAGCCGCTCACAGGCAATTAGCGCATGTAAAATCACTCCAGCAAATAAAGAAAGCTGTGTTGTTTTCTCTCTCCTCCTCTCTATTACATACAGATAGTCAGATTTGTCTCTAATGGAAAAGCAGAAGTCGGGTTTCTTACCGGCTACTGTGTATCTATCCATGTAATTGAGGACGTTCCCAAAACTGAGGATCCCGGCGGCAGCAGCCGGTGTGCGGCATCTGAGCAGCGCGGCGCGGAATTTCTGGCCCGGTGTGCACGGGTTCAGGTTCGGGTTGGATTTCAGTCCGGGGCTCATGCTTCCTGACAGCGTGCGCACCTCATCCGAACTGCTGCAGCCTTCGATCTCGCATCCATCGCTCTCCACGCACATTTTCTGGCACGGGAGATCCAGCGCAGAACGAAGACAGGGAGAATGGAAAGGAAAAGACACGGACCGCACTCCACGCGATGGTCTCCGGGGGTTATCAGTTGAAATTAGTCGCAGTGAAATTGTTGTCTCAAGTGTGGACGGGAAAGAGCCGCTCTTCTCCGGATCATATTTTTCTACCAGTGTGCGCTGACGGACGGGTTGTGCGTTCCTTAGGTTTTTTTTTTTGTAAGTACCAAGTGCTGTAGTGTAGAGGGGGTGGTGGGGTGGGGGGTGGGGGGCGTGACCTGGCTGTAAAACAACTCCTCCCCTGTAATTCTGCAGCGAATGATGGAGCCGCACCTGACACTGTGCTGTAGATGCCCAGAGTTTTAATACGGTTAGAAAAATTTTTCTAAGGGAGGTGACGGTGGTGGGGAATAGGTGTATCAGCGTATTCAGTTATTTACATCTATCATATTTATAAAGGACCAATGACTGACTGAGAAAATATTAGCCTACTATTAATACTACTGAATAACCACAGGCTAATAGAAGTGGGTCACTTAAAGTGTGTCGCACAGACACATTTAGATTTCAGAGGAAGCTGCTGAACAGTACCTGCTGTATCTATGGTGTGTCTATGCTTTTATTTGTGTGTTCATAAATCAGAAATATACAATGTTCTATGAAGTTTCTGTTTCCTACTTTGTAATAAGAAATATATGTCCCTACACTGTGCCATCCTGACACTTCCTGAGCAAATCATATTTAGAAACTGTGTGTAGCTGGAGACGAAGCAGATGTAAAGTAAAGTAAAGTCAGGTCTGCAGAAGATGATTACATAGAGAAATAAATTAGCTTTGCTTCCGGTGAGTTGTTTTGTCTGGATTCAGCTGCGTTTTATAGAAGGGAACCTTTCTGTGGCAGAACGAAGGAAGTGATCAGATTGCTTACCTGAATAAATGCGTTTGGTCAGGTGTGTGGGAACTGCTGTCAAAGTGTGTGGGAAATTGAATGTAACAGTTTGGTTCAACAAAGTCCACAAACAATGGCCTCTGACATAATGTGACTGAGCAGCATGAATCACTGACAGTAACAAGTATAACTTTAGTTTTACAGTGAAACATAAAAGCAATAGAGTGAGTATGAAAATTAAAAGACACAATGACAAAAAAGCAGCATGTGTGAGCTTATGTGGTTTGAAACATATGTGGAGATGTGCTGAGGGACAATAGCTGCTGTGGAGCCGACTGGAATAAATTATCTTTTTTTTTTAAGGGCAGATATATCAGAGCAACAGGGTAAATGTCTTACTGTTACACTAACTGTCTGAACACAGGCTTCTCTTATCAGTTTTACCCTCCTGGGCCTCTGCTAAGTTACCCTGTACTACACACGTGTGGAACATGTTTATACAAAATACAACAGGAGAGGTTTAAACAGTTCCTGGATGACACAGATAATAAATGATTCAATCGCACTAATGAAACGAAGTCATTTTTCACTCAAAAGTGTCGCAGACCCATTAAACCTTTAGTTTATTCATTCTGACCGAAATGTCACACTGTTTTCAACGTAATTATTCTCACTCAGAAATTTGCGGCTTCGTGATATTGCTGTTCAGGGCACAGAGAATGAAGAATGAAGCTGGATCCTACGAAAAATAATAACCCAGGGAGAAAAAAAACTCATCTGGTTCAGTCAAGAAAAGATGAACACAACACAACTGACTGAGTTCAGTGGCTTTTGTATTAGTCTGACAGCCACCACTGTTTCAAACATCATTACAGGACCATTCTCCCGGTTCTGATCCCATACAAAGTTTGAATATATAATTTAATATGAACGATCTTCTTTTTTTGCTAAGCGTTCACATCTCAATGAATTTTCAGCACCATCTCTTTTCATGAGATGAGCTTCTGTAGCGGCAGAGTGTCTGAAAAGAAAAGAAATCACCTGTCTCTGAATGGCTGGGAAAAGGTCCAATCCTGCATGCAGATGAGTGTTCCTGTGCCATCTGTGTTCTCTCAGAAAGAAGCCAAAAGATCTCCAGCTAACTGTTAGACTACTCTATTGTGTACAAAGAGCTAATCTAATGATCTGCTGTACGGAAAGTGGCATGTGAGGGGAATTATATTGGCTAAAACTAAAGAATACTGATGGGGTTTGTACAAAAAAACATGAAAGACAATAAAGGAGTGGGTATGTTGTTGATTCAGCATGAACACAGAGCGCAGTATATGAGTGACAGGTGGGCGTGCTGATGGGGCTTTCCTGACATGTGTAGTTTGATTTTGCTGAAAGCCAAAGGGGCACACTGGCCAGTAGGCTCTTTCTTTGAACTGGGTGAACTTATATAACAACATTCAAGTAAAATAAAATCAAGCATTTAGTTTGTCTTTGCACCAGTGAAATGCTGAACACAATCTGGAATAAGATAGATATTCAGGAGATGAGGGAGGCTGAATCTTGGCATCAGGGTGTTTGCTTGGCTCTCTGCAGCCGTTTGGCATTGCTAAATGTACTAGCACGTACTCAGTTGACCTGTATTGTTTTATTTAGATGAAAATGGAAAACAAATCCTGTCATAGCATTTGTTTTGCAGAACGACTTTCAGACCAATCATCCACTTACTTCCTAATAGCTTTGATGTCTGAAAATCCCCTCTGCTTGAATCTGGAAAGTATGATGCAAACAGTGCAGCCTGGCAGGCTCCGCAGAAAATGATCAAGTGATACTGACAAGAATCACTTTTGTACCGCTGCAGACTGACATCCAGGATAAGAAGATGCAGGAAAGGAGAAGAGGGCCAAACCAGCCAGTGGTCTCATGCTTAGGAGGGAGCCCCAGTAAACAGTTGTTCCTGTCTCCCTCTCCGGAGCCCCCAGCTCCCCTCCTCTTTCTTAGGGATACGTTTGATATGCTGGTCAGGTCTGTGGGATCCTGTGTGTTTTTCCATCGTGCAGAATGGCTCGGTGCTGGATCTATCTCTTGCATTATTCTGCTATGTAGCCTGGAGCCACCGAGTCCCTGCCCCAGCCTTCCTTCCTGTCTCAGCTGAAGGCCGAGCCTCCAGTGCAGGATGAGAGATAACCTGCTAATCGCTGGGCCCAGCGCCCACAGGGCGATAAGGACGACTCTTTCTGCATTCTAGCAAGTGTCTTCCAATAAAGTTTAAATGTCCCACTGACACGTGGGCCTGTCAGCTGTGTGTCTATCAGCTGCATTTCTGCTTAACATGTCTCCACCTCTTCTGGCTCATAAAGTTCACACAAACCTACACTGTTTCCAGCAATTATATTCCTCGCATATTAGTGAAACTGAACAATGATAAAGTTATGAAACACATAATAAAATTGTTTGTTTTCTTGACCCTTCAGTAATGGGGTTGTTCAAGGTGGGAAATTGTTGCTATGCAGCTTAATGGGAATTAAACTGGTTAAGTTTTAGTTGTCTCATCATTGTTTTAAAGGCAGAGACACTGGTAATCCCTCCAGCAGCTCAGGACTGCATTGCCCATGCCTAAAAATGTTCTTCTGTAAGTAAATTTAAATAGAAGCTCATTTGTTGAATTTAGATAGAATAAAGCTTATTTGGTTAACGATCAATTGTTTAACCAAATGTTAAGCAATCATTGGAAACAAGGAATGTTTCAAACCCAGTAATGACACAGCAGTTTGCAGTCCTCCCATTGTTTCTTTCAGGTTTCTGTCCAGTCACAGTAAATAGATACATTTCCTTTTCCTGAACTAATAAAGTGCTCCAGCCTCCCAAAACACAACACATGGTAAAGATCCTGACGCAGAATGAACAGGCGCCTGATGTTTTGCTCCTCGTATCTGTGGAGTATATTGTAACATCTAACATCTAGGTCTCAATTATCTAGTTTTATTCTCTTAAAAACAGGTTGCGTTGTAGTCACAGTACTGGTTATGTTATCAGCAAGAGAATAAAACTGCACCGAACAAGTCGACCGCTTTCACAGACGCACGTCTTCAAAACTGCTATGAAATATATTTTTCAAAATACTATGGAGGGCTTCCTGCATTTCCATTCAACCAAATGAATTGAACTCTATTTGTAAAACATTTGTGTTTGATCCATGTTGTCAATTCACACAGTTTGTAGAACGGGTTGGATCAATGAGTGAAATGTCTAACTGGACTAATTTCACACAAGTGGCCACTTTTGTGACGGTGACGAACACGCTGCCCTCACTGATGTCTGGAGGCCCTGGACCACCCTATTTCCACTCTCCTCATGTACATGTGTTTTCGGAGCTGGAGCCGTCTAGGCTGTGGTCAGATCTCAAGGTGTGGGCTTTGCCATGCTGACATTTTCTCATCCACTGCGACCTCCTGACCTTAGGACTGTCTGTGCCTGACAGTAGCTTGCTGGAGCTACTGCATCCCCACCCCCCTCCTGCTGTGCGCTCTTCTAAACTCAAGCAACAGAATGTCTGGCGTCACAGCAGCTGAGGATTTGAATAGATCTGGCTTGATGTCTCCACTCCTTGGAAGTCTGATCTTGGGCTATACTGTACTGTGCAGAACAGCAGCAGGAGGCAGAGAGACAGAAGAGCCTAAATATAGTGTTCAGGGGCACAGACAACGTCTTTTGTCTGGTATTTTAATTATTTATTTGACAGTTCCATCCAAGCTGGACTCTTTTGTCCTGGGTCATCAGTCTCATTTGATTTGATGAAAGCTCAGACTACACTGTTGCCTCTGTGCGATTAAGTAGATCTTGTTTGTTTCTTCCGTTCGTTATGCAACTACAAACTTACATAAAGTGCTGCCAAATTAGAGAAATTTGAGCTGCTATGTGGCAGAGAATGACTTGCAGCGAGACTGAATCAGTGTGGTGCTGTAGCTCATATTTATAGGCTGTATGGGTCTTTGTAATTACCCCATAGCCATTGCTGTGTCTGTGAATCATCTCTCTCCAGCCCAGTGGGCAGCAAGCCTCTGAAACAGGAATGCTAAATATATAGGACCAGAATGTGCACATGCCATTATAGCGCAAACCTCACATTTGGCTGCATTTCTGCTGCAGTCCACATTTGTGCTCCCTTCTCCACACAAAGTCATTTGCATGACACTGAGCAAAGGCTTCACTGATCTGCTGTACAAGCTTTTATAAAGCACGAACAAACAGCAATAACAATTCCCAGTTTGACGCATTACCTAAAAAAAATGAAATGACAACATTCAAAGGTAACATGCAAATGATCCTTTTCACCCTCATTGATGTTTTTCTTCCAACCAAATTCCCATTCTTTGACTGCATCTAGCTCATTTGCAATTACAATCACCAGTCCTCTGTGTTAATTAATGCCACCAGTTTTAAAAATCTTGCACGGGTTAATTATCACCCCCAACAGTCCAATCAACGCATTTCATTTGTTCTTGTATCACCCATCAAATACACAGCTGTGCATTTTATAGAACTAACACCAACAGAAAAATATAAATAAGAATCCGTTTTTCAGGCATTCTGTGTTTTCTTCTGTTTATGTAACCAACACTGCTCTTATTTGTACATTGCAGTCATATAAGAAATGTATATTTGTCCACGAGCTGAGGTGTAATGATAGGAAGGCCCATATGATGTAATTGCCCGAATAAGGGACAGTAAAGAGGGTGGGGACAGCTCTTCCTCCTTATGATGTCATGTCACTGCAGCCGGCTGCTGGCGATAAGGCGAGAGTGCAACTTCACATCCACAAATGTGGCTTGACTTCTCTTATCATTGTTCTGCGGCAGAACACTTCCACTGTTCTGTGGAAGGGTGAGAATAACATGAACATGGAGCAGATAAGCTGCCCCCTGTGTTACAGTAAAGACGTGTGATGCACATGAGCCATTCTCTGGTTATTACTGATATCATGTCAGCATTCTGATTGAGGACTTCTCCCATATTTTATGTGTCAGCATGTTGTTTCATGTGGCTGAGTCTGAAGCATGACCAAAATGTTCCCTATTCCTGAGTAAACACTGACTGTATCCGCTCTCCCCGTGAATCCTGGCTCCCTCATTGATCGGCCTGGACAATTTATTAGCCATTGTGACAGTTTCCTGTACAGCCAGGGTCGACAGGGGAAATAGAGAGGTATGCAGATAAAGTGCTCAGAAACATGGCACACAATACCTATTGTGTTTTAATTGCAGGTTGGACTGTTACCTCCAGAATGTTTTTCACATGCCTTTTGGTGTACGTGGTTTCTTGCTTTGTTATTTCACATTCATGTGGAAAAACTGCTATTGAATCTATTCCCCCAGCAAACTGAGTAAGCAAGTAGCTTCTGGAGAAATTACAAGCTGAAGGCTGCAATGTTCAGAAAACAAAGGGAAATACACTGGTGCATTCCAACATAAAGCAATTAAACGTTTAACAATGACTTAACACCCTCAAACTACGGCTTCCATCCATCTCTTATGCCAAGTGGAGTTGAGAGTTTCAATAATAGTTTCGCTTTATTCACACTGTCCTTCTATTCAGCAACAACTGACACTAACCAATAACAACAATGCAGCCCATTTATTCGACGACCTTGCACATGTAAGTAACAAGGGCAATGACCTTTGACCTCCCTGTATAGTTTATTCCAGTAGAAAACGATGGGGACACACAATGACACGCAGCTGTTAGGATTTGCCAGGGAATGCTGGACACCTCTGCAGCAGCTGTCGGAACGGCTTAGAAATAAATTGACGAGCGACTGTCACAGTGAGGCATGTAAAAACGTCCTGTTTGTCACGTCTATGCTTGTTTTTGTCAAGACCGGTCAAGTTTAAGGTGATGAATGTCAACACCTATCATGTTCCATGAACTCAGCAGAGGTGACTTTCGTGAGGGTGGTCCTAGAGAAATGAGTAATAAAAGGTTTATGCTTGTGCAATATTCCCAATCTTCTGGATTACAATTTGTGCTCTGCTCATGTTCCATTCCTTTCACCCTTGTACTTTAATTTTACACGCCTTATGCATACAATACGAAACCTGAAGATACCTGAAAGAAAAATGGAGGAAAAATAAATCAGCCAACACTGCCTGGACGTATCGTGTTTGTTCTGAAGAATATTGTTGGTAAAGGTAACCACCAGGAGCAGACTTTGCTTTAAAACAGGTGAATTAATGTATTTTCTTCCTTTTCTGTTCTATCTTTTTATACAACATATTCCTTTTTGCTTTTTATTTATTCCCTTAATTTTTGTCAGCTATAAATGACTAAATTGGAATCATCAGACCAAAGACCTGTTCAGCTTGTACCCCGTCTCTTGCCTAGTGACAGCTGGGATAGACTCCAGCTCACCTGCAACCATCGAGAGGACAAGCAGTTAGGATAGTCGGTGTATCAGAAGAAAATAGATGTAAAAAATAACACATCCAACCAAATCTGCAGGAATTTTATTGCAAATCATGAAAATAACTTTTCCAGACTGTGCATGACATTCAGAACATATGATATTTCTTTCACATTCTTTATTTTCTATGTAAGTACTAAACTAAGTCATACTGTTGGATCATTACATGTATTAGCACTTATTAATAGATATTATATATTTATATATATATATATATATATGTATGTATATTATTATTATAATATCATAATACAATAGACACTGGGAGATAAAAAAACCCTTATAGCAAATCTGCACATCATGCACATGTTGTTTGTGTCTCTGCAAATACTTTCAGGGCAGCATAAACCCTTCCTACCTCACTAACAGCTGGTACAGTCATGACTGCATTTTTACAGTGATGCAGCTGCGCCATCTTGTGGAGATACTTAAAAAATCAAACAGAAGCAGGACGGACATCACACAATCACAGGTGTACAGAAACAGCAAGTGAAGGTCTAGTGAAAGCAGAATACCTTGATGATGTCCAGCCACTGATACAGACTATAAAGAACGTTAATTTCATTAAGTGCAGATGCTGTAGTTCAGCCTGATCTTAATGAGGACCCTCTGGTCTTCATTAGGAAACAACAGCTGCGTACTAGCTGGTACATTCACAGATGGAGATATGATGCTCAATATTGATTTTTGTATACTGTACAGGTTTTAAATATCTTTGAGGTAAATTTGTGCTTTTGAATAAAATAACTAAAAAAAAAAAACTAAGATAGCACCTCAACTATAAAAAGTAATACACATAATAATAATAATAAAAAAAATAATAAACCTAAGTGACCAGACAAACGTTTTAAATAACCTTCAACTGTCTCCAACAAGCATTAATATTCACAATTAATAACATTTTCTTCAGCTCTGCTCGATACTTCTGTTGTTCAGTTCCAGGTGGTAGGGCTCAGGTGCAGGTCCTTGCTGTGGTAGGTTGTCTTCTGATAACACACACATTCACAAACACAAAAAATCATTTTTGAAACATTTTAAATGTAAGTATGGAGCATCAATTAGAATAACATGGAAACTAAACGACCAGCTATATACACACTCCCAGAGTTTCTGCAGGATCAATATAATGTGATTAGAGCTAAGCTAACAGGGTAAAAACAATACACACGCACAAAAGAGTGTCAGTGTACCACTGGGGCATGTGGGCACGTAAGAAGAATTTGTTCATAATTTGTAGCATAAGGAGAAGCATGATGTTATAGTAAGTGAACTGAATAGAAGGCTGTTGTTCATGCCAGACACAACGAGGAGGACTTCATTTGCTTGTATGTCATTCGTCCAAAAATCCTAAACAGAAATACAAAATAAAACATTCCTCAAATAAAACATACTGATTTCAGCATGGAGTCAAAGCCAAAAACACGTGTAGGACTTTTAGAAAGTTGTTCTGTATGAGCTGTGACTATGTTGCATCGCCGTTTAGTGATGTGGTTCAGATGAGAATCAAAGGGCACTGACTATCCATCCCCAGTACCTTCAGCCAACTGCTGAGCTGCTTTCTTGTCTTCAGTAATGTAGCGGGAAGCAACAAGGAAAAACAGTCCTCCCAGGACCCCGACAAATGGGCAGACCAGGAGGCTGTACTTCAGACTGTGGAAGCTCCCGTTTTGGGTTGCAGGTTTTGAACTGCATATAGCGTCAGAGATCTAGTGGGGGAGACAACATTTGTGTTTAATGCTCCATTGTACAGAAGCACTGTTGATGACACAGTTCATTTAAAGAGAAGATGACTGTGGTGAAAGTGAAACTATTTCCCACCACTCCTAAAAGGTAAGGACTCCCAGCATCACCCAGGAGGTGACCGACGGTAATCTGCAGAGCCTCAGCTGATGACCTTCTGGTTGGTACAACAACATACTGAAGTAAAACAGAACATATTCGTTTGTTACATGATCAGGTTCATGTTTCAGATTTTCATTCACAAATGCACCATCCACACTCACCAGCAGTATATCAGCCAGAACAGTCCAGTTCATTGATAGGAATAATTCACCAAAGAAAATGAATACCTATAATGAGACATTAAGCAATATGTGATTAAGCAATATGTGTTATGTTTGCTCTTTTCAATGACTTTTCAACATACATGCATTTCCCTACATTCATCATTCATTTGTAGGCGTTTTATCATAAAGTGTTAGAAAATGGTTGTTCTCTGGGAAACCATGAACATCTGGACAAAACTTAATCTAAATCCATCTTATACTTGCTGAAATATTTCATGTTTGGTCTAGAGAGGTTGACTGACTGACTTCACCATGTCCACAACCGTAGATAAAAAAATGTTAATCTACCCAAAAGACAGCAGCTTGTCTCTTACATAAGTGGCTGGAATGCTTGACATTGCCATAAAGATCATGATAAAAAGGCATGGGACTGATCCCAGCATGCCGACTGCGCAGATAAGTGGGTCCGCATTTGGCACCTTGTCCCTAAACCACCTGGATAATCCAGTGCCAAGAGCCCCTCCCAGAATGCCCGTCACTAACGTCACAGCACCGAAGATGTAACTGTTCAGAGAGCAGAGGCAGACAGCATCGTTAAAACGTTTGAAAGTAGCTCAGTGAATGGTGATGCAGGTCAAAGGTCATGCTGCACCTGTCTGTGGAGTTATCCAGAACACTGGTGCACAACTCTGTGACGTTCTGAGTGGCCTGAGCTCTAGACAGAAAGGTAGGCATCCAGAAAGCCAGGGCTCCAGTGAGGAAGGCCAGAGCTGTCACTCCACATGTTGACCACATGTAACTTTTACTAGAGTGAGGGTAACAAAACAAGAAGATTTGTGAATATTAATGCTTAGTAAAATTACAGACTAGTACTGCAGCATTGATTAGAAGCTGTCCAATAAATATGCTTTGCTTTGCTTACAGTATAGGACATACACTGTGCACGTATTCATGTACTAGTATTCATATATTTCAATAAGGAATAGTTATGTTATTTATTCTTTGCCCACCAGAGTGCAGACAAGCTCATTTTTCAATGTAAAGGTCTTAGTATACAGATTTTTCTTTTTAAAATATATGTATGTATCCCTGTAAAAAAGCAAATATTGGTTCACATGTTCTTATATTGAGTCTTATATCGATTTTTTGTGTTCTCAATTAATATCTGTATTGGTCTCATTTAGGTCTCATTTAGTGCTGGCGAGGCTACAGTACTAATCCAGTACTAGTCTCCATCTCCTACTTTCTCAGAAGATATTTGATGTCCTCCAGGTAAGAGCTCTTCCCGGTGACTCCCTCTCCATGGGTTTCGGCAGCACCTCTGGGTGGGTTGGGGCACAAGAGGACCAGCAAAACAAGTCCCACTACACCCAAGATGGGAGTGATCTGACAACACACACACAATGTTCTGATTTAAATTACAGAAGTACTGACTACATCAGTCAGTGCTCAGTTAACGTTCACATTACAGATAACGGAAAGGTTCTCACCCTGAGAGCCCAGTGCCAGTCTCCTGTGAGAGTTGCACACCCCGCACCTGTTATGTATCCCAGGCCACTGACAACACACAGAATGGTACAGTGTTGAAAGCCGTTTGTTTTCTGAATTTAAAGTGCTATAACTGAACCTGGTAACCCCAAAATCAGAGACAACCAGAGACAAATGTATTAAGTAACAGAGAGGAAGCCACAAAAACATCCCTCTGACAATGGACTTGGTTGTTGTTTGTAAATGTATTTTAATTGTAAAGGTCATTTTCAGTACATGATTTTATTTTTTTGGGTTAAAACCAGCAAAACAAAATTTGTTTCTAACCTTCCGAAAGGGATAAAGATGTAGAAAATACAGATCACGATGCTCCGTTGACCTCCAGTAAAGAGGTCACCGATGATGGTGGGAGCAATGGTCGAGTAGCTGGCCTCTCCGATGCCAACAAGGCCTCGCAAAAGCATCAGAAGCCAAAATTGCTGAAGAGAACAACACAACAGCACAGAAGCAAGTCGACATGGTAACACAAGGATCCTCTCACAGTAAACAGTACAATTTCTGCTGCACTCAGATTCAGTGTTAGTTTCATTTGGTGTGTGAAGGCATGATGAGATGAAGAAAAAGGAACTACAAGCAGGAAGTGATGTCATTTTTTCTTTCTTTCTTTCTTTCTTGTTTCTTCTACAGTGTCTGTGAACACATCCACTTTTCACTTACAGATTCAGTGACAAAAGAGCTCCCGGCTGCTGTTCCAAGCCACACACTCAAACCACCAATCATTATGTATTTCCGGTTGTAGCGGTCCCCGAGGTAACCAAACAGAGGGGCCAAAAGTAAGAAACTGCAGATGAAAACTGAAACAACATCAATATGTTGACTTGTTAATTTACAATGAACGAAGATCAAAACAAAAATATGTCACTAATTCTGAACCAGGGGTTCCTGTTCACCACACTTGAGTTGTGTGTGTGTGTGTGTGTGCGTGTGTGTGTGTCTAATGTCATATTTCTGTCTTGCAATGGCCAACTGACAGTTCAATTGCAACACATGTTGCATGACTTCTAAAAAAAAAACAGGTGAGGTGTTGTGAAATGCAGCATTATACCTGTCTGCAGAAGTCCAGCTGTACTGTCGGGTATTTTAAAGAACGTCTGAATGTTAGAAAGAACACCTACAGACAATAAAAACAATTTATGTGTCAGCCCCAGTAAATTAGACGCGGTTAATCGTTTGTTGACAGCTTGTTGTCATGTGTACACAAAATTTCATCTAACCTGCTATTGTGTACCGTTCCATGTAGTTCAGTAAGTTGATGTAGCAAAGCACAGCTACAGCTACATAGGCGCGTTTAGGTGATATGGCTGCTGATTGTTCTTCTGACTTTGGTGTAAGTGATGCAAGGCTGTTTACAAAGGAGCCATAATGTAGACTGGAGCTGGAGCCCACACTCCATCGAGGTGTTGGTATGTCCTGGGGGGACGTCACGGATCCCTTTGGCTCCATGGTGAGCAGCTCTTCCTCCACCTGGAAAGTAATTTAATGCCTGTGCTCTCAGCAGGGGTGATAATGCTGCAGCATCTGCACATTAATTCAGAGACGAGACTCGGTAGAGTTTTTTTTCCGATTCTTTTCAAGTGTAGACAAATTACATCTCATTTTGCTTTCATCTTTAAAAACGTTTGCAACTATCTGGGACCTGCTGTGAAATTATCAAACTAGTGTCAGAAGTTTAATACATTTCTTATGTGTTGCCTTTGTGTTCTGAGCCTCTATAAAAAATCTACTTGTGAGAAACAGAATTACACAACAGTGTAAAGACACATTGTGGAAACTATGTCAAAATGATCATGGAAGCAGAAGGAGGTTTTTTTTAAAGCTGTTTCAAACTTCTTACAACCACAAAACAGATTTGTAACAAACCTGTAAACGGCTACTGGGTGGAAATGGACTGAATTTTGAGTTCGTTGTGTCTTCAAAGAAATTAGGCAAGACCACGGTGTGCAATGTCCAAGCCTTACAAATACTGCCAAGTGAAATGTTAAAGCATAAAGTTAGTCAGATCATGAAAAAGTAATGAGATAAGACATATTACAAAATAAAAGCACGTTAGCTGCAGCACTGAGCTAACAGAAAACTGAATGAACGATAAACTGCAATCAAACGTCCCTGGTGAAGTTGGCTAAGATGTGTTTTATTTATGTCGTTGACGCTTGATTTTTATGATTCAAACTGTCTCTATGCCAGCTTAGAATAAAAAAATGACCTAACTTACTTGCTGACGACGTCTTGTTCGTATGTGATCGTTTGAGTTTATTCCGTGTTTGCAGGAGAGTGTAGCTGCCAGTGTGACTGTGAGGTTTGCAGAAGTTAACTCAGCTCTAACGTTTCTCATGAGACCTTTACTTAATGACAGATCCAGCCCACTCTGCACCGGTCATATGCTTTCACACACACACATATGTATTGTGATTCATTTTATCTTACCTTTCTTTTCTTATGTCCATTCATTTTTCTAGTCGACAGGAAACAGTAACATTAATATTAATGGTGTTATACTATATATGATTTTACGTGCATCCTTATAAATACATTCATTTTATGTTATTCATATTGAATCTAGATTCCGTTATCTTGCAGAGTACTGTCACACTTTCTAACACTTCATTCAGTGTTTTAAAAGCGCGGTTTGCAATAAATAAACGGAGATCAGAGGTGGCGAGACGATCTTACACTTAACCCCCGCAGGCTTCCACCTCGCTGCCACCACGCTGGAGGACGACAGCTGCGTCAGCGCCAGCACGCTGAACGCTGAGCGCCGCGCCGGGAGTTTCACAAAGACTGGATCCATCAACAGCAAGATCACTTTATGCCATTTATCTAATTATCAATAGATGGAACTACTAGTAGGTTGGACAGCTTTCTGAAGGATAAACCCAGTCTGCACGGGCGGTGATGTCAGCGAGCTGCGAACTGAAAGAGTTTGAGTCAGCGAGTTCACGACCAACACGATAACAGCGGACTGATTGACGAGAAAGGAGACACTTGGGAAGCATTGGAGGATAAAGTCTGACAGCATTCAAACTGACCGCGCTCCCAGAGAAAGGACGAGTCAGGCACAGGTGATGTTCCTGTCCTGAAATATAACAAACCAAGGTCCATAAACGCTGGATTTAACGCTTAGATTTTTAGTAACTTACTCATTTTCAGCTGTTATGGTTGATTAATAAAAAAAAGACCTACTTTACAGATTTTTTTTTCTCATGTTAAGATTTGTAGGCTTAAATAAAAGGTCCAGGAAATTCAGTCAAGTGTTTCTGGCCCTTTCAGAGACACATTCAGCCTCTGAGAACAATGAATTTGAAATGAACTATTTTAAGTTGTATAGGAAAGACAGAAACAGATTTGGAGGATAGTAGCTTTATACATTGATGACAACATGGCAAACAAACTGAGTGTCTGATGATCTGGAAAGTGTGTGGGTTCAGTTACACCCGCTGCATGTAGGCCTGGGTTAGTGGGCTGTTGCTGTACAGAAGCAGCAGTATGGTGTATTTAGAACGAATCTGTGAAATGTTGGAAAGAGTAACTGAGGAAAATAAGGACCTCTTTTTATATATTAATTGGTCATCCACTTCCTAATAATGTTGTCTGTCTCAGAGGGTAATGGTTCCCGCCTGGATCACAGGTCATCATCATGTATTGATTATACACACGTTCATGAGAAAAGCTCAAATATTGCCTCTGTTCCAGTTGGTCATAGGGATCATAATCTAGGTTTGACCAAGAAAATGAAACCACCAAAAACTGCACAAAATATTTTTTGTTTATACATTCACATTGTACATTTTATTATTAATGATGTAAAGAAACTTCAGTGCACTGATATTTGCCTTGAGTCTGACCCTGATATAGCTTTAGCAACATTTCTTAAAAACGTCTGCTATCTTGCTCACAAACATGCCCCCTTAAGAAGACGAACTGTTAAAAAGAATTATGCACCTTGGCTAGATAATGAACTTAAAGTTGCAATAAGCCTGACTACCCACAAGAATGGGCCAGATATCATAAACTTAGAAATCAAGATACTAAATTGAATAGGTGAAAAACGAAAGTATATTATCAACACCGAGGATGCTGAGAAGGACAGCAAGAAGATGTGGAAAGTTTGAAAGAATATAATGGGGAGAGATCCCACTGTGGTGGAATGTTCATAAGTAAAGCTAAGCACATAGCCAATTATTTTAACTATTATTATAGCAATAAACTAACTAATTTAAAATCAAATTTGAGCAGCGGTGCGGAAATAATCCCAATTCCAAAAAATAAGAATGCTGTATGTAATGGTGCTAATAGTAGACCTATTAGTCTACTTCCAGAAGAAGACAAAAGGTTTGTTTCTGAATTGACTGGTGTATTACAACAAGATTTGCTGAATGTGCTTGACTGGATAAGCAAAAATAACATGATTCTAAATGTATCTATGATATTTGGCAGTAGACTACATTTGATCAATAGTCCACAACTGCCTTTTTCCATATCTGGATCAAAATTAGAACAGGTCAGTCAGATCAAATTACTAGGTGTTACCATAAATTACCACCTTTCATGGTCTCAGAATATTGACTTTATTAAGAAAATGTGAAAGGGCAAAGCTATGGCTAGAAAATACATTACTTCTATTCATGCATTAGTTTTATCTCACTGTACCGTTTAATCTGGTCAGCAGCTAATAAGACAGATCTTAACAGACTTCAGTTAGTCCAGAATAAGACATCAGGATTAGTGTTAAGATGTTCATACTATACTAGTATCGATCAAATGCAAATCAGACTTTTTTGGCTTCCAGCACAAGCTAAATTACACAATGGTTCACTTTTATTCATAAAGAAAGTAATACTGTTAAACACACCACATTTCCTCTCTGCTCAGCTGCAGTATCCTGATGCAATACACAATTATGCTACACGATTTAATAATTTAGTTATTCCTTGAGCCAAAATTTTAAAATTGTAAAATATATATTAAGAGCAACTTTTGAGTGGCATAAACTGCCTTATGTAATTAGTCAATATTCAAAATAAAAAAAAAACATTTAAAAAATCCATAGACACAGTTTTTAATCATTGTACATATTGTAACATGGTAATGTTGTGATCTGTTTTGATGATACTGACACTTGTGCATCGTGCTTAGTACATTTCCTCAAATGTTATTGACGCTTGCATGTTCATATTTTTATAATTCTAACGCGTTAATGTGTGACTCTCTGTAAGAGTCAAATTGTGTTTTGCATCTACTACATTGTGTAGTATGTTTTTATTAGATGTTACTTGTTTGTTTGGGCCCCAGAAGGATTACATTCCACTTGTGGAAGCTAATGGGGTTCCTAATAATTAAACAAACTGAACAGGAAGATTTTTTTAGGCCTTCATGTCTGCAAAGTGAGCTCTGATTTGAGAACTGATCTGATTGACCTGCTCTAATAAAGAGGCATTTAAGTTTTAATAGAGAAGTATTCACATAAGAGACTGTGGGACAGATATCGGAGACATAAAGGTACAGAATCTTTAACCACCAATGTAGCTATCTACAGTAAAAATCTGCTGCTCTACTTCCTCCTTTACCCCCTACAAGTGACAGCATGTTATAAACTTATCAGGTGTGACACCAGTGCCTTCCTTTATGAAGAAGTAAGCATATTAGTATAAAGATCTTAATACAGTTCTAGAAGAGAGTAAGGGGAACATGCACAACACTATTTTTATTTATTTGTATGTTGGTTTGGCTTTTCCAGTGCTTTATGTTTTTATTAGTGTTGGCATGTTTTTATTATTATTGGTTTAGTAGGTTATTAGTAGTTGCAGACATCACATAACTTAGTTCTAGCATTAGTTCATATATTATTGTTGCATTAACACATGCATGAGATATGGTTCGTTCTTTTGAATGATGATAGTTCATATAGTATTGCATGCATGGAGTCGTGCATAAAGTCATTATAATTCATGAAACCTTAACATGAGGCCTTACAGTTATTATTTTGCTGAGGCCTATTAGGATGCTATCAGTTGTTGCCATCTGCTGTCTCTTGTGAGTATTATGGTCCAATAGGAAACTTAATTCATAAGGTAGGGAGTTTCGAAATCATTTAGGGCTTCAGTGTGCATGACTAGTCTTTCAGACTTCTAGAGTGTCACCTCAGTATCTTGGTGTTTTTATGTGCAGCCCAGCAAATGAGACAAACAAATGCTACTTCCACTTTTAACACAGACCTTGTCCTGATTCTCCTCACAAATGAGTTATACATCTACTAAACAATGCAATTTGCATGATTATACAGATATAGCCATATTTCAACAATTTAAATGACACTAAAATCCTCACTAGGGGGCCCAATCTTCATAGAAACATCTGCAGGGAAAGGAGGGAAATTGTACTGATCTTCCTTGTCAGAGAGGCCCAGTGTTCAACTGGACTTCACTAAATTCCTATTTTAGCACATCAAGGGACTTGACGTTGTTTTGCCACAATAAATGATGTTTAAACTGCAATAAAATAAGATACAATTGCTGTTTACGCTTTACCCAGAAGATGGCAGTAATGCACCGACAGTGATACCCGATGCTGTGAAAACTGAGCGAAGAAGAAGCTGCAGCAGTAGCAGTGGCAGGAGAAGGCGACGGAGAAGAAGAATGACGAGAATGCTAAACGGAAAATAGAGGGGACGGAGTACTGTGTGGTGAACGTGAAATTGTCGCTGTTACCTCGAAATATTGCCATTGAACACAGCAGTATTTTATTCGCTAAACTATGACAGAGCCTCAGTCAGCGCTGTTGCTCAGGAGACAGCTTGCAGGTAATTGAACGCTGGCGTGAAGTGAAGCCTAGCGGGGGAACCCTGCTGTTAGCTGTGATTCAAACGATGGTGCTGGCGCAAACTGTTTTCTTGATCCTTCCACACTAACGTTTTGGTCCCATGACAAGTAAATTGCGTGGGGTTTACAGTAGTGCACGATATATTCCCCACTTGGCAAATAAACGCACTCAGTGTACTGGGACACCAGCTCATTTACATGTCTGTTTGACGCTGCATACTGATTTCAGTTGAAAGCCGCTGTCAGAATTCCCAATGACTTTCTACTATCGAGCTAGCTAAAAAGCAGTTAGCCTAACGTTAGCCACTAGCTGGATCGAATAATTGGATGTGTTTACAAATATGTTATACGACATGACAAGTTGTTTTTTGTATTTTTGGATAGGGTGATTGCTTGGTATGTGAATGCCTTAATGGTATTTACTATTTTTATGCATAAATTCAAGTAACGTTTCACTAGTTGAGCTATTTTGCCTTGCTAACCACATTACAATGTTAACATATTGACCAACCGCTACATCTGTAGGCTAACGTTAGCTGCTGTCACTGTTGTTAGCACAAAGCTAACAGGCTAATGTTAATCTCGCATTACCTCTATTCGACATTTTTGCAGAGTCAGCTGCGAATTAAATTTAGCTACTCTAATATTAGCCACTTTCCTAAAGCAATGGGGTTGAACAGATTATAGATTGTTTGGCTTTTATGGTTTGTAGTACTGATGTTATATTTTAGGCTTTGGTTTAGATTGCAAATTACACGTGTAAAAGGTCAGGAATTTTGGTTAGTTTCCAGGTCTATGGATCTGAATCAAATCTAAAGTTTAGAATTAATAGCATTTCAACCTACTGAAATACTGAGCTATGACAGTGGCTGTAAGATAAGAAAGTACCTCAATATTGCACACAGGCAGCTATTGTGAAACTATAAAAATATACACAAATAGAAAGCAGCCATACCGCAGCAAACATACTGTTCCTGTGCCAAAGCCTCACACATCATTTTTTTATAACAGATCTACATTAAAATACACACAATACTCATTTTTCCATAGCTAAGTAATGGATTACAATGCAAAATGTCAAATTGAGCCAATATAATGAGAACAGAGTTCTATTAATCATTGTGCTGATGAAATCCCAATGTATGTTGCAACATTGTATGTACATAATTTTATATACATGTCTTGCATTTACATGCTGTGTTCATGCACTGTGGCATTATATGTCAAGTTGACAAAGCCTGTAATACATTTTAGCACAGTAAGAGGAAATATTACAAGATTAATAACTTTCTTTCCTGAGTGATCTGAATATATTCACGTAACAATTTTGACGAACATTGGCTGAAATGTGTAGGTGGTATGGTGACAAATTTCTGCCTTGTGTTTCACCACTTTGCCAACTCTTAACTTCACAAATGGAGTTATATGTAATGTTAAGAGTTGCAAAGTAAGACATCTTGAGACTTGCAGTTGTGGGTATGTGTATTGGATTAGAGTATAAAGTCCTCTAAGACAGGGGTTATGTTGTCTCCAGAAGAGCATCACTCTAGTTAACTTATTGTACTTTTTTTGTATAATAATTATACTATACTAATAATTCAGGGGCCATTTCACATTTTTTTGACATTTGTTTTTTTATATGTAGAACTCAACAAAAACCCAGTGGAGGGATTCTCAGCAGGCCTGATTGAGGATAATGATCTATACAGATGGGAAGTCCTTATTATTGGGCCTCCGGACACACTATAGTAAGTCTGCTGCCATTTACAGCTGTTTATAGCTGTTTTCCTCCAAATAACTCTTACTATCATTATTTCTCTGGATTTTTTTTACAATCTGAACCTCCTATATTAATGTATGTATTTGAATTTTGTCGTTCACAGTGAAGGTGGTGTGTTTAAAGCTCATCTGACATTTCCCAAAGATTACCCTCTCAGGCCACCTAAAATGAAATTTATCACAGATATTTGGCACCCTAATGGTAAGTACACATGTAACACAATGTTAGAAACAAGTCATTACAAGCTATGTGCTGTAGTTTATTAACTGTCTAGTGATTTTTTTGTAGTATAAATAGAGGTATGACAAAGCTAATGCACCCCTGATATCTGAGTATATGTCATATACTATTTTTTACAGGTAAAGTAATTAAGGTTTTCATATGAATGTTTCATAGGTTTAGGCAAGTAAATGGAAATTGAGGTAAGTTATCGAATGCAGATAAACAAAGACAGACAAAGTCAAAATCCAGATTTTAATCTAGTGCAGAGTTTGTGATAGGACTTTGAAACTGCACTTCACCAATCATGTCTGTGCTGTTTAACAGAGCCTTAGCAGCGTTGCAGTGAAGAGTGGAGACTAATAGGAAAGGCTGAAACAGACAAAGTCCATAAGCTCGAGTCTGTAACTGCTACAAAATACTAAATTACATGCACCTTTTTTATCCACTCTGTCTATAAACAGTTTCATCAGTTAGTTTTGTTTGTTGATTGCTTTTACATGTGACATTTAACCCAACATTTCATAAATCAAATTCATGTTTTCTCTCTCCCCTCTAGTTGACAAGAATGGAGATGTATGTATTTCTATTTTGCACGAACCTGGAGAGGACAAGTACGGCTATGAGAAACCAGAGGAGCGCTGGCTGCCCATTCACACAGTGGAAACCATAATGATTAGTGTTATCTCTATGCTGGCAGACCCAAATGGTGACTCACCTGCCAATGTTGATGCTGCAGTAAGTTTACTTGTGAAATAGTTGATTTGAAATTATATTAAAGCATTTTTTGATGTGCATGTCATTAGATAGTCATATTAAATGTGTGTGTCACTTATTTGTCTTTACTCTTTTTCCTTTCTACAGAAAGAGTGGAGGGAGGACAGACATGGTGCATTCAAAAGGAAAGTTGCCCGTTGTGTACGAAAAAGCCAAGAGACTGCGTTTGAGTGATATATTTAGCAGCAAAGACCTAGCTTCATATTTTCAGGGCAAGTATACTGAATAAACCCTTAATAATACTTTTAAGGCATGAATCACAGCTTACATCTATTGTTCAGAAATGGCTGCTTGTTACACCAAGTAAACCTCCTCTGTAGTCTTGGTTCATCTTTGGCATATCAGACGCACATATCAGTCTTCTTTTTATGTCCAGGTAACTCATTCAGTGTTTTTCTTCAATTACACTGGCATCTGAACCCCCAGCTCAACAAGTGGCAGACTGATTAGCTTAAGACTTGAACAAATGAACTCTTTTATACACATTGACTCTGATTTGGACACGTTACTGGTGTAATGTTGCAGATCACCATTTGTGTCTGTTGTTGACGGTATGACTTGTCTTTTCAATCTTGCAGAGCCCTAACAATTTCTGTCATTTTCCCACAGTTCTCCAATTGAAAATCAACATGGCACTGTTTCCTGCCCTCTTCCACCCTGTTGCCAGGCTTGTCCTCCTTCATTTTGGCAGGAACAGACTGGCCACTGTAGGCTGCAATAGAACATAAGAGACTACCAAGGCTGAGAGAAAAACCGCCAAGCAAGTGCCAACTCAAAAAAGAAAAACGACAACAGCAACAAAAAAAACGCACCCGGAAGATGATAAACATTTTTCAAGTCTATGAACTGCTTCAACATTCAGGAAGATATTGTAAAGACATGTATATAGCACAGACTAAACTGGATAATATATAAGCTCCCTTTCCATCCATCAAGACACTTAGACCAAATACTAGCGCTGGTTCAGTAGATTTCTTTTTCTCCATTTTTCTCTCTCTCCAGTTCAAGCATGTATTAGTTCTCTTTAGATTATTTTATCAGGAGGTCTTGTATAATAGAAAGACGCTGTGATGCTGATGGATAAACGTCACCTGTGAAGAGCTCGACTGATTCAAGCAACACATGAATGATGTGACTGACGGGGTTTTTCGAGGAATACCGCCATATTACACAGAATACATACTTCTTCTTGTAGGTTCTTTATCATTATCGGAACTCAACATGGTACCTAAATGACTTTTTTTTAATCAGTTATGAGTATTAGCATCCTGCTCAGTTGATACGAGAAAGGCAGCAAACCCCTTAGTCTTTGTGCATGCTAAATTTTGTTGGATCTTTTTTCAAAAGTGCCTCCTTATAAAATGCCTGGCCACTTCACCCTGCATTGAACAAGTGTTAAAGATGTTGGAAAAAAGACAAAGAAATTGTGTACCACCTGTGTATGAATTTATTTAATAGCCAGTAAAACAGGGAATCAGTGTAATTAGGTAACAATTTTGGGTAGCAATAACTCCCTTAGTATGAATTGTACATGTCAATTTTTGATATCCTCATTCAATTTGAACTTCTCTCTAATTTTCGGTTTATGTGTGTTTTGTTTTTTTAAAGCAGCCTTTGTTTTTTCCCATCTGTGTTGTAGGAATTGTTATGCATGCTTTTATCTTATTTTGGTTTGTTTTTTTTGCTGAACCTTTCTGGGATTCTGTTTGTGAACGCTTCAAGTGTTTGTTTATACAGTGTGTGTGTTTCGTCACACTCTGCCCTGATCCACATTCTCGCCATCATTCTGCTCACTGAACTATTGCAGTTTTGCCTAATGTACAAAAACAAAATACTGATGTATATTTTTCATGTTATGAGCCCTGTCACCTGTAGTGAGTTCTTCTAAAAATATGATTTTTTCTTTTTTTTTTTTTTTCAAAAATCTCTTTGTGTATTTAATCGAGCTGTGTTTTGGACAAACATTGCTCATGACAAAGACAACAGAAACCTTTTATGATCACAACAGTGTTTTCATTACACAAATCACAGAATAGTTTTTTCCAGGGTTTATTTTTCTAGTTTTTAAGGCAAATGTTCCAAAGATATTACACATATATTTAGGCAGTAAGATGATTTCTTAAGTTAAAACTAAATTTCTAATTGTTTTAGAGGATTGTGCCACAAACATATCCTTGTTTGTTTTCCATGAACAGTGGAACTCAAGTGTTTTTGTTAAATTGACACATTTTACTTCTGCGGAGATATAGTGACAAAGTGATGTCACTAGATGATGATGACACACCACTTCTCCCAACATGTGAATAATCAAACCTACTGTAACTTTATGGCAAGTGAAATGTATACAAAACATATTTCTAGTTGAGGTTCACAGGCTCATGGGGGTGTGTAAACATACTGTGTCTCTTGCCCAGTCTTGCCTCCCTGCAGGCACACCACCATCATTTCTGGCTTTTGTTGGCACACAAACTTGACCACACGTGATTTTCCATTCCCGTCTTCTCAAATACACAATAGGTAGTGCTCACAAACAAAATGAATGAAAAGTGAGCATCAGCAATGATCAGACCTAAGCTGAGACAGGACTGTCTGAATAGTATTCTTGTTTCCATCACACAGTGGGTAACTTTGATCAACTAAATGTTTTATTGTAGCATGTATCTGCCTTATGCTCAAAATATACAATTTCTTAAAAAGTCAGAGGCATATTAACATGGACACATTGTCTTGCATTGTTAGTGTGAGGAACTGAGTTGACTGTGTTTTTGTATCCTGTCATTTTACATTTACCAGGGGCACCTGAAGGCAACTCAGTTTTCACAGCTGTTTAGCAGTTTGAGTTGGAGGCATATACTGTATCGTCTTGGATCTTGCAACTCTCCTCGTTAGATTAAAAATATTAAGTTTTGTCACTCACTGAATAACCGAGGTGGTTGTCATCTAGAACTGTTTTTGTAAGTGGTAAAGGAAATCCCTTAATTAGTACATTTTAGCGTGGAAAATCCCTTTAGTATAGAAACGCATCGGAATTACATAACGAATTAAATAACAGATACAAAATTATACATAATGATCAAATTAACTTAATCGATGGGGATTAGTTATGATCGTGATAGGCTTTAAATTAACGTGTTTTGAGAAGCACTTGAACGCAGCGCCGCTGCCTACTATCCGCCTCTTTGTCGTATCGCGATAGAAACCATCGGGCTGCGAAGCTAAGGCTGAGCAACATGGCGGAAGGTATGAGATTGATTTTTTTTTACTATGTGGTACACTCCCTATTATAGTCGTATGCTTATAGAACTGTCAGCCGAATCAACTGGTGTCTTGGCGGGGTAATAATGCATGAGTCTTTTGTAGCTGAACATTTAAAACACCGCGACACCTTCTTCTTGTCACCCCGAACCTGCCAGTGAGCGGTCTCTCGTTAGCGCTCGTTAATGTTGCTAGCTGAATTTCATAGCTACGATTAAGCTGAGCCGGGCTACTAATGTTGTTGGTGGCTTGGGCTGAGGGCAATATTTTGCTTGCAACGTAGTTGGGTCTCCTACGTGAAGATAAAACACAATTTACTTATAAAATTATCAAGTGGTGCTGCTGCTAAGTGATTCGCTAGACATCAACGTCATGGGTCGCATCAAACTGTGTAACATTACATGATCCAGCTAACATTTCATGACAGTTAACGATCTGTGAACTGATGGAGTTTTGTTCTTGAAGATCAAAAATTATGTACGTTCTGCTAAACGTGGGGTTAATGCAGGTCAGGAGACTTAACAAGAAAGGGTTAGGTGTTACAGCATGCCAGGTATCATCTGCACCACCTGACAGAAGTGCCATGGCTAAGTGCACCATCTATATTTGGCCTAGGTTTAAGGGGAAGGCTGCTGTGTGTTGCTCTTCAAGGGAAATCTTCTTACGAACATGAGTCCAGACAACAAACAGTCCGATCTGTGCTGCTGTTGTCTATATAACTGCTTAGTTTCTACTGAGAACAAGGTATATATTTTGGACATCAGTCTATATCTGAGACAAATCATCTTTTTGATGAAGAGGGAACGCTGAGATGGCACATTTCTCTGTCCTCTCTCGTAAACCGTTGCGAGACAAATCATCTTTTTGATGATTTGTCTGTGTATTATTGTGTTTGAATTGACTTTTCCAATGTATATATTTTGTTCTCGGTGGCACAGTCTGTGAGCATTTGTTTATTTTTGTATTTACAAAGACTAATTCATGTTCATCCCAATGTTAAGGCTTTCATATGATTGTCTTATGAGGAATCTCCAAAGCCTGAGATGTATATATGTTCTGCAGATTTAAACACCTGTTAAATCCTGGAAGATGGTGGAGTGTAGTAAATTATTAGAATTTGTCCAGTGTCTAGGCAGTTGGTCTTAAGCTGCTGCTTGACTCCTGTGTTGAGCTGATCATGTGGTTGTCAGACACACCCTTTCTGTTCCTCATGACCAGTAGCAACGGTTTACGAGAGAGGACAGAGAAATGTGCCATCTCAGCGTTCCCTCTTCACTAAAACTTTACTGCTTTAAAGGAAGGAAATGGGCCTCAGTGAAACTGTGGAACAAGACATGAATCATTATTTTTGTAACAAGAAGATCTGTAGAAAGGGCCTTTCACTTAGAAGAACAGGATAAACTATGCTCATTAGATTCTGACACAGCTTTTAAGATTTTGCCTATTGTAGGGGAAATTATGAAACTCTTCCGTGTCTGTGAGAATTGTTCTTAACAAGAAATAAGCCGGTGTTAATAATAGAGAAGTAACACTACAAATCACAATTTTCAAACCATTATTACTGTAGGTGAAAATCCATCTCACACTTTTTTGACACCTCGTGGCTTTATTCCGTGTCATATTGTCATTGCCAGTATCTTTAAACTGGAAGGATCATTATATTTTGAAAGTATATATCATTTAAAATCTATTCCAAACAGTAGTTGGACAGTAATCAACTGCAAACTGTATTCAGAAATAGGCCTTTATAACCTATTTTTTGTGTCTTGCTTTGTCCTCTGTCTGCTTCTTCCACCTTGATGTGGAACAGAGGAGGTGGCCAAGCTGCAGAAGCATCTGACCCTGCTCAGGCAGGAGTACGTGAAGATGCAACAGAAGCTGGCTGACACGGAGAGGCGCTGTGCGGTGCTTGCTGCTCAGACGTCTGGTCAGGGCTCCTCTACCCCCACATCTTCAGACACTTTCATCAGCCGTCTGCTGGACATCGTGGCCGACCTCTATCAGCAGGAACAGTACAGGTGAGGCTGGATTTTATGTTCATAGGTTTTGTTCAGATGAATTACATTTTGCTAATCCAACAGTCCTGAAAATGTTGTATGACTTTGTGTCTGATCTGGGTGTAATGTAGTGACACAACTCAATATTGCTAATGCTATATTGCAGTTGATGGGCTTGTAACATAACACTTGAAAGCCTGTGACTGTGTAAGTCATGTTTGAGTAATGCTGGAAGATTTTAATCTGTTGCAAATATTCTTTATTTGCATGTGTCTACATAATTGAAAACCTAGGATATTTGTGACTTGTACCTGTACCTGGTTACTCAGACATGGATGTGTTGGTTCTGCAGTGATCTGAAAGTGAAAGTTGCAGGGAAGAAGCTCAGTGCCCATAAGTTTGTGTTGGCTGCTCGCAGTGATGTCTGGAGTCTGGCCAACTTTTCCTCCACCTCTGAACTGGACCTATCAGGTGAGCACCCCTGATTTGATATCACTGTGTCCCTTGACTGTGAGCTTGTTCGGGTTAATAAATGATGACTGAGTGTTTATTTTGGGTTGTGGGTTGTGCAGATTGTCAAAGTCCAGTACTGGGTTCTTCTGACTGGGTCTTGGCCTTTATTTTCAAGATGAAGTAGTAATTTGATGTTATTATTCAAATTGCCTAAATTATTGTTTTTATAATTGATCAATCTGTGTAATGATTGATTCCCAGACTGCAAACCTGAGGTTGCCCTGGCAATGTTGCGCTGGGCATACACCGATGAGCTGGAGCTCAGTGAGGATGATGCCTTTCTTATTGAATTAATGAAGCTGGCAAACCGCTTCCAACTTCAGCTGCTCAGAGAGAGGTTAGCACAAGTGCACTTTCTTTTTCTTTGAGTACTACTTGTTACTTGTTATTAGTGACTAGATTACTTTTGCATAGCGTTTAAGAGAGCAACACATGTGGCTTAACAGGCTGAAAATGCATCTGTTTTTTTTCACTGCGGTAGATGTGAAAAAGGTGTGATGTCCTCGGTAAATGTCAGGAACTGCATTCGCTTCTACCAAACGGCAGAGGAGCTAAATGCCACCACCCTGATGAACTATTGTGGGGAGATCATAGCCAGTCATTGGGTGAGTACTTTCACACAATGTTTGTACATGACCAGCTGAGCAGCTGTGTGTGTGTGTGTGTGTGTGTGTGTGTGTGTGTGTGTGTGTGTGTGTGTGTGTGTGTGTGTGTGTGTGT
>JAUYWH010000006.1:4042817-4079854 GCA_034779795.1 Ctenopoma multispine
TGTGTGTGTGTGTGTGTGTGTGTGTGTGTGTGTGTGTGTGTGTGTGTGTGTGTGTGTGTGTGTGTGTGTGATGAATGGACAGTTTTTCTTCCTTTTTTTCTGACTAGATCATACAAGTCTGCTATCTGCTCTTAGATGTCTGGGTTATATTACCACCGTTTTTGTCAGTGCTGAGAAGGAGTGTAAAACATCTTGACACTGAGATCTAAACCATAAACCTGCTGCCAGCCTGTTGCAGACATGCCACCGCTCCAGGATGTTCCAGGAGTCTGCCACATATTAATAGTGGCTCTCTGATGCCTGCAAATTATTTACAATCTTCTATTTCCTCTCCTCGGGTTGTAAGCCCTATCACTTGCCTTTGTGTGCAAGAAAATGTGTTAAGAAAGTGGCAGAGAGTCTATACTGAAACTACCAGTATGTACTAGTAGGGAATGGGAGACTGGGTAATCTGAAATACTGAAACTGTAAATGTAACAGAAATGTAACGTTTGGTTTTGCCTGGTTTCTTATCCTACAACAGTCTGATTGTGTGCTGCTGTAGACTGGTTCACATGAGTATGAACACTTGATTTTTGTAGATGGCGTGCAGCCTTCCACATCCTTAGTGCTGAAGCAGTAAAGTCACTATACCAATGTCACCTTGTGCTTTACTGTGGGTTCACCTCCATACATTTATTAATGTTTGACAGATCTAAGACATGTTGTCTCATCAGTGTGTCGTGTGTCATCATAAGGATTTATGATACAACAAATCGATGGAGGTCACAGCTCTTTTCTTTTTTTATTGACTGTGTCAATCATGAAAGTTTTTTTTAGATGATACTTGAAGTTTTCCATAATCATCCAGTTCGTATATTTTACACTGTTTTTTTTGTGTGTTGGCTGTAATTCATTAGGATGATCTGAGGAAAGAAGATTTTAGTACCATGAGTGCCCAACTTCTGTACAAGATGATCAAATCTAAAACAGAATATCCTCTCCACAAAGCTATCAAAGTTGAACGAGAAGATGTGGTTTTTCTTTATCTTATCGAGATGGACTCCCAGGTCAGTGAACTCCAGACAATGTAATACATGATCTGTGATAAAAATGTACGATTTTTTTCCCATTATGCTACAAACAGGTTTTATGTTTTGCTTTTTTGTTTTTAGCTACCTGGAAAGCTAAATGAACTGGACAACAATGGGGACCTGGCACTAGACCTGGCGCTCTCGCGTAAATTGGAAAGTATTGCCACCACTCTGGTTAACAACAAAGCTGATGTGGATATGGTGGACCAGAGTGGCTGGAGCCTCCTGCATAAGGCCATCCAAAGAGGTATGGAGTCACTATTTAACTATTAATTATCCAAAAAGCTGTGGTCCAGTCTAAACCTCTTGACTCAGTTGCTAATGTGTTAAGCTAACCTAACTCCTGACAGCATCCACTTGGTCACATTCAGTAAGCAATGTATGTGACATGTCTCTCTGTCCTACAGATGTGGTTACTGTTTGAACATTGGATTTTTAGAAGTTAATATTAGTGGTTAACAGGTTTTTCAAAGGCCAATGCTGATCTCTAGAGAGCAGGGAGGCGTCTACTTTACAATTCTGCTATGTTATAGTTTTTGGAAAAAAAAAATTATTGAGCTGAACTGAATGAATTCAAAACCAGTATTAATTCGACAGCAGCAACAGGAGTGTCTGGTAAAACTTTGTGTACTGTATTTTTAAGTTATCAAATACACACAGTTGGCACTTTATTAGGTACACATAGTTAAAAGTAATCCAGTGTAATAAATCCTCACTTTGTGAATGTTCAAATATATTACATAATAGTCCTGACCTTAAGATTTTGGGTGAAGTTTAAAAAAAAATAAAGAACATAGGAATCAGTCACTATTGCTCATTGATCCTCTGTCTTCCTCTCTACTGCTTTATTTAGAGTTTAGACTTGCTGTCAGACAGAGGGTCCACCAAATCATGTTTGCTTAACGGTTACTATACAATAGTCTACAGTCAATCTCCCCTGAGCTCAGTCTGTTCTCCTGCCTGCTGTTTGCTCCGTGTGGTGGAGCTGAGTGTTGCCCTCAGTCACAGATACAGCCACAGAAAAAGGCTGCAGCACAAAGACTATTTTCAGAGCCGCTAATCTCACTCACTGTTTTTTTTCAGGTACTAATAAAATGGATCCAGTTGAGTCACTCGCACACATGCTTAAATGACCACCAGATTTTTTTCTCCTCTAGACGACCACTAGTCAACACATAATAAGCAGAATTTCCTGACTGTTGATCTTTATTGCTCTCCTTGCAGGTGATGAATTTGCCTCCATCTTCCTCATTCGCCACTCAGCTCAGGTGAATGCAGCCACAGTTGGGGCTGTGGAAACCCCACTTCACCTGGTCTGTTCTTTCAGCCCCAAGAAACATTCTGCAGAAGTGATGAGTGGCATGGCACGGATAGCAGAGGCACTGCTAAAGACTGGAGCCAACCCCAACATGCAGAACAGCAGGGGAAGGTACTGTTGGTCACTGGGCTTTCTATTTGTTAGCTTTGTTAGTTGTTAGTAGCCTGCTGACCTTGCAAATTACTGTGGCACTTCACCTTTATTTATTTATTTCTTTTTATAGAACCCCGTTGCATGAAGCTGTGGCATCAGGGAATGAGCCAGTGTTCAACCAGCTTCTCCAGTGCAAACAGTGAGTTACATTTTACTACAGAGGTTTTAGAAGAAGATTGAAATCCTCTCCCTAGACTTTATGACAATATGTTTTATTCTTTAATGGACCACAGAGACTTTAAATAGTTCAACACACTGGGAGCCACTGGGAGTTGGTAACAGTGGCAGTGTTACAAGGTCTTTTCAACACATTTCTCCTAAGTAACAAGTTGAAATCAAGTCACTATTTTTGACTTTGTAAAACTGTTTCATCCTACATGCATATCGAATTTATTAAGTTTGTCTCTGACACACACCAGTACTTAATCACACAGGCAAGAAAAAGTTTGGAAACACCTGCTTGCTTATGTATTATTGTAAGGTCAATCACAATAAATGAAACACATTTATTTGAAGCATTTTAACCTTTAGTTTAATCAGAAATAATTTTGCAGAAATACCCGCCTGACAAATCTGTGGCGTTCTACTGATCAGATATGCATGTGTGTCAGGCCTTCTGCAGCACTTCCCAAAAGTCTGCTGTGCTGGTTGGGCAGCTGCTCCCAGACCAGCTCAAAAGGTTTTCATATCTAGTCATTGAGCTACTGCGCCATCACATTCTAGCAGCAGAATGCCAGGGGTCATTTTATTGCTGCAAAATGTAACTATCCCTAATCAGTGGTTGTCCAGAGGGAATGACATGCCTCTTCAGTATGAAGTGGTATGCATGCTGATTGAGGTTGCCTTGCACACAGTGCAGATTGCCCAGTCTCCCATTCCCAAAGCATCCCCAGATCATCAGGTTTCCACCGTGTTGCACTGATGAGTTTTTTTCTTGGCACCTCTGTCCATGAGGGCACCTGACCTCTCGTATGGATATTGTCTGTACACACTGGTTTCGCTCTTGTTTTATTCAATGATGCAGTCAATTCAGGAGCAGTGAGGCATTTGTTTCTCTGGAACACTAGTGGAGGAAGAGCAAAATGTAAGCTCAAATTGTTGGTTAACTGGACATGAATTTACAATAATGTCATGGTGCTTCCAAACTTATTATGGCCAGTGTCAGATTTTTAGACTGTCAGGGCTAAAACATCAGTGGAGATGTTATTTTAGTGATGTGAAAGGAATCTGTCACTAAACAGTTTGGTTAAATACTGCTATCATTAAGTTAAGTCATATCATTTATTTTGTAAAATAATCTGCACAGTGAAAACTTTGACTCCTGTTATTGATCCAACACCTGATCCAGAGCTTAGATCAGGTGAGGGCAGGTGTTTCCCACCATGTCCTGACATCTTACAGTCAGTGGAGACCAACTGCAGCACCCGTAGAATTATTTTAACTGACTCCAAAATCTGTGAAAGCCTTTGTCTCATGAGGTTATTGATGCTCACATCTGTGCATAACTTGCTCATCTCTGTGCTGCTGCCACCGTTACTCTACAAACCAAACACCACGGCTGCATCAACGGCAAATCTCCCGGTGATGGTCGTAGTCCCTACAGGAAGTTGCAGTGTAACAAACACAGGTTTAGCCAGTAACAGAATCTGGAAAGGTTATTCAAAATATTGCAGGGCATTTTTGATATTTGTAGGCAGTTACATCTTTTTCATCATTCATTCATTCATTGAGAATACACCTCACTGTACTGACTAGCTGAACTTTAGTTTGCAACACTGTGTGACACCAACACTGCGTGTGGAGGTTCTGTGGTATCTAGGCACTAAAACTAGGTACATCATCAGATTTGGATTAGCCCCTGTTTTTCAAAAAACAGCTTGCTGATAGCAACAGTTAAATAAATGAAAGATATTTTCAAGTCACAGAGTCTCATTCAGTTGACTTTTTAAATTGTGTTGTACTTTACCAGTATAAATAAATCTGAATATCTGTTTAAAAGTTAGAAAGGTTGTCGATTAAAACAGTTGCAGTTCAATGTCGTGTTGGTTTTAAAAAGATTTCCAGGTATTGAAAAAGTATTAAATTCAACCTCAAGATTTCTGTATATACCCTGACGTCACTGGCCATCATTTCACTGCACAGATGAACCTTGTATCCTTTGCATCTTATTAGGCTTGACCTGGAACTCAAGGACCATGAAGGCAGCACAGCCCTGTGGCTCGCCCTGCAGTATATTACTGTCTCTTCAGACCTCTCAGTAAACCCATTTGATGATGATGTACCCGTAGTGAATGGCACTTCTTTTGATGAGAACAGCTTCGCAGCACAACTTATCCAGAGAGGAAGCAACCCTGATGCACCTGACACTACCACAGGTGCTTTCCAATCACCTCACTGCACAGTCATTTCTTTCTAAATAAATTGGTGCTTATATCTTAAACACATTTTTGTCTTCATCTCCCTTTGTGTCCTCATTTTGTCCTCCTCTTTAGAAAACTGCCTCATGCAGAGAGCAGCTCGGGCAGGCAATGAGGCAGCTGCTCTTTTCTTAGCCACTCATGGGGCAAAGGTCAACCACGTGAACAAACTGGTGCGTACGAACCTTAACACATAAACACATAAAAGCCAAACATTTACTTATTGTAGTGTGCATGTGGTATGTTTTTAGGTCACAAATAATGACTAGAGTCAGTTTTATAGCTGCAGAGCTTAACTGAAATATCATGTTGTATCTTTAAATCATTAGATAAAGATACCTTTCTTTTTGTATTACTTAAAAATCTCATCAATCCTTTTACTTTCTTTCAGGGTGAGACCCCACTTCATACCGCATGCCGCTGTGGCCTGGCGAACCTGACAGCAGAGCTCCTTCAGCAGGGGGCCAACCCCAACCTCCAGACACAAAAGGCTCTCCCTGACGACACCCTTGGCGTGGCTATGCAGACGCCGCTTCACATGGCCATTGCTCACAATCACCCAGATGTGGTGTCTGTCATCCTCGAGCAAAAAGGTCAGTATATGTTCTGACAATGAGATGCATTTAAATGTTCAGACTACACTGCAAACACAGCAGGTGTGTTAGGCTGCACAAGTTCTAAATGATGTTTGCAAAAATGAATTCATCCATGTATTTCTTCCTTGATTTGATATAGCCAATGCACTTCATGCCACCAACAACTTCCAGATCATTCCAGACTTCAGTCTCAAAGACTCAGTGGACCAGACGGTGCTGGGCTTGGCCCTTTGGACAGGTACCCATCAGCACTCCTAATAGTTGATCCTGCATTATCAACATTATAATTTGAAGGAATAACCTTGGTACTGGTTTGCAAGTTAATCCATAGATGTGATGTATAACATGTACCTGTCTCTGTAGGTATGCACACTATAGCAGCTCAGCTGCTGGGCTCAGGGGCTTCTATAAATGACACTATGTCTAATGGACAAACCCTGCTTCACATGGCCATTCAAAGACAGGACAGCAAGAGTGCCCTCTTCCTTCTTGAGCATCAAGCAGACATCAATGTTAGGTAATACTGCAGCAGTAAAACATTTGAATGACTCTTTTTAGACTTTAAAGCCTTTATTGGTTAGCTTACAAACTCAATCATGGTACACCTATTTTCTTTATTTGAACCACAGTCAAGGATACTTTTAGTGACACTTATTAAATTACTTTATAAATCACAACTGAAGATTTGCCACAAAATACTGTAGTTTTAAATTTTATGTTTTTTTTTATTACATGCCTGTAAAATCCCTCTTCAATTCTTCTGTTACAAAGACAAATTCATTTCAGTATTATATAAATTAATTGCTAGTTCCTAGTTTAAAAAGTTTGAGAGAATTTTAAACTGTTATTAGAGTCCTAGAAACTTCTGTATTTAATCCTGATTTTTGTTTTTCTGCCATTAGGACTCAGGAGGGACAAACAGCACTACAGCTGGCCATAAGTAACCAGCTGCCACTCGTGGTAGATGCCATTTGCACAAGAGGGGCTGATATGTCTGTGGTAGATGACAAAGGTGACCCTCCACTGTGGCTGGCTCTTGAGAATGGCCTGGAAGATATTGCATCCACATTGGTGAGGCAAATGTTTACACAACCAATTAAGAGATGATGGTCCCCTTTTGAGGTAGTAAACTATAACTTAAAGATAAAATAAAGAAATTTAACAAGATGCCCCAAGGAAATAACATACGCATACCCTCTCAACATTTTTAAGCACCCTGAATGTGCAGTGAAGTCTTGGTATAGGCAGTATATGTACATGTACATATTTCTGTCTGGGAAACAATAGTATTTTCTTGCATTTTTACTGTTGGTCTCTTGTTTGTCCCACCTAGGTTCGCCATGGCTGTGATGCCACTTGTTGGAACACAGGGCCCTCTGGCTGCCAGCAGAACCTCCTGCACAGAGCTGTTGATGAGAATAATGAGGTCTCTGCTTGCTTCCTCATCCGCAGGTCTGCCAGTTCTCCTTACCATAAGGCATTGAGAAAAATAATCCCATACATCCATTTGACAAGACTGTAATTTTATCAATTAAAATATGCCTAACACAAATGTTTCCAATTAAAATGATGGTCAAGATGTAAATATAATCAAACCAGTCTATTTTTAAGATGGATGTACTGAGATCAATGTAGCTAGTTGTCTTAACTCACTGTCTGTTTTGTAGTGGGTGTGATGTGAACAGCCCCAGGAGGCCAGGCCCGAATGGGGAAGGAGATGAAGAAGCCAGAGATGGACAAACACCCCTTCACCTGGCAAGCAGCTGGGGATTGGAGGAGGTGGTGCAGTGCCTTCTAGAGTTTGGAGCAAATGTTAATGCACAGGTCAGTTCCTCCGCATCAGAGAGTCCATTTTTTGTCTAATGCTATTGAGAGTGACTTAAGAACATGCTTTTTTTTGTCTGTCAATTTGTCAGGATGCAGAGGGCAGAGCTCCTATCCATGCTGCCATTAGCAGCCAGCACAACGTCATTATACAGCTCCTCATTTCCCATCCAGACATACGTCTTAACATTCGCGACCGTCAGGGGATGACACCGTTCGCTTGTGCCATGACACACAAGAACAATAAGGCGGCAGAGGCTATTCTCAAAAGGGAGCCAGGTGCTGCTGAACAGGTAGCACTGACGTAAATGCATCAGTGTGGCTTTATTTAAGGGTCATGTACATCTGAGTAGTAATCTCTCCTGACCTCACACTTGTGTTTCTGTCCAGGTGGATAACAAAGGGCGGAATTTCCTCCATGTGGCTGTACAAAATTCAGACATAGAAAGTGTCCTGTTCCTCATCAGCGTTCAAGCTAATGTCAACTCCAGGGTTCAAGATGCAGCCAAACTCACCCCTCTCCACCTGGCCGTTCAGGCTGGATCTGAGATCATTGTTCGCAACCTGGTACAAAGCTAGCATTTTATTGCTTCTCTGCATTTACTATTCATGACAGTTTAGTTGTTAATGAAATGTTTGTGTCGTTTCTAAATGGTTTTCATTTATTTATTTATGCTTCCAGCTGCTTGCTGGAGCCAAAGTAAATGAGGTGACCAAACACAGGCAGACAGCACTACATTTGGCTTCCCAGCAGGACCTGGCCACTATCTGTTCTGTGTTGCTGGAGAATGGAGTAGACTTTGCTGCTGAGGATGAGAATGGCAATAACGGTACTTTGCGTTATTTGAAATTATTGTTTTCATATGGAATTCCTTCATTAAACATGTTGAATTCAAGCTCAATGCCATAATACATAACACATCAATTTAGAGCCCCATCTATTTTTTTAGCCTCTGTTTCACTGAGAAACAGCACAGTAGCTTTATCAGTCTCTATCTGTCATAAACTTAGTTGCCTCCCAAATACAAACATTCTGTTTCTCTAGATAAGAAGTGCATATATATATTTAACTGCAATGTTCAAAATAATGACAGCACTTCTCTGTAGATATTGCTATGTTCAGAGTAATGATTCCTCTCAGCTTCAGTAACTTCATTCTTCCTGCTGTCTCACCAGCTCTTCATCTGGCTGTGATGCATGGCCGCCTTAACAACGTCAGAGCGCTTCTCACAGAGTCCAACATTGATGCTGAGGCCTTCAATCTCAGGTTCATTCAGTTTGCTTTATAGTCTGATACTATTTCTTTATGATCAAATTGATAGTAATGATATCTTTGGGAAAGATGACAATGACGAAGTGCAGGTAATTGTGTAGGAAGAGTAGAAATATCATTATTGTAGACAGTGGAAGCTTTTTAAACATACATGAAACAATTATGTTTCAAAATAGCAGGTGATATTAGACTGTACAATGTAGTTTCAGCCTGCATGTTTTTTGTTTTTAGGGGTCAGTCCCCAATGCATGTCCTGGGCCAATATGGGAAAGAAAACGCTGCTGCCATTTTTGAGTTGTTCCTGGAGTGTATGCCTGAATACCCTCTGGACAAACCAGATAATGAAGGGAACACAGGTAACATACTGGCTTAATTATTTCAGTTCGCCACATACACATAAAGACGCTAATGTTAACAGTACACTCACAAAAGATTGACTGTGACCTGTGTTTTATTGCAGTTCTGCTCTTGGCCTACATGAAAGGAAATGCAAACCTGTGCCGTGCCATTGTGAGGGCGGGGGCTCGACTGGGCGTCAATAATAATCAGGGCATCAACATTTTCAATTACCAAGTTGCAACCAAACAGTTGCTCTTCCGCCTTCTAGGTAAGTTTTTACACTTTATTAGGTATCAGGATTTACCTTATACTGTATTAAAGTAACTAGCCCATATTAGGTGACATGGTCAGATGGAGATCACATTGAAGCTTTTTTTCACGTGTTTAGATATGCTTTCCAAAGAACCTCCTTGGTGCGATGGCTCAAACTGCTATGAATGTGTTGCCAAGTTTGGTGTAACGACACGGAAACATCACTGGTTAGTAGCAATGCCTTTTTATAGGTGTAAAGTGAATAAAACATTCTTCCTTTTCACTTATGTTGTCATTATCTATCAAACTGTGTAACTAATCCTGGGTCTTCTCCTCCAGCCGCCACTGTGGGCGTCTGTTGTGCCACAAGTGCTCTATAAAGGAAATACCTATCATCAAGTTTGACTTGAACAAGCCGGTGAGGGTGTGTGACATCTGCTTTGATGTACTAACTCTGGGTGGGGTATCGTAATGGCGTCGCCTGGATATCCTCCATCCTCTGACACTGGCCATGCCAGGCCCAACTTGGCACAGTTATTCAGGCACACCAGGAGAAGGGACATCCGTAGCAGGACATACTAACCAGAGATTCCCAGACTGTTGAGGACGGTCGCCTTTTTACTATTCCAGTCTGTGAAAAACTATTAAGGGACAAATAGAAAGTGAAACATTGTCTTTTTGTTTGCGTTTTAATCAAAGTATCTTAAAGTGGGTATAAACAGCTCTCTAGCTCAGTGACAACTGGAGTTAGTTTGTTAATCAGTTTTTCCAAGTCCAATGATGTTCCTACTGATTGGCTCGTATTATGACGAGCAGGAAAACTCCTGATGTACACAATTCAATTCACTGATAAACATTATAATAATTATATAATTATTAGTAATGAAATTACCTTCAGAATGGGATTTCCTGCTCTGTTGGTATATTTCACTATCAGCAGCCTTCATGCTATGTGACCTGCCCGTAGACAAAAGATCGCTGCTTCAAAATAATTATTTCAATTCATATAAGAGCTGAGGCTGCTGTCACCTATATAATGCCCCTATATCACTACATCTACAAGGACTAAATATTCAGTTCTTAATAATCTTTGAATCCTCTGTTGCTCTGACTGTGTGCTTACTGGATGACGTGAGACAGATGAGGATTTAAAGAGAAAGCAGCTCTACTTATTATTTTTTTAATTTCTTTTCCAAATGACACAAAATCTGTTTTGTTCGATTCATAATTATGTCAATGACATTATATTAAATTTACCTTTAGAAAAGAAAGATGGCACAGACAGAGAAAGATGAACTTCTTCATGTAGGTTTGTATTTCTGTTTTGATACATATGTATCATTTTGAACGCTAAATGCACTGGAAATGCATGGCAAGTTGGGAAAATGTGACCCAAGAATTTTATGATGAGAGAAATATAAATAAGATCCACGTGAAGAAGAGAATTCCCTTAACAGTTCTAATCCCCAGAAATGCCTATTATGTCTACATATGCCATTTAATTTGTAGCCTTTGCGTATCAGTCATAAATCATATCTGTCACCAAATGATTACATTCCATTTTTGACCTGCCAGGAGGTTCCCCCGGGAAGTTGTGATCATAGTCCTAACAATGTTGCCTCAAGTCAAGTTGTTGTCTTGACCTGTCACATTCAACGCTTCTTGATTTCTAAGCCTAATAGGTGCACTTTATCAAGATCACATGACATTTCTGATCATTGGGGAGAATGTGGAGTAGAGGGATGGCCAAGTAGTGAGGCCTCTAAGTATTATTAAATTGTACAGATAAATGTGTGATATTTTTGACCACTACAACTGTTTTGTACTTTAATGCAGTTTGTGCTTGTCATTGTGACAAACCTAAATCTTGCCTCTGTTAATCTTTTATGCACATTGTTTAATCTTTTATGCACATTCTATTGTATCTGTATGCTCAGATATCTAGCCTGTCTCTTCCTGGTGTATCCTTTTAGAGAAAGGGAGGACAACTTTACATAAAGGTCATCAAAAACAATGGCACTGAGATTTCTTCATTCATTTTTTAAGATTTTATTATGACTAACTTAATTATTGTGATTTACTAGAAAAACATAATATTACATCCAAATATACATAACATTAAAAAGTTTGTCGATAAAACCGGGCCATTAATAGGTCCTTTTTCTGGGCTGAGCAAGAGACTAGTGCTCTCTAAAGGAGCATGAGTCAGCATGTAGTGGGCAGCCTTCATATTTCTGCAGGTTGGGGTCTTCCTCTGCTGCCAGTGGGTCTTCAACACAGACGCAACGAACACCACTGGATCCCGGAAAGAAGAGCTTCCGTGGGACACCAGCCCAGTCTCTTTCCACTCCACCACTAGAGAGAGAGAGAGAAATCAGACCTGAAATAAATCCTGATTCATACCAATCACGCATGACATCACATTATTGCAATCATGTGTCCTGTAGGTTTGTTAATATTTTATAAGATGAGCTATTTCCATACCTCTTAGTGGAGCACCAGACTCTGCTTCCACTGGCAGCGCTCCACTCTGAGTTGCATGCTGGGAAGCGTAGCATCTCAGCCTCAGACTGGCTCTTGATTCTCTTGCCTTCTGCTAGAGACGCTTCTACCTGCAACAGGGCCTCTGTGGGCTGCCCGTTCGTGCCATAGAACTGGCCTGTCACAAAACCTGAAATTCCAGATGGTAGATACTGTTTTTTTTTTTTTTTTTTGGATCTTTAATATTGACGATGTAAGACATGAAGTCAACAGTTATTTTTAAAATGTTACACGTCCATTACAGACTGATGCAATTCAAGATATTGCACAGGCTTTATTTCCCTGATTTTAATCTGTCAATATTTTGGCTTTATTATCCAGCTTTAAACAGGAGATAAAAAGTACAGCTAAGTATCTGATTCGCCCAAAATATATATGCCATTAAAAACTAACCTGGGAAAAGACACTTCACCATTCTTAATTTGTACAACATGAACCAAAGTTTAAATATACTTATAAATGTTGATGCTTTACATTTTTATTTAGCTTTAGGCCCCTGACTATAGTATAATAGTATATATGTAACATCAAACCACAAAATGCTTAATATGATCCCTTTTGGTGAGAAATATGGGCTCTACTAGAAATTCTAATGACATCATGTGAGGGAGGAGACAAACGTCATATACCTACAAACTGGTAATTCCTCTGGTAAAAGACCAGCCAGTCATACAGAGCAAGCACCTGCAGTGGAGACAGACTGGAGACATCATCTGTCAGGCCACTTTCTGTGAAGTCCCCGGTGACGAAGGACAGTGAGGCATCTTTTCCTGAAAACAATAATAGATATGCAAAATATAAAGTTAGATACTCATGCACTATAGCACTATATTTATGTGCTTTTATTAGATTGGAATTGATGTTACTGATTTAGGTTTGGTGAGTGTTAGGAGTACATCAAACAATAACTAAACATGAAAATAAATAAAAAAAAACACTGTTAGTGCCAACATCTAATGTTAACACGATACCTGCCATAAAATGATAAGCACCACCAGGTCCATAGTGCTTGTGTCCCTGGTGTACATCAAAAACATTCCCCAGTATGGCCAGGTAAAGGCCCCTGCTGCCTTCCTCCCCGTCGTACAGTGATAATTCACTCTTGCTCAGAAGCCACTCAGGTGGCGCCTGGGTTGATTCGTTTCCAAATTTAACAGACCACTCGCGGGGAATGAACCACACTGCAAACAACACAGATAAAAACGCCACCAACACATAGCTGAGCATGCTGTTCACTTAAGCCTTAGAGTATTCAGTCCATTCGCATCCCGTCGCATACCTAGTTTCTGAAAGATAGTAACAACGCAGGTGCTTCCGCGAACGGAACGGACTACCGCGCATGCGCAATGCACGTTCCCAGCAGACTGACGTCCAGTACGTCAATGCGGTAGTAGCTAGTAAACGGCAAAACTCGAGCTGTAACGTTTGGTGAGGGAGGTCTGTCTGCAGACCGGCACAGCCGTTTCAAAACTGACACCCAGTGGGCCGCAGGGATTTTCAGGGGAACCCTAGGACGGTGAAATAGACATGGGAAACACAGAAAGCGGCTGCGGTGGAGGCAGCGGCGACGAGGAAGACATAGAAACAGAGAGCCCCGGTTTCGCGGAAGAAAGTCCGGCCTCTGCGGCCACTGGCGGCGGTGTCGGAGGCGGTGGAGGCTCCGGTTCTGGGCGAAGCGGAAGGGGGTCGAATAACGTGTCCATGCCCACCGGTGGGCCACCCAGCCCCGGTGTGCTCCTAGAGCAAGTGAAACTGAGAGAAGCGGCGGCCCGTATTAGTGACTCGGGGTTCGCCATTCAGGAGTCTGTCCTGGCTGGGAATGAGAGTGTCCTGGTACGGTGGTTAGAGGACCGGTTAAACCGAGGAGAGGAGTCTGTCAATGTGGAACAGTTTTGTGAGATGTTGGAGAGCAGGGATGCCCCGAGAGATGAGTGTGAAGAGGTATAAAGCCACTGAAAAGCGTCTCTCTCTCCCTCAACTAGTGATGTGAAATGCTATGATTTGAAATGCCTGCTCTGTCCCATGTCGAGGACTAAACAGTTGGCAGCAGTTAGGTGCTGTCATGCCGGTTTATGATGGCTGAGTAGTGGATGTGATTGTCTAGTGAGGTCAGGAAAGGGCCACACGTGATGTAATCTGTAATCTGTTCAGTAATTAGGGGTGTGCAACGAAACAAGGTAAATGAGTTGTCATACTGTCAGCTCAGATCAGCTTGCCAGTGGGGTGTCAGCTTTGGACTGTTTCATCATAACATGCTGCTTTGTTGTCTGTTGGCTGATATTTGTTGCTCAACCAAAGGCTACTGATGAATGGGTTAACTAATGCATGTGTACTTTTGTCTAGCTTTGGCTTTGTGTGGATGGGCGTAGAATGTCACTGCTATTGTTTAAATATTACACATGGCATTGGTTCCTTCGAAAACCCAACTGTGTGAGCATGCAGATGTAGAGATACTATGTGCCTTTTTCATGTGAAAAGATTGCTTATCAAACAGGCTTAAAGTACCACTACAGCATGTGCCCTTTAAATAAACGATACCAGGTGTTTGTATCAGTCCATACAATATAATATACAATTTGTATGGTTTCCTTGTCCTAGGCTTTTGGACAGTTTGATGCAGAGGGGGATGGGGTTGTGGACGTAGAGAGCATGCTGATTGCTCTGAAGAACTCAAATGGAGCTAATCTACAGGGAGAGCTGAGTCATGTGATAAGACAGCTACAGGCGTGCTCCTTAACCCCAGGTACGAGATGTGAATTGATTACCGGAATTAACACAGTCAGCCTTATTTGGATATGTATTGTCAACAAGTTAACGCACTTGTTTTGTTGTTTTCTCCATAGGTTTTGTTGACATATTTTCCAAGACCAAAGACCGGTTAGGCGCACATGCCTCTAAGATCCTAAAGTTCTTACACAGGAATCGGATTCCCAGCAGTGCCATCCCTTTCCCTATTTTAGAAGGTTATAACAGCATCTGTACCATGAGGTCCAGTGTTGTTCAGGACTTCTTGGAATTCCTCTTGCAGAAGGAGAAAGGTGAACACTAAAAATTGGCATCGAAAAATGTCTGACTAGTACTGAATACGGACTATGAGCTATACACTTTTGATTGTTCCAGTGAAGCGTATGATAACTGAAAATCCATATTTAGCAGTGCATGTGTCTCCCTCTGTGTCTCACCTCTTCTGATCTGTGTTTGTTCCTCTCAGATTTAGATATCCAATACAGAGCAGAGCTGGATCGTGACCCAGATGTGGACAAGGTCAAGGTAGTCACACAGTGCTACAGCACAATAGAAGCTTCGTCCAATGTTGCTGACATTTACAAGATGACGAATGGAGAAACGTCCTCTTTCTGGCAGTCAGATGGCAGTGCACGCTCTCACTGGATCAGGTAACGTATAACGCAAAGCTTTGTAAGTGATTGTTACATGTGTCTGTTCAGCAGGGGTATCGTCAGTTTCAAGGTAGGAAATCCTTTATTCTGTTTCCCAGATTGAAAATGAAACCTGATGTGGTTCTGAGACGTCTGGCCATTGCTGTGGCCTCTAATGACCACAGCTACATGCCTCAGCTAGTCTCAGTTGCTGTGGGGAAAAACCGGCGTTCCCTGCAGGAGATCAGAGACATACGCATCCCCAGCAATGTCACAGGCTATGTAGCTCTCTTGGAGAATGCCAACATCACACACCCATGTGAGTCACCATCTGCCAGTCTGTCTGCTTATTTGCATGTGTATGTATGCTGAGCTTTTGTGTTCCTTCAGTAATACCTGTAGAGAAACTTTTTCTCATTTGCTGAAGAGCTTTGTATATAGTTGAGTGGTTTAGTGCCTCCCTTTCGAATCCATGTGCAAGCTTTCATTAGCCTATGATGTGCTTCAACCAAGGAACTGGTGTTGGTCTTTCTTAATTTCTGATGTTGGTTCAGATCTTCTGACTCAGGTCTCAGGAGCATCTGTATCGAGCTGCCTTCTTAGAAGTTGTCTAGCCACATAAAAACTAGACCAAAAGTTATGAACTTGTATTTTTCTAGAAGATATAAATTAACATAATATCAAGGCAGAATGGAGGGAGAACAGCCTGTCAAATATAAGATTATTTGCCAAATCACAATGATCCAGTTGAGATTCATTATTAGAACAAGTGATTTGTTTTATTTGTAATATGTTTTTCTTGTCATTCTGAGAAGATGAAGCGACAGACTGGTGTATTTGCATAGTATATGCCATTAGTCTGCTAACCACTTTGTCCTTACCAAACCCCAGACATTCAAATCAACATTAAGCGGTGCCTGAGTGACGGATGCGACACACGGATTCATGGCTTGAAGACACTGGGCTATCAGATTACGAAGAGTAAAGAAGTGTCTGTTTCAGATGCTTCAGCCATCTGGTACCTGTCTCTCCTCACCTCCTTGGTCACTGCTTCCATGGAGACTAACCCTGCACTGGCTCAGACGATCCTCCACAGCACACAGTAACATATATTACTCATGCTTTTGCATATATATGTAAAAAGAAAGAGTGCATCAATGTTTGTTAGATATTTATGTTTCAGTTCTCATTGCATCGAGTGAAGTGTAGAGATATTTCCACTGAGTGATTTGGTTCTGAAGTAGTTTTTTGTGTTGTCTTTCTAGAAAAGCCTTAAGACACATGCCTCCATTGTCCCTGACACCGTCATCCACTGAATTCCCCAAGTTCTTCTCCTTGAACATCTTGGAGGAGGTGGATGGATTTCTACTCAACATAGCAGAGTAATCACCTGCACACTAACCTATCACTGCCACATATTGTATTTAAATATAAACCCCAAATTTGTCTGTCTGTCTCCTGAAACAGACTTTGAGTCATATTTTTCTCCCAAAGCTACACATAGGAGTCTCTTATGGATTATTTGATGGATGATTAAGTTGGCATCGTATTGTGATGTCCCCGTTACCACATTTTCAGTCATTTGTTTAACTTTTTATTTCCTTTTTAATTCTTCTGGAGAGTTTGTAGAGGGAATAAAATGCTAAGTGGTACATAGCAGTCTTGAAGCTTGACAGTAGTTGAATGTTTCAAAGTCAGATTCATAATTCAGAGTGTTTATTGTTTCTGAATAATTTATGAGAACAGTGTAGTCACAGATGGTTTGGTTGCAGCTTTAAAAGATCACATTTTTTTAAGTTTATCTTAAAACAATATTGCAATGCTCACTGAAAAGGTTATTAGTCACTCCAGTCATTCAGGTTGAAATTTCTTGGGAAGTTATCATTTAATATGCCTAAATTCACCCTGAAACTAACTCTGTGTCTTTGCTATTGTGTAGCTGCTGTATAAGTCCCGATGCAGAACTGACCCTCCTGGCTTTTGCTCTGGCCAGAGGCAGTGTGGCAAAAGTGCTCCAGGCCCTGTCCTGCATCAGCGATCATTTAGAGGCAGAGTACAAGGCCTCCTCCCTCATCACATCTATGGCCTCCGTTAGGCTCCGTCTACTCTATCGCAATGGTAATTGCCAAACCTCATTTACTTTCATCCACACGAAGACATTTGAAACCATAGAATTAGGACAGAGTGCTTAGCCGACAAGGGGAAGATGCATTAGTGAAAAACTATTGCAGAACTGCTGGTGACCGTCCTCTCACAGTGTAGAAAGGGAATTTTAGCTTGTGTGGAGACTGATTGAATAATTAATTATGGTGTTATGGAAAATAAACTGTTATATGATTCATGTTGCTCTGCAGGGAAGCCCCTCCAGCTGCACCTACAAGCCTGTGATGTAAAGAGTAAAGAGGAGAAATCAGGACCAGAGAATATGCTGACAGAATCTTCTACTGGAGATGGTACAACTGAGACCAATAACAATACATCTTATCATAGTTTTCGTATAGTATAAACATGTACTCAAGTGTTTGTCCCTGTGAAGGTTTTCTCACAGAAAGCGGCCGCAAGAAAGCCAGTGTGATCCTGTCGACAGAGGACCAGAGCAACTTCCAGGTCACTCAGATGAAGATCAAAGTGAGTCTCCATTTGATGTCAACGTTTCACTGAGAATTTTCAGCAACACTGTGATAGAGGATTACTGTGCTTCACACTCGTTCTCTGGTTTGTGTGACAAGGTGCGAAAAGGAGCCATTGGAGCAAAATGCGGCTTGGTGTTCGCATACAAAGAAGAAGACCCTTTTGATGCTGAGAAACATTTCAGAAGGTTCAAAAAGTATGATTCATGGGACTACAAGGACTACAAAGAGTTTGTACAAGACAAGTAAGAATTACTAACTAATAAAACTTTATCTTAGTGTTATCAATTTACAAATGTAACAAAACTTAATAAGTGAAGACAACCATAAGTACTGAGGAACACATCTAGTTAAATGTGTCGCAATGTGGCTCCCAAAAAAACATTCAATCCAATAAGCTAACAGTAGATGGTAAAGATATTTTTCCTGTGTTATGGATACCCCTCAGTACTGTGGGGGTCTCGCTCAGTGCTTTACATGAATGACTGACACGCCATGGTGTCTTGTGACTTGCAGTGTGAGAATTCCAGCACAGGCTGAGGATGAGCCCATTGGCTGGTTTGAGCTCGAAGAGGACTGGAACGATGTGGAGATCAAGCTGCAGCAGTGTCGTGTTGCCAAGGTATGTACTGCACCCAGTTAAAACTGAAATAACATTTATATCATTTAAGTTTCCTGCTATTTCTGAACCTTTTTTTAAAATGGAAGTATTTTGAACATTTAGGGTCACGTGTTCAGTAGGAACCATATGGCTTCAGCTGTGGTGTTCAGAGACAGACTAATTGTTTGTTGGTTTTGTTGATAGGATAGGAGTCACCACACCTTATTCCTCTGTTTTCTTGTCTTCCCAGTTTCTGATGGTGAAATTCCTCTGCACCAGACAGGACTCCGCAGAGCGCCTTGGTGTTCAGTCACTCAGCTTCAGTGGCTACCTGTGTCCTGGGACAGAGAGGCTGGCCGATCTGGATGACCTGAATCCAGATGGAGTGGGCTTAGTTCATGATGCCGTTACTGGACTTTGTTTACTTAACAAGACACTATTCTTCATTCAGCAGCTTACACGAGACATGGTAACCACTGATTACTGGTTGATATTACTACAGTTGAAGTAGATTTAAATATCAACAATATTAGCAGTACAGGACATTAGAATGAATAATGTTAAATGCTATAATTATATATCTGAAAATACTGGAATCTTGTACACTACATGATACACTGTGTGTCACCGTGTTACATTAGTGGGACATTTGCTGAATGACAAACTTAATTATTTATGTGTTGCATGTTCATGCATTTTCTTTAACTTTCACTCCACTCATTATTTTTTTATGGCAAGTCAGTCTGCCCTCTTGTGGCCATCATTTTCTTTGCAATTGCTGGTGATCTATTGTGGGTGCACGAGTGCCTCACATAGCTGGCAGTATTTGTTTGGATTTGTTACTGACTTTCAGTTCTGATCATCTGTTGCAGGATGCATCTCACTTCAAGCAGAAGTATCTTCTGGACTTTGGTGGTCTCAGTCTCAGACTCTTCTGGAAGTTCTACAGTAAACTCAGGGAGATGTGAGTAATACTACTGTTGTTTTTTATGTCCACACGCTCACAACAGCAGTAATTATTGTTTGGCATGTTTGTGTCAGGAAATATCTACACACCTTAGAATCTCACTTGCAATTAAGCTTAAGTCTTTGTCCCAGTGAGGGAGAGGAGGTGCTGAAAGGCAGAGTTCTGCTGCTCCAGCTGATGCAGAACTGTTTCCCCATGCTGCCTAACCCACTGGAGTCCCGGGAGCCGGAAGAGAGCAGAGAACCAAACAAGGCAGCCGCAGCAGTTGCTTCTCCATCCACTTCCAACACTGGAGAGCCTCTGAATGACTCTGTTAGGGCTGTGTGGGAACTCTACACTCACCTGTGCCACAGTAAGAAAAAAAAAAAAAGCAAATCTTTCTCTGTAGAGAAGCTACTACTGTCCCTGGACCTCTAAACATTTAGGAAAGTCTTATACAGTCCCCATCAAAAGTTTAAGGCCACTTGACAAATGGCAAAAAATCATATGTTGCATGGTTGGATCTTAACAAGGTTTAAGTGGTCTTAAACGTTTGATCGGGACTGTATTTGTCATGTTTATGTTTCAGTTGTGGATGGTCCAGAAGGTGAAACATTGGTTGAAAAAGCTTTGCATAAAGAAGCAGTGAAGGCCATTCTTAATGGAGCTGCTGTTTTCTTCCCTGATAAACATGTCAGGCGGGACAAACTCTTCCACATGATGGTGAGTTTATAAGAAATAACAAACATATAATGATGATAATAGTAGTAGTAATAATAATAATAATAATACCTTTCTGCAGAAAAATATTACAGAAGAGGATCAGCCAGAATCAATAAAGGTGACGTTTGAATCACTCTGCAATTACTTCAGGTAAGCGTACTGTAGGTTTATGAACACGTCATATTCTTGGATTACAGTGTATTTGTAACAGCTGTATTTTCTCTGTGCAGTGACCAGGATCCAAGTGGCCTTCTCCTGCTCCCACCTAAAGGAGCTCCTGCAGACTTTGACATCAGCCCTATACTTTCAGTCATGGAGACGCTGCTACTGGTGGCAACAAGAGAGGTGAGAATTCTGTCACACACAGTGTCTCAATGGTTTCACAGTGTTATTTAGCATTAGCAAATGTCCTCTCAAAATGTTCATGTTTCCATGGGTTTGGTCTTTATTCTTCATGTCTTCTGTTTCTCCTTGTTTAACTGTCTCTCATCTCTCAGTGTGAAGTAATGATGGTGAATGAGAGCAGTGGAGCCAGCAGGACAGTTTTGCTGACCTTGTTCTGGGCACTGCAGGGTAGTCTGCTCTCTTGGTGCTACCTGCAGCTCAAAGGAGGAGCTTCCACAGCTATCACTATGGAGCTAGCCAGAGACATCCTCCTGAAATGTAAGATAAACTGACGATGCCTCATTGCAGACACAAATGACCTTATTATAGCTTCTTCGTTCCTTAATTAGACTCAGATTCTGTTTCCTATTAGGACAGTATAGCAAAAGTACACGGTCTATTGCTGATGAGTGAGGGGTAATAGTCCAACGTAACAAAAAAAAATCTTAAATCTGCTCTCTTAATAGATGTGGATCAGTTCTTGGGAAGCATCAAGACTATCCTTGGTTCCCTGCTAGAGAGGTATACCAGTGCTGAAATTACTGACAAACTTGGCAGCTCCATCCTCGCCACAGTTTTCAGACAACTGGTAATACACTGTTATCGCATGATTTCTGAATTGTATTCCAGAATAATTTTAGGAGTGACAGTGCTGAATGAAAGACATATCTGTTCTGGTCTTGGCAGATGATTTTTCTCCTGGAGCTGTGCTCTTTGAACATTCCCCACAGTCTGCTGCTGAAGAGCTTCTCCTCTCTGGTCGAGCTGCTGAAAAGGCTTTCCAGTGATACTGGAGACATCTTCTCTAAGGTTTAGTCCATTCTGACCTTAGGCCTTAACTTATTAAAAAGAAAACAGCCTCCTGTTTCATGAGTCTGAGTGAAGAGGTGAAAATGCAGCCCAGTATTCTGGGTGCTGAAGAACAACACTACTGTATGCAGTGGTGGCATGTAAAGATAATACATTATAAGGAAAAGTCTGCACTAGAATGAAAGTAAATATGTATAACATGTTTTGTATGTAGAATCTTATCAGTGAATTGGTGTAAAAAGTTAAATATTTACCTCAAAATGTTTGTGGAGTAGAAGTTTAATTTATCATAAAATTAGACATTCCTGAGTAAATGTACTTAGTTACTTTGCACCAGTGACTGTACCAGACATTATTTGCACACCATGTAGGTAGACCAGGAGAGTTGGCACCAGCCCCAGCAGCCAGTTGTGCTGAGGACCTGGAACATGGAGTCCCCTCACAACTACGAGAACAGCCGCCATGAGACCAGCATCTTTGCCTGCCCTGGTGCCACTTCCTTTGAAGTGGAGTTTGATGAACGCTGTGAAACAGAGAAGAGGTGACCTATGTAAAATATTTGTTTTTTGTTTTTTTTATCGTCAGTGATGGTTTTACTCACCAATCCTTATGTTCTCGACATCTACAGATACGACTACCTCGAGTTTACAGATTCTAGAGGTGGGAAGGTTCGCTATGATATGAAAGTTGGAACTGAGAAGTGGCCAAAGGTAGGACACGGGTAACACCTGAATTCCCTTCATTTGAAACACTGTCTTTTAATTACATTTACATTTAGCCATTTGGCAGATGCTTTTACCCAAAGCGATTTCCAAGTGAGGTTGAAGCCAAGCAAATAGCTAAGATGTGAGACCAGTGCCAGATAGGGAGGTACAGGAAGCTGTGGAAGAGCTGTGCTGTCATTTTTCTCAGTGTTGGCAGTGGCTGTTGCTGAGTAATAAGTAACTCATTCCAACATCATGGGGACAACTGAGCTGAAGAGCTTTCCTTGAATCTTTTCTTTTAATTAATTTTAATGAATGTTTCTTTTGTTTCTTCTTGCTCCTTTAGAAAGTGACATTTGATGCTGGCCCTCAGCTCCAGTTCCTCTTCCACTCTGATAGCAGCAATAACGAGTGGGGTTACAAGTTCACTGTGACTGCCCTGGGTCTGCCAGACATTACCATTTCCTGGATGTCAGACCTGCAGCTGCTGGTAGCTCGCCTGATGGGTCGTCTGGCATCTAGAACTCTGGCACTGAAATCCCCTTACGGTAAAATGGTTTTCAACAACGTTTATCAGACAAAGGTTTTAAAATTGTGTTATAACCCAGTGTTTTTCAGGTCCACTATTATAAAGTGGAATACTGAAATTTATGGGTTTGTGTCTATTCCAGAGACACGCAGTGTAAAGGAACTTCCATCAGGGAAAGTGTCCCATGTTCAGTCTTCCCCTTTGTGGAAGCCCATCCTGCGACATGGGTTGTGTGAAACAAGGGAGGCGAATCGGACTAAGACTCCCACAGATGTGGTATGATCACACCTGCTTAATCCATTTATGTAGAAGCACTATTGTAACAGTGCGTATTATTGCATGACTTCATCTGGTACATATTGCTCCACTGCTGTGTTATTTTTGTCTGTGTGGTAGACACATACGTGGTCACTGGAAGAGTTAATGAGCTTCTTGGAGGACTTTGCTCGTTGGAACCCTTCCCAGGAAGCAACAGACAGTAGAACTGAACTGATGAAGACCATCATGCAGTCCTGCAGAAAACAGCAAGCAAGGCATGAGATAGCTGCTGGGTCAAAGACAGACCAAGCTGTAAATGCCATTTGGGCAGCTATGGTATACCACACACCGGCCCTTAACCGCGCTCTGAAGACCTACGGTAATGCTTGCCTATAATCAATGATCAGAGGGCAAACTCCATTTAGTCTATTCAGCTTCTTGCAGTGCTTTATTGTGGGAAAAAGCTGCATGCTTGATTCATTTGGCTCCCTCAGGTGATTTCTCATCTCTTTTTTTGTGTGAGTAGTTAATCAAGACTGCAAGGCCTGTCTAAGTGAAGAGTTTGTGCAGGTGTATTCACTAGCAGACAGCATCAGAACATGGATGGTGAGTGGCAGGATACTTGGTCTCTATTGCTTATTAGCTGCTGAATTCATATCTGGTCAGATAACTAAACTTGTTATTCTGTTACTTTCTTTGTTTCAGTTGGAGATGAAGCAGAGGTACCTAGTTGGCAAAATGAATGTTCCTGAAGAGAAGGAGGGAGATCCTGATGAAGTTACAATGGAGTCACTAGGTGAGGACTCTTGTCCTCGTCGACTCTGTTATGAGAAAAAATATTATTTTGCTGACTTCTGTTGTTTTTATTCTTTACAGCTGAAATGTGCATCAAGAAGAGCCTCCTGCTGTTCAGATTTGCCCCCTGTAAAGTAACACACCAGGACAGTGACTCATTAAAAGCTACAGGGGGCAGCAGTGATCTACTCCTCCGCTCAAGTTCAATCTCTGAAGGGGACTTCCAGGCCAGCTCTTCTCTGGGACCTCAGAATGCTGGATCTGAAGAAGGCAGTGAAGCCAGGCCAGGAGAGAACAAGTCTGGTGCTCAAGTCCAAAACACATCATCTTGTGGGCACAGCAAGCAAAGCCACAGAGGCTCCACAGAGGCCCTCTCATCCCAGCCCGGGGAGCCAGCCTCACCCTCTGGCTTACCTCGAAAGGCCCCATTCAGTCGAGCTCGCCTACGCCTTCTGTCCTGTCGATCTATAGAAGAACCCCGTATGATCACCCCTGTCAAGGATCGCTACCCAATACTTAAACACATCCTAAACTTTATAAGGGACCAGGCTCTCACAACAGCAAGGTAACTGACCTCAGATCTTCTATTTAACATTTTTCATCACTGTTATTTTTTGTACCAAACAGGATTAAGTAATAAGATTGTTCTTCCTGTAGCATCCTGCAGACCCTGTCCCTGAACAAAGCCCAGGCTCTGAGTGTGTGCAAGGTCCTGGAAATTGTTCAGCAGTGTTTACATTCTCTTGGAAAGCCGCACCTTTTCCAAGCGCCCTGCTTACTGTTCCTACAGGAGCTGCTGGCATGCCAGAAAGACTTCACCAGGTACATCAGTAGAAATTCCATTCATTCAATTTTATACATGTGAATAATAATAACGCCTAGCACAGTAAATACATGCAATGCATACACATTTCCTCAAATCTGGAATCAGGGGATTACAGTAGAGACTGGTTTCTTAGATGCTACCAGAGAGTTGCCACATTTATGTTGCTGGAGATTGCTAGTTCCAAACCGTATCAGTTTCAGAGTTAAATGCATGAATGGCAAGTACATTTTGAGAAGGAAATGCAATTTCTATAAAAAAAAGACGCCGAACAACAACAGAAGCTAAGCTAAGCTAAGCGTGGTGTTTCACTCAAGATTTTCTTTCTCTTTGCAGTTATTTCTCCCAGCTGTCAGACAGTGGGCAGAAGCTAGGAGAGGAGGTGAGGCAGTCCTACCATCAGTTGGTGCTAAAGCTGGTGGAAGCTGTGCAAGGCTTCAGCAGCCTCAGCGAAAAGTAAGCTCTTGTCCTTATCACCCATCATGTTTGCTCATAACTAGATTAACAGATATTAAAAAGCAATTGCACTCGTGTTTGCAATTCTTTAACCTGACCCTCATTGGTGCTCTCCAGAGCCCTGCTGCCTGCATTGTCATGTGTGCAGACCTGCTTGTTGCACCTTCTAGACATGAGCTGGGAGGTACACGACCTTGCTCTCTTCCTCAGTATCAAGCTTCCTGACCTCCTGCTTAGCATGTCCCAGGAGAACATCAGTGTTCATGACATTGCCATCAGGTAATATCACACCCACAACCCAATGGCGATAGGAATTGCTTTTCATAATAACCTACAGGATGTTGAATAGTGTCCCATCCACTGAAATTACAGAGATGACTGACTCCTTCTGTGTTTTAAACTCTTCTTTAGTCAATGGACAGAGGAAGATGAAATAGCAGATTACAAGAAGAACCAGGAGTGGATGGATGAGTGTATGGATGGAATGTTTGAGAAGTGGTATGACAAAATTGATGAAGAGGAGTCTACGGAGGACAGGAGAAAGGTATTGTACATCAGAATGCATAAAAGACATAAAAACCCCATCATCGGTGAACTAGGAAGATTGTGTTAAGTCTGCTGAAACAAATGGCTTTCGTTTGTCATTTGTGAGTAGCCCCAAGTCCCTCTCAGCTCTGTGCTTTCTGTTTTCTTCAACGTGCCATTTAGAAAAGACATCGGTGTAATATCAATGGATGTGTCTACAATGACTTTAGAAGTGCTCTGAAGCTTTAGCACAGCAGTACTTTGCGCTAGATGCTAACTTTAGCATAATAAAGATGCTTGATGTATGCTGATGTTTAGCAGGTGTAATATTCACCACTTTAGCATTACATGTTAGCACCACATAATCCAAAAGGGCCATAGTATTACCCATTCCAAAAACCTTCTCACTTTAATGCTGTTTGTGTGTGAGATGTAGATGATGGGAATAGGAGCTGTGTGAAGGTCTACTTTGCATAGGAGTGTGAAATATTTACCTGGTCCTGTCCACAGATGCACATGTTCATTGCACGCTATTGCGACCTGCTCAATGTTGTCATCTCCTGTGATGGCTGTGAGAGGATGGCGCCTTGGCACCGCTACCGATGTCTGCAGTGCATGGATATGGACCTCTGCAAGACCTGCTTCCTCAGTGAGCTCACAAACTTCACTACACTGCTCACACACACAGAGTGGCCCTCATGCAAGAACATCTTCATATTATTGACCTGAAACAGATTCATCAAACTCCACAGACTTAAATTGCTCATACTTGAGTAACATAATTGTGTTTTCCCACTGAAGAGAAATTTACTTCATCTGTACATAATTGAATACAATCTTTAGAGAAAAAATATGATGTGTGTTTGTTTTTTAAACTAGGTGGTGCAAAGCCTGAAGGCCATGAAGATGACCATGAGATGGTCAACATGGAATACGCCTGTGATCATTGCCAGGGGCTCATTGTAGGCAGCAGGATCAACTGCAACGTGTGTGAAGACTTTGACCTGTGCTTTGGTTGTTACAATGCAAAGAAGTATCCTGACAGGTGACACATTTTAAGATCCTTTCACACATCCACTGCAACTACTTATGCAGACATTAGCCAGAAGGGCCTGAATGTGAGACATTAAACAGACCTAACAGAACATACAAGCCCCTTAGTGCAGAGTCTGTGTAATGTCTTAACTGAGACCATGTGTGGATAGAGCAGGTCATTGTCTGGACAATTCAGAGCATGCATAGGCTGATGACATTTCTATCATACAACTGCCACTGCTTTGATATGTGAAGCAGCACCTGTAATTTCAGCTGCATACTTTTTGCATCATGTCCTTACACATGCACACTTCCGGCATAATCCTTTGCCTAAATGATCTGACCAAACAGTTTCCTGTTGTGTTAGAGGGCAGGATTACATTTTGAGGAAATCGTCTGGATTTCATATGAGAAAACAGCAAAAACTACAATTATTCTTCTGAGTTGTTAACTTTTGTTTATTTAAATTCTAATCTCTAGCCATCTGCCCACCCATCGGATCACAGTCTACCCCATGGTGACCATACGAATCAGCGATCGTCACCGCTTGATCCAGCCCTACATCCACAACTACTCATGGCTGCTGTTTGCAGCTTTGGCCCTGTACACATCAGAACTGAGCAGTGAGAAGCAGAGAAATGGAGAGTCTTTGGACAGCAACATGTTGAGCCAGGCCTCAGCCTTGCAGACACGCTGCTCCCAACTCATCACTGATTGTTTGCTCAAAGGGCAAACTGGCAAAGGCACGTTTAAACAAGAATGTTGTTGTTTGTTTTTAAATATAGTTCAACACTCTGGGAAATATGCTTATTAACTTACCAAGAGTTAGTAGAAGATATAAACTTGTCTATGCCATCCTCTATGCAGGTCTACGTTCTTCAGCCTTACTCGCACTGCTGTCCTCCAATGACTCGACTTCCGATAGCGAGTTGTGTCCAGTCTCTCCTGAGTCCTCTCAGGAGCTCAGTACGACCACAGACACCTCTTCTCTCCCTGGCAGCACCGCAGCAATCTGCTCCCCGTCATCTCCCAGGGACAAGGTGAGGAACGTCAGGTCAAGTCAGAAAATAATATGTTGGGCAAATTGATTATTAAAGCTGCAAGAAGTAGAGTGCAGAAGCCACGGCCTGCTAAAAATCTTTCTATTGTTGATCTAGATATTTTAATCCACTTCTTTTCCTGTAGATCACATCTTTGCTAAACAAATTAATTAATTAATTACATGCTCTGTGATTAATTGATCCAAATGATTGGTATACATCAATTTTTGCTATGAAAGTATTTAAAAATATTTAAATTCAACTCAATTTTGCCAGGTAAGTGACTTAGTAAATAAGTTAGTGAATATTTAAATCTTTTAGCTCAAACCTCTAGGTTCACTGTTAAATGCTTTGCATTAAGGTGATAGACCAGAGATCACCAAGTGTCGGCCCGTGACATGACCACCTCATATTAATGCTCATTTCAAGCTTTCAATCACCTGTATTTCCCATGGTTATGCTCATATTGGCTGTTTTGCAAGTTACCTATCTCTATGTAATTTGTGCCAATATGCTGGATAATATACTTGGCATTGTTTTCTATGTAAGCTAAAAGCAAAAGAATTGCTACATTTCTTTATTCCGTTCATTTTATAGACATCAATGTCATTTGCCCAGATTTTTGGCATTCAGCAAATCTGTGATATGCATTTTATAGCATTTCTGCAGTTTCAGCTCATACTGTTGTCCTGTCAACCTTGTAAATTGTCATGATGCTCTCACCACTAGACCAAACCATCAGGTAAGGAGAAAAAGTTAAAGGAGGTGGGCTCTCCTCCCTCTGCTCCTCCAGAAGTATCATCCCCTCCAAGCACTGGAGAGGTTGAGAAAAGGAAGCTGGTTACTCAAGACAACCTGGACTCTGCCAGCCTCAGTCAGACACCTTCTGTGTCTAGTGAGGACCCCCTCTCTCCTGTGGTGCGGCGTAAGTACTGAGATTACCTCCATCAAACTGATGACGTCTTTGTTTGTTACTGGTTACTGTCGCTTAGCTGACGAGATCAACCTTTGTGTGTTTTTTTAAATTTTTTTTTAACCAGCTTCAGAATCTGGACTAGGGACAGTCAACTCTCCAGCATTGGACATGGCCAAGGAGGCTGACGAGAGGCTGCCCCAGGTTCCCCTCCAGGAGCATGTGTTTTCAGAATGCTCCCGAGAGAGGATCTTGGGACTACTAGCGGCAATGCTTCCACCAGACATAGCAGTATGTGAAGCCAGAAGTTTTTAATGTTGAAATTGTAGCTTAAAAGTGTGTTGTTGAAGAAATATGCTTATTTATTTTTATACTGAGACTTAAATGAGAAGATGTATAACGCTGTAACAGCTAAACTTTATATATGAGGCTGTTAGTTAGTTTAACTCACTATACAGACTGGAAACATTATTAAAAGGTTAGATGGCTTAGCTTGCCAAATAACATTATATTTCATTTATGTTATGCACTCTACTATTTTTTATTTTTTTGCAGAATGCATTGCCTTGACAAAATCTTATCTTAGATGCCTTGGTTCAGTCATGTGAGAATTTAGGAAATCGCTGCTCCTTTCTAAGAAATAGTCTTGCTCATAAGCCCCATGAAACAAAAAGTTGTTGCTTTTACTCTTTGATTTTTGTACAGCTTAAACTTACTGTATGATCATCTCTACAGACATTTTAAATGTACAGAAAACAACTAAACATTTATACTATAGTGCCACTAAGTTACAATTACAGTGAGGTTGAAACACAATTTTGTACCCAACTTGCATCTTGTCCCTATTCACAATAGTATTGGTGTTTTTTTATGTAGATAAAGACATAGATGGAAATGTAGAAAACATTTACACAGTCTTTCTTGTATCCTCAGGGCAGCATTCTGGCTCTGCCCAGCCTGAGCTCCATTCTGCCCCAGCTTTTCAGGGCAGTCATTTCCAATGCTGGATCTCTCAACGAGACCTTTCACCTCACCCTGGGACTACTGGGTCAGCTGCTGCTTCGAATCTCTCCGATGGAGGCTGACGCCGCCGTCACAGAAGCCCTGGCTGACAAATACGACCTCCTGACACAAGGAGAGGCAGCCAATTCAGACACGCCGGGTTGGAGGACCACTCAGCTGCTTTTCAGTCTAGGAGCTGTCTGTTTGGACAGGTAAAGTAAAAAATACCTGATTATTCTTGTGGTATAGCTTCATTTTCTTCATGACACGGCTGCAGATATTATTTTTAGCCAATCCAGAATAACCACGTGAGACAGTTTCTTACCTTGATAAAAACATATGTAAAGATGAAAATAAAAAATAACTTATGGTACAATGGAAGTCCAGATATTACAAAATAAAAGTTGTCAGTCTGTTTGTTTAGACTGTATGTGCAGTCATGACATTATAATAATAAATCTAATATTTAAAAACATTCAAATTGTACACAACACTGGGTCAAATTATTCCTGTTTAAAATGCTTTCCAGTTTTGTGTCTGGTGTTTGTTTTGTTTTCATTAACTCCAATTACATCACAGTGTAATAAAAAATTTGTCAACTGATGTAGAACCGGCGCTAATCTTTTCATCCAGCAGCTGTGATCTTATTTGCCAGAAAAGTGTTTATCTAGATATTTTTGCTGTTGTTGTTGTTGTTGTATTGATAAATGATTAATGCTGGTGAAACATTTTCCACCCATCATCATTTATTAATATATTTTGTCTTTACCTTCTTTGTATTTTTCAGTCGTATTGGTTTGGATTGGGCGTGCACAGTTGCAGATATTTTACACAGTCTGAATGCTTGTCCTGAGTGGAGCCTGGTCATTGCTGCCTTCACTGACCATTGCGTTCAGCAGCTGCCGCAAACTCTCAAACGCACCAACCTCTTCACCCTGCTGGTGCTGGTGGGCTTCCCTGAGGTAGGGAGAGTGTACACTGCTTTGTACACTGTGCTTTCTGACTTTGGCACTTTTCCTGAAACCAATTGTGACTCGTGTGTGTGTGTGTGTGTGTTTGTGTTTGTGTGTGTGTGTGTGTTTGTGTCTGTCAGGTGCTGTGCGTAGGCACCCAGACAGTGTTCATTGACAACGCCAATGAACAGCACAACATGATCCTGCTCAAACACTTTACAGAGAAGAACCATGCTGCAGTGGTGGATGTTAAAACACGCAAGAGGAAAACAGGTTAGTACAGTAGTAGCACTAGTAGAAGCGTTACGTGTTTTATAATAAATGAATTAACCCTCTGTGTGACTTTGTTAGTGAAGGACTACCAGCTCATCCAGTCTCAGGATTCCACTACAGCCGGCCTACCGAGGCAGTCAGAGGGCCAGGGCTCCCAAAAAACAGTGCTACATCGCTACTTGAGCAATTTCACCTCTATCATCAGCCACTTGCTGCAGACCAGCATGGACAGTAGTTCTCCTGATGCTGTGGAGGCTTCCTGGGTCCTGTCCTTGGCCCTTAAAGGCCTCTACAACACACTCAAGGTATGTGCTGTGATCTGTAATTGTGGAGCAGTAATAGGTTTCGTTCCTACTCCAAGCTCTGACATTTGGATAGTATGTGCAACTAGCACTGAATCAACTGGTCTAAATAATAAAAACAATTGCAGAGGTTTTTTATTCTCGTTCCATGTTGTTCATGTTTTGTACAGAAGCACGGAGTGGAGCAAGCTCAGGAGGCCATCCAGCAGTCAGGACTGACCCAGCTGCTGGTGAGGAAGTGCAGTAAAGGGACAGGCTTCAGCAAGCTGTGGTTGCTGCGAGATCTAGAAATCCTGTCTATCATGCTGTACTCCTCTAAGAGAGAGATCCACTCTATGGCCCAGGACCCCGACCGAGACCAAAGAGAGCAGGACAAGGAGCACGAATCAGACCACTCCAGTTGCTGCGCAGATGAAATTGACATCAACAAGCCAGACCCCTTAGAGGGTCTTGATGAGGAGACAAAGATTTGCTTCCAGGTAACGAGGGATCCTATTTATTATACAGGCAGAAAAATCTGACACAACTGTGTAATAATCGTACACTTTGCAGATCACCCACGATGCCTTAAACGCCCCTCTACCCATACTGCGGGCCATGTATGAGTTGCAGATGAAGAGAACTGACTCTTTCTTTCTGGAGGTGCAGAAGAGGTCAGCATCAACTTTTCATATACAGAAGGTCATATTGTACAGTGAAGTCATTCTGCTTTTTATGAAATGTGCATTTGTGTTCTTTTCAGATTTGATGGAGAAGAGATAAAAACGGACGAGACAATCCGGACTCTGGCTCAGAAGTGGCAGCCTGGCAGGCGTCCGCGCTCTGAGGAGAGGAACACCAAGGCTGTGGACACTGATATGATTGTGGTGTCCTGCGTGGTGAGTTGTTTTTTTTTATTTATTTTTTTATCAGATTTTAAAGAGGTAACATTTGCTAACTACATTACACAGAAGTTAGTGTTAGTTAGTTACTGCTTTGCTTGTCAAGACGTCAAAAACATTACTTTTGAATATTGTTGGGAACAGTACTAATTATGACAAAATAGTTAAGACGACTACATGAAAGAAACTTTGGAGGTGATGTTTTTCATATGTCAACTTTCCCGTGTCTTCACAGTCTAAACCCAGTCACTGTGAAAAGGCCACAGAGGAGATCAATGTAGTGGCCCAGAAACTCATCACTAATTCAGAGAGTGACTTACAGCTGAGCTACGCTAAACAGAGGCGCACAAAAAGCTCAGCTCTCTTGCACAAGGAACTGGATGTGCGGAGCAATCGGGCGGTTCGTCAGTATCTGGTGAAGGTCAACCAGGCCATCGCCACGCTGTATGCCCGCCATGTGCTGGCCTCGCTCCTGGCCGACTGGCCTGCAGAGGCAGCATTGAGCGAAGACGCCCTGGCACTGACCGGTGCCTCACACATGGCCTACATCCTGGACATGTTAATGCAGCTGGAGGAGAGGCCACTCTGGGAGAAGGTATGGAAAAGAGAGAAACATGTGGACAGAGGACGTGTTGTTTTAGTTGGTTTTTTTCAGGATTAGTGTGAATCGGATATTCTCTTAATGATCAGATTCTCCAGAGGGTTCTGAAGGGTTGCAGCCAGAGTATGCTGTGCAGTCTGTCTCTGACTGCTTGCCAGTTCATGGAGGAGCCAGGTATGGCCGTACAGGTCAGAGAGTCCAAACACCCGTATGACAACAACACCAACTTTGAGGTGCGTGAACTGGTTTTTGTTATTGTCACAAACTGTAAATAAAGTTGTTATGAATTTTAGTGCCCTCGTTTATCGTTCCGTCTACTCATATTTAAACTTTGAGCTGTTAATGAAATGTATGCCATGTAATTACAGACATATAATACAGATTCAACTTTTCTGCTTTTGTATTCATGGACGTTCCATTTACACCTCTTTGTAGGACAAGGTGCACATCCCAGGGGCCATCTACCTGTCAGTAAAATTTGACTCTCGCTGCTACACAGAGGAAGGCTGTGATGAGCTCATCATGTCCAGCAGCAGCGATTTCCTCCAGGATGTCCACAATTTCAGTGGCTCTCCTCAAAAGTGGTCTGATTTCGAGATCCCTGGTAAGGGGGAAAAGTATATTAAAAGGTCACGTTTGTATATGGCTGTAACCTGTACTGTATTTGTAAAACATGTTTAAATCACGTTTCTGTGTCTTCTGTGGGGGTTTCTGTCAGGTGATACTCTGTACTACAGGTTTATGTCAGACATGAGCAACACAGAGTGGGGTTATAAGTTCACTGTTGCAGGAGGCCACAGAGGTCGTTTTCAGACAGGTACGATACATAAGAACAAATACACAACACATTTCTTTTACATTTTACACCTTAAAATAAACTAGAGATTAACCTCAAAATGTATCCTTGGATATCGTCTTCTCTGTGCTGTTGCTTGTTTTCCATCAGGTTTTGAGATACTTAAACAAATGTTAGCTGATGACCAGGTGCTCAGTCATCTGCCACTTTCGGACATCTGGGAGTGGCAGGTCGGTGTGGCCTGTCGCCAGATGGGGAACCAGCGACTCAAGGCCATTCACTTGTTGCTTCGGCTCCTGCAGTGCCAATCTCAGACGTAAGCCTGTCATTGCTTTTAATCCTTCTAATTCTTCCCTTTTGCCTCTTTTATTTTTTCTGTAGTCAGTGAAGGCAGATGAAGGCTGATATTGTCACTTGAAGACATCCAAATTGAAAAAGAAGTAAAACATTGCTTGGATCATAGTTGGGTGTCAAGCCTGTCCACCTCAAACATAGTGAAGCTAATTTGGCTAAAATGTCCCGGTGCACATTTTACCTCAGCTGTGAGTTTCCCTGAAGATGCAGGATCGCACCTCCACACACAGTTTGCATAAAAACCTTCATAAATCCCTCATGTAGTTCCGTGGGAATGGTGCGGAAATGAGGTAAAGGATGTGTTTAGGAATTTGCATGTGCAGAACGACTCAGCCACTCTGATCACACAATTAATGGGAAGGTTGTGCTTGGATATTTGACTTGTGCAGAATGTTGGTCCAGAGTTTAACACTATTTTCAAATGTATCTGATGACATTTTCTGAGCTAACTAAAGTTTAAGTTTATGGTTTATGGCAGGTGAAATCCTGCTCAAGTCCATATCTTGACCGTATCTTAGTTATGAAGACAGTTATGCAACTTTACACAAATGCATAGCCTTTTCAATATAAATAACAAAATAATTTACTATATTAAATGTTGAATTTATCAGAGGTTTAATGAGTAGATTGCATCCCTGCCCTACCCACTACTGTTTACCTGGATCTAGTGGGTCCAGTCAGAAGCTGGAAGATATCAATTCACTTTCTCTTCCCACCACTTCATCCTCATCTGGGATGGTATCGCAGCAGAGAGTCCTTGAGGACCAGCATTTAGAACATGTCTTACACTATTGTTAATGTGTGTAAATCTGCATTTCTCATCATACAAATAGAGTAGTGATTTATAAATGCACCCATTAGTCACTGCCTCTTATTTCTGTGTATATGTGTTTGTCTAACTCTCGATTTGTTTGCACTTTTAGAGCATGTGAGCTGACCCTGCTGCGACCTCTCTGGCAGCTCTTCATGTCTATGGAAAACGGCCTGAGCCAGGATCCGACCAGTATCACTGTGCTGCTGCCTCTTCACAGAGCCCTCACTGAACTCTTCTTCATCACAGAGGCCCGTGCCATTGTGAGTGACACGCACAGACCAGATTAAAGCAACACGCCGTATCTTGGCATGCAAACTGCAATGTTGTGTAGACGTTGCAGGCTGGAGGTGTGACTAAGTAACAGTTTAGGTATTTGTTTAGCTGTGTTGGTTGTTTGTGCTGTGATCATTATTGACTTAGCAGGTTAAACATAAAACAGATCCAACTAGTTTAAATGTGTAGAAGCTATTTTTTAGTTTGCTTTCCTTGTCCTTGTCCCCATGTTCTTCATTCTTCATGAATTATTTTGAATCAAATGATGAGAGTAAAATGTACTCAACATTTTATTCTTTACCACGACCGTTCCCCTTTTTCTCTTTCCCAGTCAATTTCTGTCTCCCTGTGAGATGTGCATGTTTTTCTCCAACCCACCTGTTCCGTGCTGGGCTCAGGGCCAAAGCCCGGCCCTGCCATCTGCTAGACAGCACAGTGCCACATTGGCTCCCTGCAGACTTGCTTGGGAGAGTAAGAGATGCTATCCACTTTGAAATGTGTATCTGCTCTTCTCGCTCAGTAGTCTTGAATTATTAATTAAGAGCAGTCTCCAGGGTTGTGAGCACTCCTGTCAGCCAGGTGTTTCCCATCTGTGGACACAATCGAATCAGGCAGGCCCAGAAAAGCACCAACTTTGGTGTTTCGCTCAGTTCTGGTCGGGAAGGCCTGAGGCTGCTGGTCTGACAGTTAAATTATCAGTTCACCTGTTCTTTATGATGGATCCTGTGCTCCCATCTGGGTGAGCTTACTCTGAGCAGTATGTGTCAGTTAACACCAGGGGGCAGTAGAACACTAAGCAGTTTAGCTTGGGATGCCCCTCACAGACACTCCGCTGTTGTGCTGGCAAAGACACACAGACACATGTTGGTGTGTGACACATCCTAGTGCCAGCAGAGCATCATCACAGAGCATGATTTTTATCAGCACAACATGAATGTGTGCTGCAGTGCTTAGTAGCCACCGCCTCCTGATCCACAGTTTGAAGTAGCCTGAGATGGAGATCTGGTGGTGGCAGGTGGCATTGTACTTTGTTCAGGGCATCAAAACACAGTTGTAAGTGTACCCTGCTTGAACCCAGTGATTGTGATTCTAAACTGGGTTGCACAGATGAGCTCTCAACTGTGCACCGTCTAGATTGGATTGTGAAACTGGACACACCAGCACATTTGTTTTTGTCCACTGACAAAATATAATGAGACTGGACTGTGCCAGGCTAATATCAATATTGGAAAACCTTCATAAGCAGTGATCAGGATCACTGCTCTGCATACAACACAGTACACCATCTGTCAACATAATTTTTAAAATAAGTAAGGATTAGCCCGTACAACACGACATCTCATGTCATGTTGATATATGAGCTTAACTGCAGTGATGACATGGAACTGCTGAACTAAAACGTTGAACAGCTCCGTGCTGTCACCAGTGATGAGAGGCCAGTCGTGGAGCCTTCTGTGGTTGGATTAAGTATGAGTCTAGAACCATCTTATTTGTAAGTGTCAACACCCAGGTCCACTCTGTGAACTCTCTACCCCAAGAAGTGAAAGTTATATTTAGGAATCAAAACAGTATGACATGCACCACTGACTGTACAAATCGTCCTAGGATGTTCCCTAGCATAAACATTCGGGGTGCTGTGAGATGAATGGCCGGCCGGGGCTCTGGACTGTGTCTCCTGCACTGTGAAAGCTCCATTTGGCCAGTTTTGGTCCATTTAGCCTGTATGTAGCCTTATCTGTGTTCCTCCAACTCCCTATGCTTATGTAACCAGAAGTATGTTTCTCCTGTAGGGCTTTAGTGGAAGCGCTCTTGAGTTTGTTTATAATTTTGAACGACTTTTCCAACATTCCAGAGTTCAATTTGATGCTGAGATGGAGATGAAGAGGGGTCAGGGAACCAGGCCTCATTTATAACTGAATTCAGGCCTTATGTAACCTCTCAGGCTAGTCTGTCGCGGGAAGCTCCTTCTCTTCAGGACAGTTATCTGGCCTTTGAGGGTTTTCTGTGTTTCTTTGCAAGCTGCGTGTGGTAATGTTGCAGAAGAATTTGTTACTAAGCTTTGATGTGTTTTCCAGGCACAGGGAGTCCTCCAGGAGTACTTGTTAGCCATGACCACTGACGAGCAGCTCCTCAATCACACTGCAATGGTAAGACTTCTGCTTCTCCTTTGTCTTCCTCCTTTGTCTTTCTAAATTCAAAGTCCTGCGTTCAGCCTGGCTCATCTTTGATGCGTGACATGGATGATAGCTCAGAGACGTTTTCCCTGCACCCTGAAGTGTTGTGATATTATGCAACTCTCTCTTAAACCACGCAGTCCCACTGATTGAATGGTCTTCAGTCTCAGTGAGTCAGCTCGCGGCTGGAGTCTCTCTTGCTAGTGAATCACTAAGCTGTTGACACCCAGCAGCTCCCCCGGGGGGGGGGGGGGGGGGGGGGGGGGGGGGGGGGGGGGG
>JAUYWH010000006.1:4079864-4109270 GCA_034779795.1 Ctenopoma multispine
CCCCCCCCCCCCCCCCCCCCCCCCCCCCCCTATTTTGAATGTGTGTGGGCTGTACTCAGGACTAATGTATTTGGTAATTACAGGCCATTAGCATTTGTGGCAGAGTGAGCCACAGCGTTTTCTGTACTGCGGACCCCGTAACTCAGCAGAGGGGTCTGAAGGCAGTTAAGTGTAGCAGAGGATGCAGGGTGGTGAAAAAAACATTGTGGGTGGCTCTGTTGTGCAGTTACCTAATACATGTCAGGTTGAAAACAAAACCACTGGTGACTTGGCAGAAGTCAAAATAACTATAAGATAAAGCTCAGTCCAGAAGAAAATTGGCTGATGATCAGAGAATTCTTCTTCTAAACACATCCAACACCCATCAGATTCCCTCACTGGGGACTATGTGAAAATATAACATTCTCTAGTCTAGTGACTTGATATTTTGACCAACTATTCTAACACAACACGAGTTGCACAGAGTTGAGAGGTAATGTTCCGTTTAGTTTTTCCTTCTGCTCGCCAAGTTAAACATGTCATTGAGTAAGGTTTCTGTATTTTCTATACGGCACAACAATTGACATGAGATTTCCGAACTCGCCAGCAGCAAAGACATGACGACTCTGAGGACTCCACAGTAAAATAAATTGGTACTAAGTGTTTGGACACAAACGTTTGACCAGCATTTTGGTCAGAAGGATGTTTTGAGCTGATTGTTTCAGCTCAAAGGAGGAAGCATCAAAACCATAAGAAACTGACCTCTGGAAACACACCAGTGGTACGGTCTGCTGGGCAGAGGGAAACAAGTTGCTGATATCATCAACCGGCAGCTAACATTGCCAGTGGTGGGAAAAAATCAAAGCACAGAAAAACAGAACAATGAGTTTGGCACTTGGAGCAGAAATGAGTCCTCACATGATTTGTTTATCCACCTTCAGTATATCTTTTTATCATTACTCAGAGTGCAGAGCACAGCACAGGTGAGAACAAGGTTTGTCAAGTCTCATGCTTAATCTTGTTTGTGTGTGTGTGTGTGTGTGTGTGTGTGTGTGTGTAGGCTCTGAAGAACATTGCTGCCATCAGCCTGGCTATCAATTATCCCAATAAATCTACCAAGCTACTCAACATTTCCCCTTGAGAGATGCTACAGAGAGAAAAGGAGGAGAGAAACCCAGAAGGGGACACGTCCTGAGTCAGCAGGTTCACTTTATACAAGGAACAAAGAGAGGATCTGCCCCCACTGCCTCCCCCCCCTCCCCCAGCTCTGGAAACTCTGCACTACTGTGGACGTGAGCGATGGAGGGGGGGGGGCTCAAAGAGCACTTTCTACCGTTATTCACAATCCTTTTTGCCTTAGGTGAATCCAGAATATGAGCATGTGCATTCACTGGCACAGGAACGATTGCAGGGTGTTTTTTTTTTTGTTCCTACTTGAGGATGCCATGCTAAATGACTTGAAGTGTGCCAAATTCACAACCTTCAAGGACAACTTTATTCCTCCCCCCCCCTTTCCTGCCTCTTTTTTGCCCATCCTAAAAAAGCAGCCACTCTGCGTTACATAGTTGATCATGGTGAAAAACAGGTCACCTTGGCAACTTGCATGTCTCAGTGGACATGTTAGAGCATCCTAAAAATACTGTCCAGGACAGTGGAGTCTCATTAGTCACCATAAGGAGAAAAAAAAATGACCTACTAGCTCATTCCACTCCTTCCTCATTCCCTCCTTCTGCCCTTTTTATCTATACTTCCTTTCCTCCTACTCACCTTCTACTCACTTAGATGATGGCGCTTTCTTTTTTAAAGCTCTCGTTGTGAGGCAGGATCCGTATATCTTCACAGATATTCTGAACCCTCGATGGAAACGTTCCGTCGGTGTGACGCACACTAAGCCCCACTTTCAAACTGATGACAGTTTGATCAGGCTGAACAGCATGAAGATCAGTCAGTCACAATAGCCATAGTCTTTGCATCGAATTAGAATTAACATTACAGCTGAGGGAAAACTGTGATAAAATACTATTGCAATGCATTCCTCCATGATATCCTGTCAATATGTTGAACTATTCCCACTCAGTTATTAGTAGATGAATGAAAGAACTTTGTGATGTCACAATGTTCATGGAAATGAATAACGGCAAAAAAAAAAAAAAAAGGAAGAAGAAGAAGAAACCCTAACTCTCATAAAGACCTACAATGTATTGATTGTTATTGTTTTAGATAATTAAACTTCTAAGGTCCTAGTTTTTCCCAGCAGTGAAAGCAAAGCTGATTCATAAATCATAGGCTGTCACACTGTGATGCCCCTCTGTGTTCTGTATGGTAACACTGCTGATTCCCACTAACACACAGATGTTACAGCACTTAGGAAACTTAATTGACTGTCACTGTTAAGAATTGAAGATGATACACTGATGAAACACACACTTAATCCCACTTATTCACTCGTAACACATCTAATATTTGGTAAGTTAACGAGGGTCGATTGTTTTTAACACTGAATTACCTCATCTTTTGTAACACAGTTGGTGTGGCGCTTCCTTACGTGTTGAGCACGACTTTGACTCACATCACATTAACCACATTTCATAAAGCTGAAATCCACCTGTGGCTGCGTGCACGTCAGTCTGCGTGTACTTAGAACTAAACGACATCACGTTTTGTATCATCGATACAAGTCAGTTTCAAGTCAGTTTCAAAGAGGGCAGATGCGCTTTCTGATTTCCATTCATTACTGTATTCATTTCACGTGGTGAGATTTGTTCAGCTGTAAGAGGTCATGGTGGTTTTATACCAAAGAAACCAATAATTTTGAGCCATGACAACTCACAAAGAGCTCCTGATAGCGTTTCTTGTCTATTGATCACATATCAGATAGCTGCCCTGTGAGAAGCCGGAGCAGAGAAATCCTTTAGACACTGTTCTGTTTTTTAAAATTTCATTAAATTTTTAGTTTTTCTACTTTTATTTTTTTTCTTTTGTGGTGGTCCTCTCAAGGACCGTAGCAAAGCTCGGTGGTTTTGTTCCCACAAACATCAGCTGCATTGAGGAAGAGAAAGAGGAAGAGACAATACGGCCTCTGTTTGGCTTCTACGACGCCTCGCCTATCTACAACGTGCCTATGGTTTAAAAATGAAGCAATCATAATTTAACTCATGTTAGCAGAATAGTTCTGAACTATATTTTAAAAGAGAAAGATATAGTTTAATTTGAGGTTTTTTGTAACTTTTTACTTTTATTGTTTTCTTTTTGTGAGGATGCTTGATATTTGAGGCTGACTAATTTGAATGTACATATCTGTGAATATTAATTGCACAGAGGAAAGAACTTTGATATCAACCCCATGCAAATACAAACTTTACCGGGCACTAACAGATGGACACTCGGATTCAGATTTTGTATGCATGGAGCACTGAAGGAAAAAAAACAAAAAACAAAAATACTGCTTGGGTTGAAATGTGATTTCTAATAAAAATATAAATTGCTCAAATATGAATTCTGCTGTTTTTATATATTGGCTCAACTGAGAATTTCTTAGCTGTAACAACTATATTGATCATTCAGTGGACACAGACTCGAGCCCCCACACACACACACACTCCCAGCATATACTGTCAATAGTTCTGTTTCCCGCTGCCTCTAGCTGTTTCATCTGTAAGACGCATCTCTGTTTTTTTACAGACATCCACACATATTCAGCCAGATAGCTCCTTCCTACAATCTAAAACTGAGTCTACTTCACAGATTTTCCCTTTTGTCCGAGCAGAACATAGGTGTACCTTCGGTTTGTTCTGTCTCTTTTTGCACACTGCAGTTTAGCTCAAAGGCCCCTCAGTCTGCCTGTAATCTGGAGTCTCGGGGACAGTGCTGCTGATGGGTGTGATGATCACTGGGGCGATAATGACATCAAATGGAGGAAATATTCAATAAGAGTCTCCAGATGACTCAGCGCCACTGAAGCCTCCACACCGGAATGAGTCAGCTCTTCTGCCTCCTTACCTCCCCTCCTCCGGCTTCTGCCCTTATTATTCTGTCTCCTGATTCTTTTGATAGCTTACCATGGATTCCCGAGGCTGTCATATGCCAGAGGTGAGAAAGCATAGCTGTGACGGTATGGACGAAAGGAAAACCTCATCGCAGCTGCAATGCCAACAGGAAAAGATGGCATTGTGATTTGGCTTTGAGGAAAATGGTGAAATGAAAATTAATCTTTTCCACTAAAAAAAAACAGTTTTCTTAATCTGCTGGGGTCCTTTGAAAGCACAAAATGCAAATGAATAAATGAAATGAACAAATTTTATGTGTTAAGATGTACCTACTGTGGAACCCTAGAGCTTCCAATATTAATACATTAACACTGTAGAAAATTATAAAATTGTTTTGTAAAGTACGTAGACGATAACCTGTCCAGTTCAGAAACCATAAAAACTAACTGCTGTAAATAAACATTTCATTATTTCTTCATAACAGTTGCTTTACTTCGTATTAGACTAATTTATTTCCTTAAAGTGTTTGTGTTAAACATTTCCCCTATGACACTTAAAAGTTTAATAAAAAGCACAGCTATGATTTCCAGTGATGCTATCTGCATGAACGTGGTTATTAATGAACCTGTGAACACCACACGTTTGGATCGGGGTTGCAGGCACGTGCAGAGAGATTGACTGTGAGCCTATAGGTCCATGGTGCTCCTTATAACTTTTTATTATTACTACATTTTACTTACTGTTCTTGGTGTCTTGATATACTGTATATGGACATAGCAATTCATTTTTGGGCACTGTAGTAAACATTTAGTTTGTGCTTATATCTACTGCACATGCCACTCTACTAAGTCCTGATGTTTCTTAGGGAGGACAACAGTAGCTTTAAAATGATGTCAGGTGTGGGGGTGTGGCCTTGCCAACTCACCTTTTCTTGTCTTTTCAAACTGGCCGGCCTACCCACAAACACACTTTATGAAAGAAAGATATAATAATATGAAGATATGATCATGATATTTATATTTAAAATCTTTTCTAATGTTATATTACATCTAATAAGTAATTTTATAGAGTTTTCAGAACTAAGCTTATTTAGTTTCACAGGGCAAATCACTAATTTACTGTAGCGTTTACTGTAGTGCACGTCAGGACTTTGTACTTGTATTTATTTTATACTGAATACTGTAAGAAACAAGCAGGGAACTTTTTTTTTGCTTTCGCAAAACAGGCTATTTAAACAAAATTTTTCCCACAACAAACATCTATGTAAAATGTTAATTGTCTTTACATGTAGGGCCCAAGCAAAGTTCCCTTTTTTGTTGTAATGAAGGCTAATAGAAAATAGGCAGCAGCGATTCACTCCAAAGTGTTTCTTAGAGAAGAAAAAAAGTTGACTTGAATCCAACAGGACATAAAGCAAAACCCCTCGACCAAAGAGCAGCTGAAAAGAATCATGAGAACATCTCTTCACAGATTTGTACATGAGAACATCTCTTCACAGATTTGTACATGAGAACATCTCTTCACAGATTTGTACATGATTGGTATCAACTGAGCCCAAGAGATCATATTGTATTGACATGGCCTGATATCACAAATAGCTTTACAATCTGAACAAAAATATGACACCTGATCAGGAAAAAGAGAGAAAAGTGTCAACATAAAGGCAATCTTACAAAAGATTAAAAAAAGTGAAGAATGGAATCTGACAGAAGGTGATCTCAAGCCCGTCTGTAGTTAGTCGCGTAGGTACGAGCAGCTAGGACTAAATGTAATGACTGCGTTCACTGCAGCAGCCTCAAGGTGGTTGAATCAGAATTGAAGCCGTGACAAAAAAAAGGACTTTTAGAGGGATCCATACGTCAAGAGTGGAAAAAACCCAGAACATTTGGTGTGATCCACTGTCTCTGCAGTGAAGCGAAGTCAAACTTATGCCTAATCGGCTTCTCATGATCATTTCCTTCAGCTGTTTACACACATGAATCACAAGCAACCGTGAGCATCAAAATGAATCAGATTGTTAATGTTTGCCAAAATGATGCCTTTGGCACTAACACAGCACCCTCCTACCCGCATCCCTAGATTTAGATGCTGCCTCCCTCTGTCCCCCCCCTTTTGTCTCACATCATTTTCCTGTTAGATAAAATTGGCAACAGCGGTATGACTCCCATTATGAAGGTCAGCCGAGGGACAAGTTGCTTATTTGAATCATCTGTGTGTTTTCTCTCTCCTGCTTTAGATCTCCCCCCTCCCCCCCTAAACACACACACACACCCCATTGAGAAATCTTCACTGTCACCAGACTTATGCTAAGTGTGTGATTTGCGTCAATTTCCGAGGAAAGGCAATAAAATGCTTCTTCATGTGTTGGATGCTGCCGCCAGAGCTAAAGACTCAGCCTTAAAGCTTCACTCCAGTTCTCTGTTCTCTGGGAGTTATTTGAGATGTCATAAAAATAATAATCATACACCTTTTTAAAAGTGAGTGCATATATTTAATATGCAGGACAGCGTACAGATCTAACGAAATAGTGCAAATTAGAAGTTCAGAAATGAAACATTTTGCAAATAATACTGTCGACCTGATGATGAGTCACACATTCTCAGCCCCTTCTTGTGGATCGCTTGACCCCATCTCAACCTTCAACACGACTGATGAAGCTGCTGCCATGCTGGAGGAAACTCCACGTCCACCTTGCCGTAATGAGACCTACTTACTATCGCCCTCGTGAGACATGAGGCCAGTGTGGGTCACCTCTCACGGGGATCGGGGATAATTGGGTGGTTTAAACAATCCAGTGAGAATAAGATGAATCAAAAGCCCACACCCATATTTAGCAGCTCCACACAAGCTATTTTTCTGATCGCACTGGGAGAGAGAAGCTCTCTGTTTTTGATCTCATTTCTCACCTGTCCCGTATGTGGGTTAGAGGTGGGCTGTTATTGGAACAGCCACCTGTGGCTATAATAGATAGCTGGGGTTCCTGACATGACAGCCCTGGTGCAGAGCCTGTTAACCAATCTGGATCACTGGGAGGAGGGCTGTGGATGACTAAAAGAAGACAGCCACTCTAATGTGATGGGGATATGAGGAAATGCACTGCCTTGTCATGGCCCAAGTCTGTGTCAGATAGAAAGTCCAAATGTTTAAATCTTGACCCAGGTGAGCAACTGGCCATGAATAGCCAAATTCACTTGGGGACAGGCTGAATGGATGATTCTTGATGTGAGATTGTAGATGGATGTCTACCTCAACAAAGAGTCAAGTGACAAATAACAAGAATCTGATCACTCCTGTGTGAAGGAAAAGGTCAAACACACATATATTTAAAACACATTTTCATATGGTTACTGCAGTATAATTATGAAATGCATGAAAATCGCAGATGTAATTGCAATTTCAGCTCACAGTCAACCCAGGTGTCCTGTTTTTAGTCTACTACCATCCTTTAGTTAAAGAGAACCATTTGGTACCATTTGGTATGGAAAGATGGATCAGGGAAGACAGGTTGGTGGGGAAAGAAGACAGAGAACATGCAGAGGACAAAGAGGAGGACTTGGTGAGATGAGGGTCACGGGGTGCGGAGACATTTTCAGCAGGGGTTGGATTAGACATTCCAGGAGGTACTTTCCAGAGAAGACACAAGATGTGATGCTGAAGGTATTGGATGCTAGTGTTTTCAGGTCAGTGTGTTATGAGTGACAGTGTGCTCCTTCTGAGTGAGGATTGTTGCCAGTGTGACGGTGGAACGAGCTTATTTTTAGACACGTACGAAGTGAACTTAACTGTTTGGACAAGATGCATGTAGAGTTTTGAGAAAGTTGCTTCACTAATGACTGGTAGTCAACTATACAGCGATCAGCCACAACACTAAATCCACGTGGATGGTGTTAATGCTGTGGTGCAAGTCCAGCAAGAGTGATTCTCTCACCTAACTCAACTAACTCAATAACACAGCCAATTAATGTAGCCCCCAAAATGTCAGACTACTCCTTTAAGCTTGTGAAAGATTGCTGTGTATTTTTATTCCTAACTTAACAGTACAGCCAACTCAGCTTCAATCTCCTACAGTGTGTTGATTCTTTCTCCAGCTACAGCATAAACACGGCTCCAGAAGAAATCGACGACTCTTAAAACCTCAAGTGGGCCGTCACTGGCTTTGCCTTGTGTTTCCCAAACAGATGTCAGTCAGAGCTGAGTTTGTGTATTATGCTCCCTCCTTTGTGGTGGAAAACATCTCAAGCCCTGCAACAAGCGCAGCAAAGATCAAGTGAGAAATAACCTCGGGACACGGTGCCACCAGCTGTGTGTTGTCCCTCTGCTCCTCTCTTCACTGCTCATCTGTGACACACGAGTCTCACTTGTTATGAAGCCATTTCTTCTAGGAGGCAGTCAGGTGCTGAGAGTGTCATAAAGCCTCCATTAGTCCCCATTGTCTCCACGCTGCAGAACCAGCTACCCACGCCAGGTGAGCCTACGCACCTGAAATGCCTGGGAGCCAACAGTATCTCTCCTTCATGTCTCTCCTCTGTGGTCTTTTATTTTTTTGTGATGCTGCCCTCTCTCTTTTCTCTCTGCCACTGTCTTCCTCTCTTCTTTTCATCCTTTGTCTGTATTCTGTTGTCCTTCTTTGACAATCAAGTCTGGCTACGAACCGGGTTTTGCACAATTAGTTGTGGGTAAACTTGTTGATCCTGTAGCGTTTTTCAGTGGTTGGAATAGGAACACCAGTGTTTCAGCATCATTTGACCTGTTTTCTGACCCATTTTAAGAATTTCCTAGATTCAGCTGTTCCTCATTTTAATGCTGGGCTGTCTTGGTTGGAATATTCTCATTGTATTGCAAACCAAGGTTTTTAGGACTTTCTAGGACTTAAAGTCGGAAATGATAAAAATGTTTGCAGATTATGCAGCTTCACACCTGTTACCGCTAAAATGATCTCCACCTCAATCAGGTTGTACAACAAAAAATACACGTGAACATGTGAATTTCCTTTGAGCAAATGTTCTGTTGGAGAGCTGCCTCCTGCAGGGATACAATGAGTGCAGTTGAGCCCAGGGGATTGACAGGATACTTCCTACCCACACAAATCCACACACTGGGTTTTATTAGGGTGAGTGATAAGAGATGGAGACAGATATACAGGGACGGGAAGGAATGTTGGGTAGAAAGCAAAAGAGAGGACACGAATCCCAGCCTCTGTTCTGCAAGTTTAGTAGCTGTTACACCATTGCGATTTAGACCTGCAGACATGACACACACTGACATAGAAGCATGTTGTGAAAATCACATGTTGGCCCAAGTTATGTGACAACAAAGACCTTTGTTTTATTACAGTGTAGGGCAGCACAAGCTATTATTCTAATTGGTTTAATAAGCTGTGCACATCATCATTGACCTTGTTCTCTTAAGTGTGTGTTTCATGAAAAATAAAATAAAAAAATCACCACACATGCACAATTTGGAGCATATGACAGGAGGAGAAGTGAGTCACTCACTGCAATCATTTTAGCTCAGGCGACCTTAGTTTAAGTGGTACCAGTCACGTGTGCAGGTGTGCGCACATGTACAGTAATGTAGGTATCCAGTTCATACACATAGCTGCTCTATGTGAATAATAAATCCATGAAACCTGATGAAATGTACCAGCGTGCTGCAACTCGTGCCTCAGCTGCTCCACATCCACTTGCCCTGGATTCAGGTCACACTTTGATGCACAGCAATGTGCTGCAGTAGTCTCCTTGTAACTCTATCATTAACTCGTCGTCCTGCTGCACAATGTGATGTTTTTGAGTGTTCACTGTACTAGAACTCGTTCAGGCTGAAGCTGTAGCTGTGAAAGACGATATTTTAATTCCTTCATTTTCGTATGGCTCTCCTGGCTTGGTCTCCGTTCTCAGTGAATGACCTTGACAGACAAAGAAGCCTCAGCATAAGTGAAAAGAAGCTGGTTAATAGTTAATGTACATCTCCATTATTACGTGAACTTGGAGCAATCGAGCCTGTGACCATTTGTTTGTGTGTCATGTATTCATCCTAAAAAAAGGAAAAAAAACCCAGAAAGATTTGGATTTTGCTGAGAGGAAAACCTTTTTATTTACAGATCACCAAAGGAAATGGTCTTAAATTATTTTACGGTTAAGGCTGCAAATTATAGGAAATTTCAGTGTCAGCAGGAATGACTCTGGAAAACAAATCATTAAAAAATGAAAGGAAAAATAAAACCAGACCATTGTGTGTTTTGGATTTCACTTTAGTTAATTGTCGCCTTTTTTCTGTTGACAGAACCACAAGGCATAGAAAGTAATCGAGTAAATGTATCCACAGTGTAAGCAGCTTACTGACTATCCGTCAGAGGCAGCTGGTTTGTCACTGCCTTTAAGAGCTGGGTGTCTCAACCACCTGTGCGCCTGCACATAAATGGAAAAATTTTCCATTACACATGCTGTAATGGAGTCCAGGAACGAGAGGCGCAAATGACAAACTTCCTTTAAACACATCTTTACAGTGAACTTCCTTTTTAATGCATCTGAACATCTTTCACATTATCTGTTCCCACCAGCCACACTGTTTAACTATCACATCAAATGGGCTTTGGCGTGTTTTTCAGCTTGTGCTAACATGTAGAATTTATATCTGACTGTAAAGGTAGATTTGTGCCAAAAATGCTGCTTTTCAGGCGAGTTAGCATCAACAGATTCGCCTCATCTGAAGACTAATCATATAATAGAATCACTGGACTTGTTCATTACCTGGTAACTCTAAAGCCATAAAGCCTAGTGTGCCCTGAGTTCTTTTCTGTGTAACACACTTATGATGTCCTCCCCGTGTTGGTTGGAGATAACGGAGCAGAATAGAGAAGGGCTTTTATGAGTTTGCATACCAGGAACAATGAATATGAACATACATTTCTAGAAGTCAGAGTTGTCACCCATACAGTGGGTTCCATCAGTGACAAATACCCACAGAAAAATACTCATCATTTTATGAGCTATAATACTGCTTGAATGTTCCACATAAGTAAGATCTTGGATTTATTCTAAGTGTCTGCTTTTCTTTACCTTATTAGGTAGCATCCATAATGCAAACACTAATAGTGTGTATGGCACATGGAAACCAGTCTCTATTATCTCGACCTTGTTTGCATTCAGTGTCCATCTCTGGCAAATAACATATTTGTTAGGCAAATATTGTACATGCTTCAGGTTGACCAGACTTCACCTAACATCCTGCAGGCCAACAATGCTGAAAGGGTACTTTCGTGTTTCCCCTTGAAGGAACTACATTTCAAAATTGGTTACACGAGTCTGTGTAGTGCCACAGGTTTCCAGTAATGTGTTATTCCTCTTTAAAGTCCCCAGACATTAAAGAGTTTTGTTTTATGGATAGCTTCATACTTTGGACTTTTCTCTAAAATAATTAAATTAAATCTAAAATCTGTAACTTGCCAATTTAGAATCAGAAAGTTTATTGTCATAAACATGGTAAAACAGCTGTTACACTAAAAACACTAAAGATACAAAATGCTTCAGGGAGCGTAGCAAACACTTCAGCCACAGGGGGCACCATGTGAATCATATACTATGTATATCTGAACAAAGAAGAAAGAAAGAAAAGATTTTCTGTGTTCTTACGTGTCTTAAATTGTTAAAAAATTCAAGGACTTCAGAGTTATCTCAGTGTCTATGGGCTAAAGATAGAAACTACTGTTAAATGCATCACTGCATGAGAAACCGACATGCTATATGCTAAATATAGCAACATATGTACGTCTGCGAGTATTGTTGAAAATCAAGAAATGCAACCTGAAACTCTCTTATATTATACAAGGAGGAAGCCACACATCAGTTCTACGCAGAAAGACAGACAAGGTCTCTGTACTTGAGTTTATGTCAGATGGATCAAACACAGTGGAAAAGTTTTCTGTGCTCAGACTGTAAGACATTTTTTCTTCAGTCCTTATTTTCAGGGCTTCTCCAGCCAGCATCTGTGATGGTATGGGGCTGCATCAGTTTCCACAACATAGGTTACTTTCATACGTGTAAAAGTTCCATCGACAGGGGGGTGTATTGGGATTTTAGAGACATATGCTGACATCAAGGCAACAACCTTTCCCAGGAAGTCAGTGGATATTTCAGCAGGACAATGTCTGGCCTCATTCTGGATGTGCTACAAATGACAGTGTGGCTTCATTTGTTTGAAGGCAGACAGATCTGGACAATTAAGTTGATCCTTGAAAAGACAGAACATCTTTCCTTGGTACTTTTAGTCAGAATTGAGTTTTATTGCATTTTAGTTAAGTTTAATCCCAATTTTCTGGAAATCGGTTCCAAAAGCACAAGATAGTACAAATACATACGAACATAAAATACATAAAGCAACTTTTGCCTCTCTCAATACAGAGCTGTACAGGTCTGTGTACCCGGGTACTTGGCAAGTTTAACTCAGGAGTCCATAACCTCAGAGGAGCATACAGTATGTTCAGTTTGGGGGAGTTAAACTGACATCACCAGCTCCGCTGGACTCTGGTGATTACACGTCACATAAAAGCTTTTTCAGACATGACAAAAGGCTAAATCAGGTCAGTTGAAACAGGTGATTAACTGTGAGATGCAGCATCAAAGTGAAAAAGGTCCAATAAAAACAAACTTTAACCACAACAAATTAATTTGATTTCAACAGATATATATATTTATCAAATCCACAGAAGACATTATTTTTGATGAGTAAAGTCGAACTTCTGTTTTAAACCCTCTTTAGAATTATGGTTTCCTCAGATTGAGAGAAAAAAATATGCTGATGATTGTCTGTTTTAGTTTCGTGCAGCTTTCCCTACGTTCTGTAAGAAAAATGGGTTGTTCACTTAATCCAACTTTTAAAACTTTGGAAGTCATCTTATTGCAGATTTCTGTAGTTTATGTGTTGTTTTAGGAACCTGCCATCCACTCACGATCCTGCCATGTGTCGTGTTGTACTGCACTGCACTGTACTGACCAGGGTTTTGCATCTAGGCCATGTAGACAGCATTCTGCTGCATGTGTCTGAAACTGCACTCTGTGTCGGGAAGAGAGCTGTATAATCAGGGCAGTGTTTTATTTAAAGACTGTAACGTGGGCAGCAGCAGTTCTCAGAGGCTTCGATGCATCACAGCACAGCTCTCATAGAGGTGATCAGACCTCCTACCAACTTTTAACACCTCAGCTTTTTTCTCTGGGAACTTCAGGTCTGGTGTTTTCTAAAGCTGGACATCAGAAGGAAGGGTGTTCAGGAAGAGAAAGCGCAGTTTCAGGTGAAACAGGAATACAGGAAGGACATGGTTTCTCCATTTGTCACACGTGTTTGTCTGTGTAAGGTCAACGACTTTGTATGTTTCTGTATCGTAAACGCGTGGGTGTTGAAAACAAAAAACATGACAGGCTTGTATACATGTGACACTATATGGAGAAAAAAAAGGTCAGTCATCACGCTGTTTGTGTGTTTTGTAGGTGATAGATGCCCAGCAGCTGTAACAGTAACAACACAAAGGACAATATCGGGATTAGTACAACAGCTGCAACACCTCAAAGCACACACAGCCTTGGAAGCTCATGAATGAAGAATCTTTATACTGTAAACAGCATGTGTAGCCAAGGATGTTTACCCCAGATCACACAGCCTTCCAGTGGACTCATGACTGAAGCTGGCTGTTTTTTTCTAATGTGGCTCTGGTCTTTCAACATCTGCAGCACTATGCTGTGGATGTTCTAGGAGTCTGCGGTGGCCAGGAAGGCTGGCTCTGTTCTGGGAGTGGACCTGGACCCTCTACGTGTTGTGTGCTCTCCAAACTCCTCGGTCCCAGATGATCCTTCCCACACGCTACACAGCGAGGTGGCTGGACAGGGGAGCATGTTCAACCAGAGACTGATCGATGTCAAGTGCTCCACAGAGCACCACAGGAGATCATTTCTGCCTGCGGCCATAAAACTGTACAACTCAATTATTTTGATGATTATTTATGTCGTATTCATCACTTTCCACTTTGTGTTGATGTGGATCTTTTCTGGTTGTGATTTTTAAAATTTCTCTTTCCTCTGAGAGCAGCTGTACAAAGACAAAACAATTTCCATTCTTTGATTAATGAAGTTTTGAAATCTGAAGTAAATCATTAGTAAATGAACATACTGTAACGGCAGTATTCAGTTTTCATACACCACTGCTCAGGGGCCAGGAAAACAATTATGTGCAGTGAACAAGAAATCTTAAATGTTAGTATTTTTCTATATTAAGACTCTAAAGTGTGGGGCCGTGGTTTAATCAGATCTGACTGATAACTTTATAACAATTTAGTGCTGCACTCTTTTCTGTTACAGCAGAACCACATATATTTGTTATTCTGCACATGATTCACCGTTTGACGGTGCCTTCATTACCCACAGTTCAATTAGGTCACTGACAGTCATGCTACTAGCAGCTAATGTAGCCTCACACCGACTCAGATGTTGCCACTGGAGCAAAAATATGCTATAAACAGCTCCTTTGTCTTTGTATTACCTTTATAAAGTAGTTTGAAGACATTGCAGAGCTGCTAGTTTGCAGCTGTTGGTCACACAGATAAAAAGACAGAGGGGCAGAAGGCACGCTGATGAGTAATTTCTCCCCTAATCAGGCTCACCACTGCTTCCTGAGCCACTTCCCATCTGAAGAAATAAACCGGCTGGTGTTCTGCTTGTTAACTCTGTCAGCAGTGATGCTAGGATATTCTCCACACTACTTCTGCACTGATTGTTAGAAAGATTTTACCAGCTTGCTGATTCTTCTGTTTATCGCAACATTGTCTTTTCATCAACCAACAGTACATAATTGATTTGATTACAAGTCAAGAATGCAGCGCATCAATTTGAGGAGCTGGAGTTAGCAAAGACTCTTGTGTCCTAAAAAGCAGAGGGAGGCTGCACTTGTGCAAGGATAGAAACAAGGTTACTCTGTAGTTGTAGTTGATGATAATTAATTAATTAATTAATTGATTAATTAATCAAACTTCTCTGAAGCTATTTATACCCAACGTCTCTGTTCAGCATAAAAAGTGTGAGTATGTTGTCAGTTCGCAAATCACAGAAGAAAACAATGCATAGAAACACTGAAAGAAGTTTTGCTTGCTGTATAATTTCTCCTGCTCATACTGACCATGAGTTGATTGACCGATTAAATGAAGCCCTGTCCGTGGAAGTGATGGAGAACAAACCTAACCACACCCCCAAACCACACATAGTCACACATATATCTGAAGCTAATATAAGGCTTCACTACTTTGAGTTAATCATCACATCTTCGTAATATTCCCTCCCTCTGTTTCCTTGGACAGTGCTTCTCTGTTGATTTGCAAGTGATGTATCGCAACTAAATTGAGGGAATTTTGTACAAAATATTATGCAACTTTGGAAGATACCTACTTTATGTGACTCATTTGGAGACTTGGAGCCTTTTGTCTTCAGATAAACACGTGTGTGTGTGTGTGTGTGTGTGTGTGAAGTGGAGTAAAAACTATAATAATTCAATTTCATATGTATTGGGGTTAAAGTATCAAGTAGCATAAAACAGAACTATCCAAAGTACAAACACAATGTTGTACCTGCAGGGCACTCGTTTTTAATTCCACCACTGACTAGCATACTCGAAGAAGAGGAGCTCATAAAGGAGGACATGAAAGGAAAACAAGCTGTCCGCATACATGCCTCTCTACTCTAGCAATAAAACCTGTGACTCCCAATTTGAAACCAAAATGTTAGGACAAATAAGTGGAGGATGTCGTTTGGTTTAATGGAAAACCCACTGTGTTTATAAAAGTGTGTGTGTGTGTGACAGAGAATGAGATAGATAGGGGGGACATGAGGTAAACTGTAAAACCAGGATGTAGAGGAGAGTGTCTTTTTTTTTTTTCGTGCCATCCCTTGTTGCTCAGAACCTGGCTGGAGCTTTAAGTGCTCCAGCTCTGCACGCAGCTTGTTAAGCTGGGCTGTCTGCTCGTCTTGTCCCACCCACAGACAAGATGCAGCCTCTCGCTCTTCTCATAGCTTGTGCAGCACTATGCCGCTCCATGTGTGTGTGTGTTTGCACAGTAAGCACGCACATACAGATCGCTTGGATGCTTCTGGTGCTTTTTCTCACTTTCTATGTTGTGAATTTCTTTACATAACTCTTGATATATTCTTGGCTGCATAAATCTCAGGTGGTACGTCACAGATGCCATTTATGTCTGATAACACTAAAGTAAACAGTGACGCTCCCAAGAGACTGAGAGCCAGGTACATGTGGCCACTATAAGCTTTATGTTGAGTTTCTTTTAGTGTTAAGGGTTAAGATGGATGGAAATGAGAAAAGAAATGAGGTGTCAGTTGGACTGTGTCGGATCTCAGAGGCTTTTCCAACCTGACCAGTGAGACTATAAAAAGAATGAGACTTCCCAGAGGACGAGCACTCCTCGAGGTATCAACATCCGATGCTAATCTCTAACCAGCCATCACAATCACTCGTGACACCCCCCACCCCCGCCTCGCCGTCTCCTCGTTCCTCCTGCAGCGAAGAAGTCAGAGTCAGCTAGAGAGGCACACAAAACCGTCCAATGACATTATGACATGTCAAATTATCCGGGTTAATTATCTGTCTGAGTCTGATAGCATGACAGCTCATTAAAGCCTTACAAGGCGGCATAATCTCCTCCCTCTTTCTCTGTTGAAATTCAGGCAGGGTTGCGAGGCCTCCCAGAGTTGATGAGCTGAGCATGACCAGAGAGGCGACCAAAGCAGGTGCAAACTCACATTCATGACTGAGCGTCCAGCGTGGTGTTTCCTGGACAAAACAGGGCAAGAGAGGATTGTTTTTCCACCACTGAGATGGGATTTCACTTGCAGCTGACTGTAAATATGACTGTAAAAGCACTTGATGAGTATTTTAGGGTTTGGAAAGGACAGCGGCACCATAAATTAATGACTGATTTATAGGTGAATTACTCTGGCAACGGTTATAAAGGAACGTCCTTGTCTTTTTGAATGGAGGAGCTACTACACCAGTGTGCACTGAGACAAATGTGTAATATACTGCACAACAGCAACACAGGGACATGACAAACTGTTGAAATGTTTCTTTCCACAGACAGCAAAGGTGAAGTGAGCTACATTTTCTGAGAAGAAATGATGAGAGAAGCAGCTTAAAAGGAAAGAAAAACATCTGCAGAGGCGAAACCGCTCATTTCTATGAGATGCTGAACGAGAGGAGTGCAAAACAGAGTCCAAGAAGTAGGAGTAATGCTGTAAAGATGCTGCTGATAAAATGAGACAAAATGTGTTTGCAAGAAGCTTTCATACAGCCTCAAAGTGATTTAGGTTGGTTCTTTACAAAAATACAGTATAAACCACGTCTTGTAAAATGCATTCTGCACATTTCATCAGTCACAACATTAACGGTTTGCCTGTCAGGCGTGCACTCGCTTAAAGCAGTGAGGTTTCCTCTCTGTCAGGCATTTGTTACACTGGAGCTTCAGTGGGATTTATGGAGATTTTTTTATGTAGTTGCATCTATGACAAGCTGGAAAAACTATTTCCTACACACAGCTTAGTGGAAACTGGCACATTTATGAACACCTATTATTAAGTATTGTTTTAATTTATCAGTACACACACAGTAAAAAGTTCCAGAAATTGGGTGAACTTTGCTGCAGAAGTCCAGTAATGTGTGTTAAATAGTTGCAGCATGTATGAGTCTGTGCTGCTATAAATCCCCCCCCCACACACACTGACAGGTGACGCCACTGTCAACCGTCCTGCACATCCTACCAAGCAGCTTGGTCTTCGGCTGTCATGCTAAACTAAATGTGTTGTGTGAACCAGCAGAGTTATTGTATTGTTTTATATTTGCTATACATAATCAAATTGAACTTTTATTTATTTCACAATATTGTGTCACAAAAACACTTTCTTTTGATGAACTGTATATTTACTGTCTACAGAGCAATTGATGGAGAACATTTGTTGTAAGTTTCACATTCTTTAAGCAAGGTTCATGCCTCCTCTGTCCTTTAGCTCTTATATTAAACCCATCAATTCATTTTCTCCAGAGTCCAGCTACCGTAAGAGAAGGATGCTATTATGGTCGACTACTGTTGTGCAAGAGGGGCAAAGACAGCTTAAGAGCATCTTGGTTTCTTGATCCTTGAGAAACAGGTGTGGCTGAAACGTTGGTCACAGAAATACATTAAGGAATATATGACTTAAGCTGGTCACACCAGGGATTGGTTGTCGATGGTTGTTTTGGTTCAGTCTTATTGATTTTATTGTGTTTTATTCACCTGCTCAGCTCCTAATTTCAAAGAAATAATAAACTTTCTCTCACTTGTGTCTACCATTTCATGGAGGTTCATGGGTTAAACACATATGAGAAACTTGTTTGTACTGTGTTGCACAAATGTAATTAGAGTCAAGGGAGCTCACTCATAAAGTCTGGTGTTTCTGCTGACAGACTGGTGTGACTCTGCTCTTTCTGCCGTACTGTGTGGGGCAGGGAGTGACAGAGAGGCAGGGCTCAGAGAGAGGAAGTGAGATTCTCTCTGATTATTTGAATAAGGTCAAACATTTGATCTAAAAGGGGAAGTGTTGATATTCAAACCGATGAGTTACTATGCTGGTCCACCTACCTGGCACTGTTTGTCATGTTGCATGACTCCCTAATGCCTGACTCACCTCTGAGTACAAACTAAAAAAACAACTCTTTGCTGGGGAGGGAAGTACCAGTATGTTGGGTTGTCATTAAAGCGCCATTACACTCCTTTGCATTGTTACACTGTAGACTGATGAAGAGATGATGAACGGAAGAGGTGCTGACAGTGAGGAGCCATCTGGCCCCTCATTAAAAGCTGGGGAGAAGGAGAGAGCCAGGTCACCAATGGACGCAGACAGGAGTACGTGCAGAAGTCACAAACACACACACACACACACACACACACACACACACACACACACACACACACACACACGTATGCATCTCCTGGGATGCCAGATCAAAAATGACTCCCTGTCTGCCATGGTGACTTTGAGCATGGAAAGACTAATGATAATTAGCCCCTTGTTAGGGACATCTCCTGCATGTCAAGAGATGTGTTCAAAAGCCCTGGGTTCTGTCTTAAAGGACTTAGTGTGTGTGATTTGCATCCTCCTTTTCATTAACCCACCTGTAGGGTGATTTGCAGGTGTTTACTCAATCAAATCCCAGTTGCTTTTATTCTGATCTCCAGCTAATCTAAAAGAAATGTAAATATTGTTTTGTATTTTAAAGAAGGCTCTAGTTCACTTCACACCCAACAGCAACTGACAAGTAGAAAACATTAGCAACTAGCTAATGTTTAGCTGCTATTATCCCCCTATCTGAATTCCCATGGATGCTAACTCTTAACCAAACAGAAGGATCAGAAAGAGTCAACATTTACTTCTGCAAACACTAGTTTTTCACTCAAATTCATTCTGCTTGCAGGGTGTCACATGCACGGCCGACACAGAGGAAACAGACCCAAACTATGTTTACCCCCCCCCCCTGCTGCTGATATTTTCTGATGTGAAAATATCAGCTGCAGCTCCTTGTGCTCTTATTTATTCAGAGCTCACATTATTGTTTTATATATCACCTGCTCCTCTCTAACTGCCCCCACCTTCCAGCACACTGTCTATTTCCCAGGTCACTGATTGGCAATTGGAACTGTCTGACAGCAAGTGACAGTCTCCGCTGTACTCGTGATTGTTGTCCTCTGTCTGTTGTGATGTGGACAAGCGTGTTCATTGGTAATTTACATAAAAGCTCTTGGGGGAATGAGCGACCCAGCATTTGATCCTCTTTAATGGCCCAGTCTGTCGTTGGTGATGATTAGTGTGGAGAAATGATTTGAAATGGCAGGGGATCCACACTGCAGCAGAGCTGACTTTTGATAAGCAATTATTATTGCGCAAAGGGAGTCTAATTCTTTGAACCATCACTATGTAAATTGGTAGCAAACGTGTTCATCCTTCATTCCTGTAACCAAAAATAAGTGGGGATCCTCCCCGTTTTGGTCTAAACAACATTTGTCATGCTTCGAAGGGCACAGAGTGACTCGTGAACGTGTTCATCACTGCTCTGTCTGTGTATCCGTATCAGCAGCTGTAATGTCACGTCACAGTCCGAAGATCTGAAACCTCTGCACTTGTTGACAGCACTTCATGCTGGAGTTAATTGGTGTAGATGACCTGTCAAACAAACAACCTCTGGCTAATGCTGAGGATCCTGGGAGTATATAGGAGATTTCAGAGGTTGATTATTACTGCTATTAATAGCATTAGCATGCATGTGACTAATAGGAGCCGGAATAGCAAATTCTGAATGCAAAATTCAATCCATCATTTATTATTAACCATAATTTCTTAGCCTGAAGAAAGTGTTGAACCAACAGCCCATTTGATCTGCTTTTTAAGCCGTGCTTCTGTTGAGGTACAGTACATGCACGTCAATTACCTTCAAGTTTTACATCTTTGTGACATAAAAAAATCTGGCTTGTATGGTGTTTTGCTTCTAAGTAAAAGCAAAAGCTGCTTCAATTCATATTCATTGATTAAACTGTTGGGTTCCAGTTAATCATTTCTATAATGTCTCGAGTACACAGCATGGGTTCCAGCAAAGGCGAGAGGATTTTAATGAGCAAAATCTATGGGGTGTCCAAAGAATAGATAGATTTCACATAAGAAAAACATCAGTCAATTTAGCCAGTTAGCAGGATCAGTAAGATGAATGTCTACAAAATAAACAGAAGGTAAAATATTTTCCTCTAAAAAGTTATATATGACAAGACATGCAGCAGGCAAGCTGAATAATGTATAGTTGGTTGGTAAACAAATGCACTTCATGATGTCCTCTGTGCTCCAGGTGATGCCTCCAGTGAACTAGGAGTCTATTAAGATGTTGATAGGGGTACGTTCTCGGGTTCAAACAGGTAGGACAAGGTGTTTGCCTTGTTGTCTAGAACCTGGGCAAACAGCACAGGACAGTGAAGTTGGCCAACTGGGTTTGCCATGAGTTGAGACACTTGACCATCCTGCTATATATACGCATGTAAAATAGAACGTCTTCTTCACTGCATTCATCGGCAGCTTTACCACAGTGAACTCTGTATTGTCCACATCATAGTTGCTCTGCAGGAGAAGGTTTGCAGGAATATAAAGCCCATGGATACTACTTGTTATCAGAGGCTGAATGCTAAGAGAGAAGAGTTCCTGCCATCACCTCAGAAGAGTTGAGATGCTAAATGTTCTCCCACGTGTTTGTCAGTTTGCTGCTTAGCGCTGAACTGTTGGCTAACCGGGAGTTGTTAGCGCTTTTTGAAAACAGCCACCAAAACAATTAGTTTAAAGTTGCTATAAATGAATCTGGTGACAATTCACCCATCATGACCTCTTTCACATTGTCAAAGAGTTTTCATCTTAGTTACGTGTATTATAATAATATCTATTTCTGTATAGCTACTTTCATTCATTATAAAAATGTATCTCATAAGGACTGTCCCAGGCAAGGAACATCGATAGAGGAGATGTTCATTAGAGCTACCAGACTCAGAAATCTGTAGTCAGCATCACCTCACATTAATGTGGCTACCACAACACTCTGCAGTAACACGCTCTCCCATCCTCTTCGCTTAGTGGGACCTTGACTTGTCTTTTAGTAAAATCTAATGATATTATCTAGGAGAACAGCCAACGATTGCTCATCAACAAGTAGGAATTTCTTCAAAACCATTCCAGGTGACAGATCCAGTGGAGAGTGCCAGCAGCGCTCAAAGCTCAATTAAAGCAAAAAGCGGATATTTTTAAGAACCTTAGATTTCAGTGTTAATTTTACATTAATCATCAGTATCATCAGAAGATAAATTTCACATTTAGATTTCTTGATGATTAGCAGTATTTTGTAGCACCAGATGGTACAAGCAAGTGATCAGTTATATTATCAGCACAGTTTCCATCTTGTCCAGCTGATCTGTTTACGTGTGTGGGGGGACAGTGTATTCATCATAGACCTGCACTGGCCTGCCTATTAAACACACATCATCAGTGACATGGGTAATTGCTCCTCATGCAACACTGATTCTATTACAGATGGACTGACTGACAGGATGAGCCTCGTCATCTTACGGTGACTCATCCTGCCCAAAAATGATTGAGTAGCAAACCCTCTGCCCGCCTGGATGTGTGCGTATGTGGAACCCAGCATGTCGATTCCAAGTGAATGCGTTGGCTTTAAGGAGAATAGAAAATGAATAGTGACAAGTGTAGAAAGTGGGCCGTCAAAGGCTGTGCAGTTTAATCATTTCACACACAAATATCAGCATTGATCAAGACCAATAGAATAGCTCTGATTATTCAATTTCTTTATTTGAGCAATGCTGGAGGAAGAAAGAATGACAGATGCTAAGGAAAGACTTGCTTAAACAACCTAAACACTTCAACTAAATTATATACACTTTGAGCAGACCAAACCGCAAACAAAGGTTTACATTAGCCGTTACTAGCACAACACACTGAAATGTTTCCGTCCGCTGTCAGCAATTGAGATGCCTTATAATGTTCCAAATAACCATCCATCATGAATAGTTGAATTACACAGATCTACCATATACAGAATGCTTTCTGGTGCTAAAAACATGACCTTTAATACTGAACATCAGAGGTAGGTACTGCTGTTTCAAACATAATTCAAGAACTAAACTATATATTACTATGGAAATTATTTTTGTAATTGGTAGCAAGACCGGGTAAAAGCAGACAGTTCCTCGCTGACATTAAACATTTCCCTTTTGTGCCTGAGGCTGACAGGCTGTGTGGCATCCTGCTGCACCAGACTGTGAAATGATGACTTTCTCACAGATGTGCAGAGCCCCCAAACAGCGAAGAGGCGAAGAAGAAAGGGGATAAGAGGCGAGACATTTGTTAATAGTGAGGCAGATGGGCGGGGTAGAGTTGCCACTTGGGCTTCCTGTCAGGTACAGCTGCTCCAGACTGTTTTTCTTGACTTACGTCACATCTCCTTGATTCAAAGTCAATGGCAACAGCTGCTGTTTGTGCCAAACATGTTGGCCTTTTATTCAGACACCAGAGATTTCCAATATACGGAGCACTGAGATAAAACATCACAGGTGGCTCATAGTTAAATTCAAAATACTAATCTACGCGTTTTATGTGAAAACCTGAACTGAGATTCTGGTGCAGATTATGCCGTGCCTCAGAGCGAGGTACTGCACAGTCAGTTTATGATCAGTCACGTGCAAGGTGGAGGGACGAATCTCTTTTTCATACTTCGGAGGCCACGGCTCATTTCCCTCATGCAAATGAAAGCTGCAAGAGAAAGGGGAAAGCAAATGCTACTGGAAGGCCAACAGTGCTGTGTGGAAAATGTTGTGTGCCTGGTGCTGAGACTAGCACAGTCCCCCAGTGTGTGCCACTGACAGGAAAGAGAGAGCGAGCCAGAGATGGGGTGCGGGGTGGGGATTTCCTTTTCATTAGAGCTTTGGCACCAAAGGGGTTCACTTGAAATTTATGTCACAGTGACGGCTGATGTAAAGGCTTTAGCTCACACATATTAACACACAAGTTTAAAGAGAACTTCAAGACACAGCATCCAAAACTGTATGTTTTTGGATGCTGACTGTAGGCAGTCAGCATCCAAAAACTTCATGTAGCCAGATACCATCCTCCAGACAGCAGTGCTGGAAGTTATGTAAGCTCCAGATATAAATACACGTTTTTTCACTGTGAGAGAGGAGGCCAGCTGTAAGCGGGGACAGAATTGGAGCACCTTGTTCCTTTTATACTTTGTGCCCAACGAGGTCCCAGTCCAGCACCAGAGATCTCCAGCACTAGACCCATTTCGGCATCTGCGTACTGTGGGGAGATGGTGCTGCAGTAACCTTACACAGAGGATAAGTGATGGAAGGAAAATCTAGAGCACTGATTTCCCTACTTGCTTTTAGTTAGCTGACCCTTTCCCTGACAGTGAGTGGACAAATTCATGTAACATCTGCCACTACATTGATAAACTGCAGGTTTGTTCACTAAATGCAGTGTGCAGCCTCACAAGCAGCAATGCACAACAACATAAAGTGAGAGACAATTCAGTAACATATTAGTTAGAGAGTGGAAGGAAGTTTGATTAGATAGCAATCATTAAAGGGCAGAGTTGTCCACAAATGTGTGCTGGGCGTTTGGGTAACACCTGCTGCACAAGGTCATCTTTACTGTTTTCCAGGAAGTAGCAGTTTTCCAGGAAGTTCACTGGGATCTTAGTAAATTGCATCATAATGCTTTGTCTACACTGAGAGACTCATCAGTTTAATTGTGAGAAATTAGGATGCTTAGAATCACATGATGTGATGACGCTGTGATGCTCTTTTAATTGTGTTTCTAGTTGTAACAAGTTGCTGGGAAGTGTGTGTGTTGGGCCGCAACTAGTAAAGAAAAGTGACTATGCTCATTTAAAAAAACTATAGAAACCACTGGGTTCATCAGTCATATGATGTTGTGATGTTCACAACATTACAGTGGATAATATTACATACTATGCTACCTATATCTGACAGTTGTAGATATGATATTGGTAGTATAATTTTCACATAATAATACTACAGTAAGCTTATAAAAGAAGCCCTTAGTGAAGCAGTCTGGTTAGGTCTAACAGGATTCAGATGTCTACAAGTTGTTCCCCTCTGAAGTAAATGTAAACTCATCAAGACCCGGAGAGGTCAGATTACTTTGTTTTTCCACAAACAATAAATATCAGCAATGCTTTCCCAAAAAGATGACTATAAATCGAGGAAGCAGAATTTGTTTTTCTTTCTTTTACCATTAACCTCATCTCATGACCCCTCAGATCTCTCTCGTAAGCCCTTGGAAGAGTTGAGGCCTTAAGCTAGAAAACCCTGGACTAAATCTAATCAAAACTAGGTCAGCAACAAAGTAAAATGCAACTCACGCAAAATATTTTCATTTTTCTTCTATATGATAAAATTCAGTAACTCTACATCTGTTTATATACCTGGAAGCCCTATAGCTTACATTTTCTTCCTATGCTATTTGTATTTATATTTATATTATTTATATGGCATTGAACGTCATGCTGGATTCCACTGTGACTGTTCTGGGGTCAGATCGTGCTGTAGCAAACATCCTCTGAAGCTCTGGTATTCGGCCTTGGTCCACGACTCTGAGACTGTTTCTCAATACCAGGACGACCAAGAATGGAAGAAGGATACTGTTTCCAACTCTCCTTGAGAGAACAGCCTGGCCAGACAGCAGGGACGAAGAGCACAGCTGTCAGCTGGAGATGTTCTGTTTAGCTGCTGTTGTGCAACTCAAATGTCCACCGTCACGTTTTGTTGTGTTCGTGTTACAATGACGCTTTCATTTTGTATGCATGGTAATTGTTTAACATGAGCACTGTGTCTTTTTTCTTTGTTCTATACAACAAAACTAGAGTCAGTGCTTCAGTACCTGCAAGAGTTTGTGTTGCCTCTGCTCTGCATGAGACAATCTCAAGGAAACTCGAAGCTACGAAACAGAACAGAAAATGTTACTTCCTCTGATCTTCACAACTAACCCTGCCTCTCCACAAATATCCCTCCTTCGAATCAGCTGCCGCTTGTAGACTCGGCAATTACTGTTTGTTGCTCATTTCTTTTTTTTCACTACATAAATGCTCCAATTATTTGGAAATTACAACATAATAACCTTGCCCCCTCTGTCATCATTCATGAAATATCTTCTGTGACAGCGGGGTCAGCCTTCATACATATAGACTTAGATAATGTTTAGATGGACCAAAATAACCACTGCACAGCTACAGTAAATGTTCGGGCTGCACTAAGCTTTAATTCCTTGATTTTGGATGTGTTTCAGTGTTTGCAAACGACTGCAAACGACACAAAGCAAACTAACAAACAATCAGTTCACGCTGCCCACATCTCGTCTCTGTGGATGAACTGAGCAGGTATAAGTTTATATTTAGTGAAACAAATGCATAAATTCACAAATATACGTATTATGGGGAAACTTGTCAAACCACACATTACACCACACTTTTCTCACTTTTGTGTCAGCTGTGTTCACTTTGTAACATGTCCTGGAGAGTTAAGATTTAAATTACCTTCGTTTATTTGACTTGCTCTGGGCTAGTTTGAGAACCACACTAGCCCAGAACACTAAAGCTGACCTAATTGACTGGATTAAGGTAATCTTTTGTGCAACTGGCCCCAGGGCTGTTTTGGGGATTGAAACCGTGCAGTGAGTGCAACTGTGGACTGGTTCAAACATTTAAGCAGCAAAATTAGTTTCCCCACACGTAGCACATGGAAGCATCATCAACTACAAGCTTTATTTACCTTCATTTACGGAGCATTACGTAGCCTGTTTTCTGAAAGAAGAAATTTGAAGTGTTTGCATGAAGCAGCTGGAGCCTCCGCGCAGGTACACGCAGCCAATGGGAGCGCGGGAGGGAGTGCTCAACAGCGAGGGGGCGGTCCCGCCCCGGCACAGACACAGCACACCTTCAGATGGAGATGAAGTAGCTGCGGCAGTCGATCAAGAGAGCGACGACAGCGACTGTACCGAGGATCCAGAGGTTTTCTCACACAGGGGCAGCAGGTGACAGAGCCGAGCGACCGAACCTCAGCCGTCTGGACGCCCATCGGTGGAAGCTACTGCTGTTTTCGCCCCCCCACCCCCCCACCCGCGCCGCACACCATCCGATTACCACAGTAGATGTTGCTCAACTACATGCATTTCGCTCTGATCTTCTAAGCCCAGTTGTCCAAGATGGAAAATGCGCACACTAAATCGGCGACTGAAGTTTTAGACAACTTCGGTGTGAACGAAAACACAGGGCTGACTCTGGAACAAGTCAAAGTCCATTTGGAGAAATATGGACCGAACGGTGAGTTCTTCTCTGTGTTATCTTTTTATCTCTCAGTTCAGAGCTGGTGTCCCTACAACCTGTCTCGGTTCATTTGCCAGGAAATTCAACATCTGCCGTCTGTAGTTCGAGCTGCTGCCGATCGTGCGCGTAAAAAAAAAACACACAACACACATTCCCTTTGGCGCACAGTCAGTGGAAATGTATGTGGCACATTCACTGGCGCACATGTGTGTGCGTGCTGAAGTCAAACAGCGCACACATCACACTGGGTAAAGTTAACACGCACACACACACACACACACACACACACACACCTGGACAGAGAAGATGTCAATGAAAATATAAAACTCGACCGGAATAATTCATCCACAGCGACTTTTATTTAATTCAGGTGGTGCGCAGAAGTCGCCGCATCAGGTTCGGTTTGAAAGTGTGTCGGATACATTTCCCACAAACAGCTTTTGTTTGATCGAGAACCAGCCTGCAGCCCACTACTGACAGTGTGTGTGTGTGTGTGTGTGTGTGTGAAGACTGACATCCCTGGCTGTCATACAGGGATCAGGAAGTGCAGAACGGGCTGGCTCAGGCTACCGGAGTGGAAGGAGATAAGGTGGTGAACAGAAAATCTTGAACAACCTGTTTTCACTTTCAACAGTTGTTCTCCACATGCCTGTATACTTTGCAGTTCAAATTACAAGATCGCAAAGGGCAAGTGGATATGTAAAGTAATTTCAAATAGATTTTAGTAAGATAAACGCCATGAAGGCAAAACAGTAGCAGTGCAGGTAAAGTTGCTGTTTTTACGGGTGAGAATCTAGTTTCTGTCAGTGCGGATAATGCAGCAGCTCTCAAACACGAGGGCCCCTCTCAAAGTCTTTATCTTCTCATACACTCAGCTTGTGCTTGTAGACTATTTTGTATGTTAAGCTCAGACCTGACATCACCACACCTTTTCCTCCGCACTTGTCATTTGCATGTGTGGCCAAGCTGTGGAGTAGAGCGGCACATTGTGCCAGTCAGACAGTAGCTCTTTTGTTGCAGCCAGCCACTCTACTCAGGGTCTTGTGATGACTTCATGGAAAAATGCAACGTCTTGCCACAGATAACATCTCTTTCGCTTTTAGCTGTGAACTTCCTGCCTTGTGTGAGCACGCTACAGATAATGCTGGAGGGAGGGAATACCCTTTTTCCCTTTCGGGGCTGACTGCACATGGATTATCCAACCAGAGCTGCTTCTCCACACGCCAAAAAAGGGGAAAAAACAGCATCAAACTGGCTTTGGTTTATTTACCTTTTTAGTGCACGTCGTTGCAGACTGACATATGGCTGCTGAGCATCTCCTTCCCCTCTGCTCACAAACCACAGACTTTGTAGTTTGACTGCAAGGACTCTGTGTGAGCACGGTGTTCTGTTCCAGGGAGCGTCTGTTCAAAGCTGTTTGCGGGTGGTACAATTACCCAGCAGCTCCCACTGACATGCATGTGCTGTGTTTCACTCTGAGTAATGGTTAGCAGGGTCCGACTATCAGAAGGACCATTAACCTAAGTCATCGTGTCCACAAACAAAATGTGCACTGTGTGACTGACATTCGCCTCTGTTTGGAAATGAGAGAGTTAACAGACCAAAAAAAGACCTGATCTGTTCATTTCACCATCAACCCATTGCTTCAAGAGTGTCAAGAGACGGCAGTGACATGCAAGGAGGATATTGTGATTCTTTGGCATGTTTGAGGGGTGTCGTGCACTCGGTCGGCCTCTGGCTCTCTGCCAGTTTCCAGTAACATCTGATGAGTGTGTGTTAGCTGTCCCCTCAGCATTCATTAAAAATAGGATTAAACCACATTCAGGTTCTATGATTTGGCCTGGATACGTATGTTTTTTCCTGTTTCATCATATAGATGGCAACATTCATTCAAACTGAGACCTGTGATGTCTCATTCATTTAAGGAACCAATGTCGGAATGGCTCAAATGTCTGTACTTTTGTCAAATACTGATTTGATCTTGTTTTTGTTTTTTTGGTAGATGTAGTTTGATAATGTTGATAATGAAAACGCTGTTTTTCAGTGAGTTTCAAAGTGAGTTTATGTCAACATTTGAATGCTCTCACAGAGGAACTCGCACAGAGCAGCAGCACAGTTTCTGATCCCTTTCTGAGCTGCTGGAAAATCAGCTTAGCCGTCACATCTGGACGGCCTTTTCTACAAAGCCGTCTGTGCTGCAGGAAGGAGGCAGCCGACCTTTTGTTCACACCTTCCATTTACGGTTCACTGCTCGAACCACTTGTAACTCCACTCAGAGACACACACACCAGAATCTCACCAAGTTAATGTTGAGAACATCAAGTACCTCCATTTACAAGACCGTTTATCACTTTCATTGTGAAATACTTGGGTTTTGATGTAGTAGAGGAAGTCGCAAGTCTCTCTCTCTCTCTCTCTCTCTCTCTCTCTTTCTCTCTCTCTCTCTCTCTCTCTCTCTCTCTCTCTCTCTCTCTCT
>JAUYWH010000006.1:4109370-4147513 GCA_034779795.1 Ctenopoma multispine
TCTCTCTCTCTCTCTCTCTCTCTCTCTCTCTCTCTCTCTCTCTCTCAGACACACATACACGCACACACACATTCTGTGTGTGGGTGCACAAAGAATGTTTGTGCTGTTACAGCTTGCGGGGCTTGATGATTGTGTTCTGTGCACTCACAACCCCGATTTCAAAGGCGCAGTGCGTTCATTTTTAGAAAGTGTCAGTAAAAGGGCATATTGTCCCCATGAGCAATCAGCTTTTTGCTTTTTTTCAGGCAGGGTGACTGACCTAGGAGCTGACACTCAGTTGAAGGAGTGTCCAGGGAAGAAAGGCTTATTCCACATTTATCGATTCCCCTTCTTCCTAACATTTAGGAGAATTTTTTGCTTTATAATCTCACAAATAACTGTGTCAGGTCCTTAATACTTTAAGACGTTGAATAAAGAGGCATTATTAATCAAAGCATGTTAAATAAATGACAAATTTTAAATTTTAAATTGCCTTGCACAACTGAAGGGCCCCGTGACACTCCCTCAAGGAGCAGAATACAATTACGCAACATTTTCAGGTTAAACGGCCTAGCAGCACATGTCTCTGCTCTGTCATGTTATTGTGTAAGTTAGACACATATTGCCAGAATATTTTAGAAAACATTCAGCGATGTCAAAAACATCTCCCTAACATTGACTGATGGCAGTGGAGGTCAGCTTTTTCATCATCACCAGCTCCACTGAGTTTCCAGGCATGGTGTGAATTCCTGTTGTTGATTCAATTATATGAGTTTAAGTGAAAATACAATTTCTGGCACCTAAGAGGTGCTTTGTTTTCTGTCATTGTGTCTGATGTGAGGTCATACCATCATCTGTAAATATACAATATTACTACACCATTCTCTCTCTCTTATTTCTGCCACAATACTAATTACAACTTCCTTTAGTGGGATCTCACTCACTCGTTTTGTTTCTCTTCCTGTTCTGCAACCCAACATGAAAGCGGCCAGACCTACTCGCTGCTGTGTTTGAAATATGAGAGATGTTGAGCTGTTTCCGGCTCCTCCTCCTTCACACCGCCGCACTTATGGTGCTACTTTTACACTGCACTACTCAGTCAGGGTTTGTCAGCTTCCACTTCCACTATCACCTGTTCTGAAACTTTGCCAGTTGAGAGTTGAACTGTGGTAACCGTGTTGGCGTTATGTGGCCGGAGAATCCCTCGGTGTGTTGAGTCACTTACTTCCCTGTTCTAGTGAGCTCTGTGTGTGTGTGTGCCTGCACAGCTGCCTTCAAAGGAGCTGTTCTGTCCTGTTCTAGCTCGTCACTTGTCTCGCCTTCTTCCCTCCCACCTCTGCATCTTTCGGTCACCAGCGTTCCATTATTGGAAGATGATGTTGAGTCACCGGGCCCTTAACGCGCTGCCACTGCCGTCTGCTGCCCGGATGCTCTGCTACCATCCTGTTGGCCCTGTCCACTGAGGAGACGTGTACTCAGAAGTGTTTGCGTTTCAAGGACACATAGCATATGGTGTGCAGTATGCGTCTGCCTTCAGGATATACCATTAAGAGAGAAGGAGGTCATCTAAAAGCACTTAGAGATAAGCTGTGTGCACAGTATAATGACCTGCATGTAAAGTAACTGTGTAGCTTTTTAGTGTTTGACAAATAGTAAAAAGAAGTAAATAGTGGAAAAGCTTTATATGTTGGATAAACCTCTATTTCACAGAGACAGGTGTGTTCACACTGCTGGTGTCCAACTCTGTGCTTTATATCCAGTTCAAACAAAAATAGACTTTGTGACATCTTAGGATGGTTTTTGTACTTTTTCACTTTCTACTTCCATCTCTCACGAGATGTTTCACAGGCAAAGGCGCCATTAAAATGCTGTCAAATTGGGCCTTCAGCTTAAAAGATTTATGTCTAAGAACTGTCCCTGCTGGGAGTTTCTAACACAATCAGAGATAAATTCCACTTTTTAAAACTAACAAGGCAACATTCATGATACCAAGCTTCCGTCGATTTAAAGGATAAGGCTGAAGATAATCTGTACTTTACATATTGTCAACAAATTCTGTGAAAAAAACAGAATGTGAAATGTGTGGGTCTGTCTTTCCAATCTTCCTATAATGTCCGTGGGTCTTGGCCCCAAGTGGTTAAACAAATATAGAATATGAAACAAATACAGAAATCGGCAAAAATGGAGTTTGTGAAATTTGTGTATGGGCAGTAGTATCCTGTGCTTTTTCTGGACTATTTTCAGCTGTTCACTAATGATGTTTTTGTAGCAATTGTACTGTGTAAGTGGAACTAGCTCAGAATAAACTACAGTGCCCAGGTTTGCTTTGGTAATGTCATGTCAGTGAAACAGTGTTCCTGCTTCATGTGCTTTTAATAGTTTTTGGACACAAATAGAGCTCACTGGTTGTATACACTGTACATTGCTTCATGCCAGGTCATCCAGTAAATACTAAAAGCTGCAGTTTTTATATAATGTCATTTTTTAAGTCTTTTTCCTGCATCTTCTTTGTTACTGTAATTGAGCCACTAGAACCTTCCTAATTCCTTTTATGCACATATATACTGCTATGCCAATAAATCAGATTCTGATAAAGGGTTGAATTAGTCTGAGTGGCAACCTTTTCTACAGTGACATGTACATACAGTCTAAGTTGATTATACAGTGTATATATATATATATATATATATATATGTATATATATATATTTGACTATTACTGAACATTTCCAGCTTCTGAGTTATTCACTGGTTTGACTGGCCGCCATTGCGTCAGGGCTCAGATCAGTAAAGTTGTACTGTAGCAGGCGTTTGATTGGATAGAAGTGCTGCTCTGGTTTCTAAACCCAGAAAAAACTCTATAAATAGCATGTTGTTAACATAGTTATCTCAGTCAGCCATTGGAGGGGTTACTGACTATTTTTCACAGCATTCAGCTTCTACATTTGGTTAATAGGAGGCTGGGCGCCACCACACTCGGTAGCCTGTTGGGATGTTCAAAAAAGGGTTGTTTTCAGCGTTGTGACCTTAAAGAGGAAGCTTCAAGCCCTGACGAGATATCAGCGCTGTGCTAATCACCTCATGCATGTCCTTCACAGTTGACAGGCCCTTTTCCTTTTCCTCTCTCACTTGCCAGCAGAGCTGGTTGTTTCACAACGTTTAAATAAACTTGAATCTAACGTGTAACAAGCAGTAATTGTGCATAGTTAGAGACCAGATGTATGCTCAGTCAACAATGCATAAACACGGATGTTTTATCTTTAGTACTCAGCACTTGCGCTCTATCACAGCTCAGATCCTCTGTGTGCTTTACGTCTATGCTTGTGGCAAATGGATTTCCTAATGAGGCTGACTAAAATGTGTTGGTCAATCAGTTTGTCAGTCAAAACTGGCTTTTTGGTAAAATACACTTTGGTACTATTTGTAAAAATCTATTATAATATGCACGGCTGCACCACTGTCCTGTGGAACAAGAGAAAGTCAGTCTCTTTTCCATAAGTCGTTTTCTGCCTTAATCTGCACTTTGAATGAAACTCTTCTTTTCTTCTGACACGACTGTCTTTTAGACACAAGCTTGACAAAGCAATTTTATTTCAGTTCAGCTTTGACCACTGGTGATAATTCTTCTCTGCTTCTCCCCAGCACGAAGAGCGCTGAAGGTTGATCTGTTAATCAAATGTAGCCACTAATCGAATATTAATTGTGCTGAAACATGCATCCCATTCGTCTCCACTGTTGTTCTTTTCCTGCCCTATGCACGTTAATGGAATATGTCTGACAGGGAAGCACTAGTTTCTTCCTTTGTTCAGTGCAGAGAGTCTGGATGTGTCATGTTGCTTAATTTTAGTTTAGAAAATGTTACTGTAGTTGTTACATCAGAGACTAATCCTGGGGAACTGATTCGAGGAAATCTACTGTGGCTTAAAACAGCTTTTCATGCTTATTTGATATTTTCTAGTAACAAAACCCTCAAACCTTTTGTACCATTATAGAAATATTGACTTTCTTGATCAGACATTGTGCGATCAGACATGTTAAGAATCATGAAGCTCTATTCACTACTCCCTATATAGCATAAGCTAGTAGTGAACAAGTGGTCAACAGCACATTGAGATTTCAGACACTTGATAATCTGCTTCATATTGCGTCATCTCAGACTCAACAGTTTCAGCCACATGAATTTCATCTTTAAAATGGGGACTAATGCACTACGGAAGTGATAGTAGAAAGTAGTCAGTGTTGCATTCTGGGATACTTTCAGTGCACTATGTAAGATGTGAGAATTCTTACTTAGCATTCGGACACCCTACATAGTGAATAGGGAGTCAACTTGTTAGCATGCTGAAACACTTAACAACTCATAAGTGACTTGGTATCAACTCATCCTCTGCACCCATTCTCATCCACGGGGTGGCTTCTCAGAGGTCAACTTAAGCTTTATTTAGTTAGGAAATCCCTTTGGGATCAGGCTGTCTTTTGTGAAGAGATCAAGAGAGAAGTTAATTTGATGCTTAAAGATGGCTGCTGAAACTCACCCACTTCACATAGCTTGTGTATGACTTAGATGTGTTAGAGAATGCAGAGCCTCCACTGACACTTGTGTAAATGAAGGAGATACAGACTTTGTGGACATCTCTTCCTTGCAATGCCCTCTGTGCAGCAAAGATAATAAGATTAGAGAGGAGAATTGGGTACATCTATGTTTCACATTTGATATGGTTAATGCATTCAGACCTTTTCCGGTGGGAGAATACATTAGGAGAGTGAACGGATATAGGAAACAATAATAGACTATGTCATTAGGGGTTACCATCATGGTATTTATAGGCCTGTTTCACATTCTCACGGTTAGCGGATGAAGTGGATTTGTGGATCTGGAGCCCCTTACTAAAGCAGCACAACCATGCCCCCTCCTCCTAGGCCTCCTAGCTGGCTGCGGGCTGTTTATTTGGAGGTACGTCTGCTTGCCTGGATGCTACCACTCATGCTAACAGCGTGTTAGCAGCCTGCAGAAGCCAGAAATGAGCTTGTTCGCATTAGACCGTGTGGGCTCTTTGATGCCTGCAGTCAGAGCATGCTGTATCAAGGCCCCTGCTGATTGCATAACAGTTATTCTTGGTAAATTTTGACAGACCCTGGCACATTACCTCATGAAACACTTGTTTTCAAGGAACGTTTCATGAGCCAAGTTGCTATGGTAACTGCTGAAAACGTTCTCATGTTTGTAGTTTACACACGACGGCCTCAACTCTAGCTTGTTAATACTGCTTAACCACACTCAGATGTGATGTTCAGTGGGGGGGGGGGGGGCGGTCCTAATAATCCGAGCTGTAATTTGTTAGACTAGAGAGAGAAGAGGAGCTTGCAGTAAAAACTCCTTTATCTGCACATGGCTTGCAGTGCAGATAGATACATGACCAGCTTCCTGCTTTGCTTCCTGACAGTCTTGACATAGAAACCAGCTCCCCACTGTTGTTGGCAACTGTCTCCAGGAAGTGTCTCCCCTTTGCTCGGCACTGCTCGCTTTTCTGCTGTGTGTAAACAAGCTCTTTTATTCATTGTCTGGGCCGGGAGGAAGGAGGGAGGAGGGTGGAGGTGGGGAGGTGCTGTGGGGACATAGAGAGAGAGAGAGAGAGAAAGAGAGAGGTGAAGTCAGTATTCAGGAATGTGCCTGGGAAAGCCTCGGGTTGACACAGCCCAGATGACTGGGAGGGAATCCTTGGCTGAGGGAATCCGGGGAACCCCATTCAACACCTCCCTCTCTCTCTCTCTCTATATATATATATATATGTATATATATCTCTCTCTCTATATATATCTCTCTCTCTATATATATATATCTCTCTCTCTATATATATCTCTCTCTCTATATATATATATCTCTCTCTCTATCTCTCTCTCTCTCTCTCTCTCTCTCTCTCTCTCTCTCTCTCTCTCTCTCTCTCTCTATCTATAGATATATATATATATTACTCTCTCTCCTTTCCTTTTTGGTTTGCCTCGTTCTTTCAGTCAGTCTTTGTCTCCGGCCCTTAACTCACAGCCGAAGTGTCTGCCATAAAAACATTATACAACCAGGGAGGCACAGTAAAGGGGGAACAGGCAGACTGGTGGAGCCTGGAAGACAGCAGAACCCACTTCTCCACATTTCTCCACATTTCTGTTGCTGCTGGCAGAGTGCAGCCGAACGTCCCCCGGGAATATAGCTGTTTCCAACCTGGAGTCTGAAAATCTTTCAGACAGCAGATTTGTCATATTAGTCATTATTGCACAGGCTGAGGATTGTCATTCATGAGGACAGAACCTTTGCATGGGAGTCAGTTCCCAGGGTTTGCAAAGCTGAAAAGCAAAAATCCTCCTGGTTATTCCACTTGAAATGATAAATTTTTCCCTTGGACAAACCTTAAAAAACTCCTAAACATCTTTCCCTATCTCTAAACCCCTGAAAACACAGTTGAGTTTCAATGATTACAGTAGTCTGTATGCCCATGTGTAACGTAAGTGCCTGGGAGTTTGTTGGAGGAGTGTTTGGAGAGTGGGGGCACACGTCACCACCCTTCCTCTGTCCAATCCCACTCTCCTCAGGGTCACGTTTGCTACTCGTGTAGCGAGGTCTGGTCAAAACACGCAGAGAAACACGAGGTTTCCACTGCTCAAAGGAGAATGCTGTCATTTAGGGTTACAGCCCACTGCCTTCTAAATATAGCTGCTTTTCCTCAGCTATTTTTGTAATAAATTCTGCAATTCAAGCAGTTTATGTCTTAGAAAACATGGCTTGAGTAATAATAATACGTCATATAGGGATTTTCTGTAGTTGAGAAGGAGATTTCCTCCAGTGTCAGGATGTATGAACTTTTCCAGAGAGGAATCATAACAAAACAGATACTTTGATGTCAGAATTGAACAGAAAATAAGCCATTTATCATCATTTTATGTTATCACTCATCTGGATGGATGCTGTTTTATCATGTTGGCCCTGTTCGGTCGTACCTTTGTGTTGGACTTGATGAGGACCTGACAAATGCAGTGACTAAGCACGCCGTTGTTTCATTGTGGTGACACTGATCAACGCGACTTGTCAATTGGAATGTTTTTAGAACATGAGTGATGTGTTTTCTACTCACACCAGTGACTCATGTGTGGTGGGTGTTTGCGTTCTGATAATCAGAGTGGTTTAGATGCTCAACTTGTCTCTAAATGCACAAAAATGAAGCTTTTCTTTGAAAAAGACAAATGAAAAACAACAAGATGACGAGGAGTTAGTCCAGGAAGCAGCCTGTGCACTGACCGCTGAGACGGAGGAATAAGCAAAAGCAGTTTGAGGCTGCAGCATGAATGTCAATGACATCACCACAAAAAGTGTTGCCTGGGCTAGCTAACAAAGGTGACCTTTATTCTGAAAGTGATTTCAGATAGGGCTCCGAAAACACTGATTATTTTCGTTATTGTTTCATCTTTATTTTTTTAACCGACTAAAAATGAAGTGACATTCAATGAAAAGTAAAAAAACAAACAAACAGATAAATTAATTTATCTGTCAAAATCTCACATTTAAGAAGCTGGAACAAGCAAATGTTTCTCGATTTTTCATGGAACATATTAGTAAGTAATCTGATGTCTTAAGAGACACTGACAGCAACTCTCCACAGTAACAGAGAGTTGCTGTCAATAACACTACAGTGTTTTCTGACAGTCATTATGCAACTGAGTTGACACGGGAGGCTTAAAGCTTTGTTAAAGCTACCAAAGGTGGAATTAAAAACATCCACAGTTGTGAAATCTTAAAGGATTTTTTCAGTGGAGCGTTCTGAAGTTGGATTGGTAGTTATTAATACGACTGGGGACAATGATCCTCAACTTGAAAAAACAAGTGTTGCTGTGCCGGCTTCCTGCACGCAGCGTTTAATCATCAGAACCGAGCAGAAGGATTGTGCAGAGTAATTTGTATGTACCTCTGCGTCTCAACATCAGACTGAATTAATCAAATGTATTAACTCCTCTTTGTCTTTCTTCTCCAATCCCCTGCTCCCACCCTCTCTCCGCTCTCTTCGACTCGGCCAATTCGATTCCTTTACAACTGCCGTGGTGTGACATCCACAGAGCTCCCAGCTGAAGAAGGTAAATATTGATTTTTCCAGAGAGCTGCTATCCTCCTCCCTTTTTACTATCTGATTAAGTGTCTTGAGCCAGGATCTTTTCTTTTCTGTATACTGAGGGGTAAACTTTGGGAGTGTACACCACTATGGCTTTCCACCCATGAACACATAGCTCTTCTGCAAATATAGGGATTGTATTGCTTTACAACTGCTCTTTGTTGCTAAAAAGCTAGTATCAATAAATCATACAGATCCTTTCCCTCATTAAGTATACGGACACACTTTAAGCTCTCTACACTGGAAACTTCAAATCAAGTGTGATGCATAAAGCTGTGTGATGTATTTCAGGCAAGTCCCTGTGGGAGCTGGTGGTGGAGCAGTTTGAAGACCTCCTGGTCAGGATCCTGCTGCTAGCTGCCTGTGTCTCATTCGTAAGTATGACCCAGCTAATGCCAGCTGAAATGCCAGTGGCTCTCGATGTATTTGTTCTCGATTCTCGAATGCACCCTTATGGTATTTAGGACCCAAATTGGACGTTGGCCAGGAAATTGCCACCTAATAGACTGCTCCATTAGCTTTAGGCAGCTTTATTCCCCTGTTAGATCGCTGCTCAGCCTAGTTTGTGGTCCCTTTTCATGTGGAAACTTGTGTGTTACAGGCGTTTCCATGCAGTGTTCATATGGTTTGAGTGAGGGGAACGGGCAGCACGCTTTAGCCTGAACTGGAAACAGAACTATTAATCAAAACTCTCTCTGCCGCAACGCCTCTAACTGTGACCCCTGGTTGCAGTCCAAGGGTGGTGAAGGCTGGAGAGGGGTGGAGTGGGGGAACCCTGACTGCATAATAACTTTTTTTCCATATATTACAGCACGTCCTCGGTGTCTTGGGATGGAATTGCTGTTTCTATTTCTGAAAATAGGAAAATTGCTCTAAAAATGTATGTGACACAATATATCTTCTCTGACTGTTCCCTGGGTTAGTGAGAGGCTTGGAGTGCAGGCGTGGGCTGTAACTGCAGGACTTTGGAGTGTGGGCTCACTTTTCCCCATGTAAATAAGGCTTTCCTTATTTTAAAAAGGTTGTTTATAGTGGAACACAGCCCCCGTTCCACTGCCGCGGTGCTTTTCAGTGTCATCGTTGCCTGGAGTGGTTTCAGTAAAGAAAGCACGATTCTCTGTAACCTGAACTGACTTAAAATAAAAAAATCCATTACACTCCAGTTGGTTAATTACACAACTTTTGCAGCTGTTATATTGATAAATTGCATAAACTTGTTCTCTAAACTTTTAGCTTGTCTCCAGTATAATCAGGGAGTGGCTAAAGCTCTGTGAATGGGAGCGGAGTGCTCATTTGGCTGTTATTTGGAAAATATTCAAATGGAGATTATTAGACTCCTGCATCCTTTGCATGGCACCATAATCATACATCATGATCAAACCAAATAGACTGGGAGTTAAAGTACTTTGTAATATATATACTACCAGTATATATATATATATAGTATAGAAATGAGCATGTTTGTGAAAGAAAAGCTGATTTCATAACATCAAATTGATCAAAATGAATGTGTAGACATTGTTCATTGTCCTTTTTTAAAAGGAATATTTAAATAAACATACAGAGGCCTAAAGTCTGCAAACTTTAGTTCTGTCTTCTAATATCATGTTATGTTTGCTAAAGCAAGTGTATTGATTTGAAAGGAGAACTGATCATTAGAAAACCATGTGCAATGATGGTAACACAACTGAAGACATGTATCTTTTCATGAAAAACATGCTCATTCCTAAGTGTGTCCAAACTTTTGACTGGTAGTGTGTATATACTGTATATATACATGCATGTATATATATGTATATATGAGAACACATTTCAGCAAAAATGGGATGTTTAATTTACAGTATCATCTGTTTTCATTTTGCTAAAGTAATATGTTCAAAGTCAGGCAACTGGCTGGTGGGGTTTAATAGAGCTGAGCCACACTGAAGGCCACACTAGCTGCTTGGAACAATCAGTGAACTTCCTCCCTTTGAGTTTAAGGAAGAACAAGGGCTGATGCTGTATTTGTTTTTCCGTGTCACTACAGTACATCAAGTTGAGTTAATGGTGGGGAGTTCAACAGAATACAGGAAGGGACGTACGAATTAAAGTGAATTGGTTTTTTCAGACCTTCTTTGTTTTTCCAGTGTTATGTTTTTCAGAAGCTGACCTTATGATGATGATGATGATGATGATGACAAATTTGATATGACCTTTTCCATTTTGCTGAGCACTGTGTGGTGTCCCAGAACTCTGGAGAAATATGGCTATCTGTTGGCTTATGTCTCAGGCCTCACTTAACCATAAGGGATGTGTAAAGTTCTGTGTGTAAAGGCTGTAAAGAGAGGTTTACGTTGGGGAGGAAGCCACCTCTGAATCTGAGCTTCACTTTTAACATGGTCTCAGACTGACTTGCAAACAGCTGCACCATATACGCTCAATAAATTGCCGAACCCAAAAGAAATCCCACTAATCTCTCCGTCTGAACTTCTATTGGGCGTGACAGCAGGAGTTAGGTATTCAGACGGCTCTCTGAATGTGTGCTGACTGTGTGTAGTGTCTTTTGAATCATCCTCACTGAGAGCACTGCCATTGTTGCCCTCCAATCTCAGCTCAGTCAGAGGGAGATTTACCACCTCAAATGATGGAGAATGATGAGCTATCGACCAGGCTCAGGCTTCCGTGACATACACTCGGGTGCTCAATACTTTGCAGAGAATACGCTCTTTTATTATTTGATAAGCCCCATCATCACTGAAACGTATATCCACTTTGTCTCTCCTTCTCTCTCTCTGCTGCTGCCTCTGTTGTGCAGTAATTTGAGTTTCTATACTTGCCACTGATAATATAATAGAAGCATAAGTGGTGAACTTTTTCTATTATGGTCTCCTAAAAATATACCATGTACGCAGTTGTTGTTGTTCAGCGGTCATCTTACTACATCTGGCTGCAGAGGAGCACTGTAATAGTAACAGGAGTGATCGTATAGTTATTTGTAATCTCTGTGGATATGTCATTGAAGTTTTTACCATGATTATCTTTACTTCAAGTTTATTATGTATCATTGTTTAATTTGGCAGCTACCTCTGGTAACTTGTGGCCTTTTAGATTCATGGCTTTAAAGTAGCTATAATCAATCATTTTATTTAAGCAATACATGGTGCATCTATTTGTGGCTGAAAGATTCAGGAGTTTTCCATCAGGTCTGCGGAGCTTTATACCATCTTTCAACTCACTGTTTTGGTTTCCTGACCCGTAGCTTTTCTGTTGTGATTCACCCATACTGCTGTCATCAGCACCATTTTTGGTTGCTGGCAGCTGTTTAACAACAAATCTTTATAACCTGATCAGCCAGTTCTCAGCTAACTGGCAAAAAGATGTTTTGCTCGGATGTTTGTGGGAAACTAAAAGCTACAAAGGGAGCAGAAATTAGACTTCTCCTGCTGTATTTTTTTTTGTGTGTCAGCTCGATGTATAATGTTTTGGTAACAGGTTTGCCATATCAACTTAAATTATCATAATAGATAAATGTTGTGCTCCAAGATTAGCTCTTGCTCGGTTTTGCTCTCATTGGTTGTATTGTTAGTTAATACGTGTGTAACGGTCCTGAAACCGAGACTGACACAACCCAACCAGCTGCCACCTTGTTGCGGTCGACCCACTTCTCTCGCAGTCTCCCACACGTTATTATAGTGGAATTGTCGCTATGTGTTGTCATATGAAGACCTATCACTTTGTTAATAAAATTAAAAGGTGGGAATCTGTAACCAACGCACAATGAGGAGATGAATTACACAAATTAATGTGGATGATTTTTCTATCGCTTCAACTGACTGATTCCTTCAGATTGGAAGCGTAAGAGCAGCTGGTGCTAAAACGACTCTGTACAAGGTCAGACAGCAATCAGCTTTCAGTATCTCAACATTTAGCCAGTGACATCTCACACACACAGATAATTTGCATTGTCAGATATCAGCTGCATCTCATCTCATCTGATCAGTCAAGACAGTGATTTTAACTGCATGATAATGTCAAGGTCCTTTTAAAAAGTTATTTAAATTAGTTATTAGGTAAATGAGTAAACTGTATGATGTCCTTAAAACACATATCAATCATTCGCCATTCAAACTGCTCATGGTTCATGGACGGGTACACAGACACAAACATCACACTACACCACAGAAAGACGTAGATCTCATGAACTCCTTATGTAAATGTTCATTTGTGTGTGATTTTCCTACCGCCAGGAGCTTTGGATCGGCGCACCTGACCTACTCTGTGCCGCAGAACTGGGCTTCTTCAGATCGACAGTGTTTTAAATTAGCCCAGTTCGTTCTGTGTAATTTCAATGATGTTATTTCCCCGATGATCTAATTTCCTGCAGGATTTAATTTCTTTTTATTGCCCTTGCCATTTTAGGCATCATCTGGCTGCTCTAGGGATCTTGTCATTACAATTTTTGTGTGACTTTTATTCTAAAGGGTTCGTCAGATTGTACATTAGTATTTAGTTGGACCGTTGACTATGAGTATGAGACAAAAATGAAAATGAAAACTTAGAGACTAGCATAAACGTAGTCTGCTATGTGGATAGAGAAATGAATATTAGACCAATTAGTACATCATGTTTTGTACCGCCACTTTTAAAAAACAGTTGTTTTTTGCTCTTGTAGTTATTTCTGAATTGATTTCAGCCTCTAACTGTAGTTAATAAAGAGGATATGCCTGGAGTTACAGGAAATGAACTATCTGAAATATTTAGCTAAAAGTTTTGGGTAATTGATTGAAATATCCTGCTTCTTTCAAAGTGTGAATGCAAACCTGACTTAACAGTTGTTAGGATAGTACAGTTTAACAATGTCCACTTGTATAAAATAAAAAGTGTTACACAACATCCTGCTTAAGTTAAATTTGACTCAACATATTTGGAGCATTGCAGGTATTTGAAGGATACATCCCAACAAAAATGTTGGAACCTTAGCAGCCATTCAAACATCTGTTTCAGAGCAAACTGTCTTTAAAGAATTCTGCTGAGCTTCTGTGTTCTGTATGTTCATATAGGTGTTGGCTCTGTTTGAGGAGGGAGAGGAGACAACCACCGCCTTTGTTGAGCCTATTGTTATTCTTCTTATCCTCGTTGCCAACGCTGTTATCGGGGTCTGGCAGGTGAGATACACTCTTTTCTGTGTCTTTGTGTATTGTGTCTATGCACATGTGTGGTGCACCTTTACCTTAGCTGTCTCCCTGTCCACATATTCAAACTGACATTGTGTGTTTACATCTGCATGATCAAATAGCACATTTCAGTGGGATGAGGCTGCTGACGCTGGAAGTGTTGAGACTGTGCGTCAAGTCAAAACATACACAAACTACAAAGCTCATGCAAAATAGCCTCTTTGTTGATTCGTGTGGAATAGGACTCAGGAAATGTTGATGTGCCTATTAAAAAATGGAGACAGGATGTGCATCAGCAACTCTGTCTCTTTTAAGTGTGTTTGCAAAGCATCTATTCACCAAGGTTATTTTTTCCCATTTTTTAATTTTGATACAAAAAAACCCATCAATAGTTCATATTGAAGTAATTAAATTAAGTCCAAAAAAGTCCAAGTAATATTCACAATAATGGGAAAAACTGACAGAGCTAATACTTTAAGCGTGGTCTATTTAAATATATATTAATGTTCAATTAAAGTCAAAGTATGAACTGAGAGGTGGACTACAGTATATGAACCTGAGAGTTGATAGTAGATTGATAAAGTAGGTGGTGATGAGGCATCAAATTTACTCTTTATTTCAGAAGTCAATAGCAGTTTTAGTTATCTTACATTGTATTTCCTGACTTTCTCATTTTCTTTGCACTGTACAAAACTTTAGGCCAAATGTGGCCTTAGGAGAACATCCAAAAAATCTGTTCCCACCTATGTTTAAGATTAATTACAGCTTTATCATTAATAGGTAATTGGATTTATATACAGTACAGCCCTGTACTTCTTCATTAAATAAAACTGCTTTCATTATAAGAATGTTAAGAACATGTATACAAGTACATTCAAAGTCAGGATTAGTGGCAGTAGTAAAGACGAAGAAAAGTGAAGGTCCAACACTGAAACATTATCTAAGCTAAGATTTTCCAAATATGAAAAGGAAAACTGACATTTCAATCATAAAACCCAAGGATAATACATCATATTAGGTAATGCTAAGTCCGCCTTTCTTATGGGGGACTTAAAGTCTTTGTAATTTAACCCTGGGGCTCTTACTTTTCCAGATAAATCTACAAATTGTATTTGTACAATACTATGTATTGATTTAAATGTTTTTGGCACATCTCGCTACATAGGAGCGGAATGCTGAGAATGCCATTGAGGCTCTGAAGGAGTATGAACCTGAGATGGGAAAGGTGTACCGCATGAACCGCAAGGCTGTCCAGAGGATCAAAGCCAGAGACATTGTCCCGGGAGACATAGTGGAGGTGGCAGGTAAGCTGCGGCTACACCCAGCCAAACTCTTCCTGTCACTCACTGAGACTAATTTATGGTTTGTCTTCTTCCAGAGGAGTCTTACTGCTGTCACCGCTGCTGCTGACATGCACAGAAACACACACAGTCACACATCCTCCTTTACTAACCCATTCATGAGATGGAAACACTATTAGAGCATCACAAAATAGATTACATAAGCATTTTTTCTTCTGTACGTGCAGGTGCCAGGGCTTCTACATGCCTGTTTGTTTGTGTGTATGTACGGCTCTGTGTAAGTGGCTGTGGTCACCCCTTGTGTTTAAAGCCCAGTTTAATTTTCCACAGCTTTCCCCTTCCTTTTGCTTTCCATGCTCTCAGTCGCACCACCTGGACACTGCTGGATGTTTGTCAGCTCCTCACTCACACACCCCCCGCGTTACATGCACAGACGCACGGTTCCCCTGCTGTAAACTCACCCATGTGTGGGCAGCCTCAGCTAAAAATAGGCTTGTTGTCACTGTGGTTCCAGAACATCTGTGTATGCCAGAGTTAATGTAAAAGTGCACACAAACACACACACAGCACAGTGGAGATCACTGCTCCATCAACTTGACCGGTTTCAGGAGTGTAATCCTCAGCTTGGTTCACTTGAGGTTTCATCTCGGGCGGCTCCGAGGGATATGTGTGGGAAAGGAGGCAGAGCTCAGGGTGTGAGAGAGAGATCAGAGCACTCATTCATAATCACAGCACGGAAAGGCAAAGAGAGGGATTTTACTGTATGCGGCTAGAGGGAAGCCTCGGGTTTCAAAAATGAAAATGAGATTATCCATCCAAATAACTATCACTCAGAGGTTCTCATACTGGCCCCAACTAGCAAATTAAACTCGTGTGTGTGTTGATGCACCCTTGGAATTTAGGCTTGTTACAGCCGGTGTCCTCGGTCACACATGCGTGCGCCCACAGCCAGATGCAGACAAGCCCTCACAAAATACCAAAATGACTCCACTCAACCCCCAACTACCAGTGCCGCCACCGTCAGCACCGACAGTGTCGCCATGACAACACTGCATGCTTGGCTCGTCTTTGTGTCATCGAAGGTCGCAAAGGGTCGAGGTTTACCGACACCTGCGATGCCTTTAAACGATCCATCTGCTCTTTGAATAAGGGATTTGATATTATTGCTGCTTCATCAGCAGCTGTTGGTGGATCCATGTCGGCGGGCAGTGCACTGACTTTTATGCCCGGCGTATTTTGTTTTTCGGGCGTCTTTTTAATAGTTGGCCGTGAACAGTGTGGATAAAAAGTGTTTCAAGGCTAACTCTTCTTCTCTAGATCAGTGAGCATTAAAACCGTAGTTCAGGTGCTGTGGAGAGTGAAGCCACACGAGCACAAAGCAGCTTGGAAGCTCTAGAAATTAAATTCACTGTGCACAAAACTTTGAATTACCAGTTTTGTTTCTGTTGTTGGTTCTGTCCTTACACTTTTAAATTTACTTCATTATTTTCTTTGTGTAGCTGAAGGTGAGGATATGTTGTTGTTGTTTTTTTTCCCCAGCCAGTAAAGATGGCTGGAGCTCGATCCAGGTGTGAAACTGTCTGCTGGAGACGAGGCCGCTCGTCGAAACTGGCATTCCACTTTAATTACAGATCGCATTTGCTGTCAGTTTACTTTAGCAGGAGGTATGGTATTGGTGTAAGGCTTCCTGCTGCATTTTTGTAAAATATACACAGTCATATATCCAGCATGTTGTTGCTAAGCACTTTTAAACAGGGGTAAACAGTTGCGGTGCGTACTGCAGCACGTGCTCTTCTCACATAGAAAATGTCTGTGTCAGGGATCTTTAAGAACAGTCTACCCACTAAAATATGTAGGAGTATTGCGACAAAAGGAACAAATTAATATTTTCCTTTCTCCCATAGATTTCTCAGGCTTCCCTGTACTTTAGATTAACAGTTTGGGTGTAAAATAAACAGTTTGGAGGCATCGGAAAAGGACACTGTTGACCACCTTTGAAGAGAGAAAAGAATATATTTACTCAAGTTTCCACCAATGCTTCCCGCTTGCCTTCTTGTAGGTAGGCTCGAGCGATGCCAGCCATGATTACGACACAGTTGTGATTTGCGCCTCCACTGGAACTTTCCTCGTTTTTTTTTTCTTTTTGACTGCAGTGGAACTCTTAGAGGTTTTACACAGGGCCTGAAGAGAGATGGAAACCTAGTCCGCGCTATTCCCACTGACAAGTCACGGTTATCCCGCATGTGTGTGAAGACTTCTTTGCCAGTCTGTTATGCAAGACATTTAGTTTGTTTGGAGTCTAGTTTTACCAAATGGAAAGAGAGGTCCAGCTGTCCACATGTGCATGAGTGTTCATCCATAAACACTGAGGATCAATCATCATTTAAACAGAGACAGCCAGACAAGTTTCTGATATTTATAACATTTAAAAGAGTGCTCATCTAAACTCAGCGTGGCTGTATTAGGATTTAAATTTCTCCTCTAGCAGTTGGAGAGTGTCTGTGGGAGGCCGTGGCAGAAAGTGAAGGTCTTATAGGGGAGCAAGCGTCTGTGGGTAGGCGTTTGAAGAGCCTCTCTTTTTATGCCCTCGGCCAGTCCTGCTACAGTGAACCTCTAGCCCCCAGCCATCTCCCACACAAACACACATTTCTCTCTCCCTCTCCCACTGTTTTTCTCTCACAGCCCATGAGTGTTAGATGGAGAAATGTAGAGGAATACAGAAATGGAAGTGCAGGCTATTCAGCTACACACAATACGACCTCTTCATATCTCTGTCTCGCCATCTTTGTCCCGACAGGAAAAAATTTTTTTCCCTTGAGTCTCATCACGCTGAGCAAATGTCAAGAGGAGATGATGGAGCTTAGGGAGAAATAGAGAAAGATCAAGAAACGAACACTCAGAAACTTATCAGCGTGAGACCACTTTGAAAAGTTTTCACACTGAAGTGCGATCGCACAGGAGTTACATTTCCTGAAGAGTGTCTTTCAGGGCATGAGCAAGAAGAAGCGGAAATTCGACAAGATGTCCAAGTTTTTTTTACATTTAGTCTTAGTCCTGCGACCTCACGTCCATGTTTATTTTAGTCAGATTCAGACAACATCGCCCTTTTTACTTTAAGTCTGGTTTTAGTCAACAAGTCATTCTATTATTTTTATTCAAGACCAATAATTAGCATTACTAAATATACAGGCTGTGTGATCAGGAATGCACCTCAGCAGAGAGGGTGGCAGATCTGATGTAATTAAGTTACTGTAAGCAACATATCTGGACATGAAAGAGCATAAAACGGTGAAGTCTGGAAAGATGCATCAACGGTGGAAACCATCAGAGCAATTCAAAGAGACGGATATCAACCATAATGTAAAGCCAGTGTGACTGCACATAAAGATAAAAATAGATAAAAATGTTTCCATAGTAGATAAATAGAAGAATACCTGTAAATATACAACTTGACAGCAGGAAATTCAGAATATTTTATCAAAGTGACAAAGATAGTTCAAACTAGAAGTCAGAGGAATAATCCACCAGCTCTAGTTAACAGAATTAACACTATGATTAATGCTGAGAAGCAGTGACGGCTGAGGACTCTGAGTTGGCATTAATTAGATGCTCATTACACAGAGTGATGCTCAGGTCTTTTGCCTTGTCTATCAGGCGGGAAGAAACAAGCGAAGACTGCTACATCTGTCTGCAGCGTCAGTTCCCAGTCTTCTGCTGTGAGATTAGTGTCACTGACTACATTAAATGATCCGCTCCTCGCAACCCTGCTCTGACCTGCTATAACGAACATATTTTCATTAAATGTTCATTGTCTGACTCTGACAAAGAGAAGGCAATAATCACTTTGTTTTGGGGCATGAGATATTTAGCTCTGGATAAGAAATACGAGTTTAATATGCAGGCTTTAATAGGCAGCCCATCCTGTGGTGAAAGAGAAGATGAAATGCATTTTGTAAGTTTAATGCAGGATTCATCTGTAGTTTACGCTGTTATGTATGTGAGGGAGTGATGTATGAGAAGAAGAGAGAACAGACTCCATCAAGGTCGTATCAAGCTGTGGTTTACCAGCGGCTGCAGCCTGAGCCTCGGTTCAACACGCTGACTTTAAGAATTCGGTATTTTAACACGAACACACAGATAAGGTGGAGCCGAGTGTTCACCTGCAGCTATGCTGGCAGGTACGAGTGAACTCATCTGAAGGGTCAACACAAACCAAGTCTCAGACTTGCTAGAAGTGTCCTGTTTATCTTATGTTGTTAGTGTAGATCATTATATCACATAGTTATTGTGGGTTAGCTTTTGCTTCATAGTCTTCTGCATTTGTCTAAATATAAAAAAAATATATTGGCTGGATTTACATGCATTTTTGTACAGACATTCATGTTCCCCTGAGGATGAAGTCCAATTACTCTGTTGATCACCTGACCTTTCCTGTAGTGCTGCTGTGAGCAGGTTGACGCTTGTGGCTCAGCTTGACATGCGCAGTATGAGACGCATTAGAACAACATTTTGTACGGACACACTTTGCTCTGGTTTTTGGTTGTTCTCTGCCATCTTCTTTAAATGAATTGTCTGCTGGATGGATCACTGTGACGTGTGCAATATTTAAAGAGAAAACTTGGAGAAAACTCACCATTGTGAGCTGTTGTTGTTGTGCTTTTCCATTAGTTGGTGACAAGGTGCCTGCTGACATCAGAGTAACATCTATAAAGTCCACCACCCTGCGAGTGGACCAGTCCATCCTCACAGGTAATCCTGCTTCAAGGCCTCATGTAATAGGTTGTATAATCTGATAGTGAGTATATTCCCTCTATTGTATGATCCTCGCTACCCAAAGGTATAAGCATTCTACAGTTTTAGTGTCTGTGATAGTAGACTCAACTTTGTTGAAACATCCCATTGTGGCTTGATAATCACCATGTAGCTCTTGCAAATCTGATTGTGTACAAATTTCTTGTTTTCTTTTCTTAAAGGAGAGTCTGTGTCCGTCATCAAACACACTGACCCTGTGCCTGATCCCCGAGCTGTCAACCAGGACAAAAAGAACATGCTGTTTTCTGTAAGCACATCCCCTTGCAGCTGCTGACTGAATATTTCTCTTCTATCTTCTGTTCAAGAATTGATTTTGTAGATTTTTTTTAAACCTATTTAGTCAAACGGGCACATTGAGTTTCTCCAGTTTAAAATTAGATTTTTTTTTTCCTCCATTGCTTTCTCTTGTTGTCTACCCTCAGGGCACTAACATTGCTGCAGGCCGCGCCATAGGTGTTGTCGTCGCAACGGGCGTTGCCACAGAGATCGGTAAAATCCGTAATCAGATGGCGTCTACAGAGCAAGAGAAGACTCCACTGCAGCAGAAGCTGGACGAATTTGGCCAGCAACTGTCCAAGGTCATCTCCCTGGTCTGCGTGGCTGTGTGGGTCATAAACATCGGCCACTTCGGAGACCCCGTCCACGGTGGCTCCTGGTTCCGAGGTGCTATCTACTACTTTAAGATCGCCGTGGCCCTGGCTGTGGCTGCCATCCCTGAGGGTCTGCCTGCCGTCATCACCACATGCCTGGCCCTTGGCACTCGTCGCATGGCCAAGAAGAACGCCATCGTTCGCAGCCTACCATCTGTGGAGACCTTGGGCTGTACCTCTGTTATCTGCTCTGACAAGACAGGCACCCTCACCACCAACCAGATGTCTGTTTGCAGAGTAAGTAACTACCAGGAAACGAATGGTTGTAATACAGTTTAACCCACTGTGTATTTCTGATGCTAATCATCAATAATGATCCATGTTTGACATTTTTCTTCCCCTCCCCCCCATGTGTGTTGTCTGTGGTGCTTAAAGACTAAAGGAAAACCCTTTACAGTGTTGTAATGTTTTTCTCCACTTGCCAGGTATGAGGCAGCATCCGGGTGGAGTAGTAGGCTAGCATGACCCAGCATGCACACACAGCTGTACAGTGTGTCACCAGATCAGTTCACACACGCTCAGCGAAGGTTTCCAAAATGTCACATTCGCCTGAATAAACACTATACAGTTACACATCCTGAAATGTCTGTGCAGTAGGTTTCAGTGTATAAATGTTGTGTATATATAATTACATTAGACAACAAACATGGAAAGATATTATCCACAACTATTCATGAGTATTCTGTAGCACGTAGCCTCACCCTTTCCTTTGTGTCTGTCACTGTGTGTGTGTGTGCGCGCGCGTGCGTGTGTGCATGTGCACTGCTCTGTAGTCGTCTTTGCTCCAAGCAAAGAGCAAATGCCAGCGCTGCTGTTTGTCTTGGCTCCTGTTACGTGCTCTAGCCACACACACACACAAAAACGCACTCCTAATCTCAGTTAACACTTCTTGTCCTGACATCCTCCTTCTCTCCTCTCACCTCAGAGTTAATGACCTCAGAGTTACTGGCAAGTATGAGTATAGCAGCACTAGACTAGAGCCATGTCCAGACAAAAAGGGTCTCACAGCTCATTCCCTGATTTTATCATGTTAGTTAGTCACAGCACTGTATAGTCGTGTATCACCAAATAAAACAGAGCAGTATCTCTTGAATAGAGAGAGAACGCCACACCAGCATAAAGCAAACGACTGGCTGCATAGAAGAGGGCCGTGTTAATATAATATTGAAAGTCATATTTTCAACTCCTTCAAAGGATTGAAAACAGTGCTTTTCTGAGCAGTCATATTTATGTATCAAGTTCTAACAGACAATTAGAAATAGTAAAATAATCAAATCAGCATTGATATAATGAGATATCACATTTTAGTTTTACGATTAGTGATTATGATTAGTTTTACGTTTGGCCTTGAAATTTTCCTTCTCCACAGCTTTTTGTTGATTGAATAAAAACAACATTTGGACAGTTGGACGCTGTAGAAACACCCCTCCCTCTCTGCCCTCCTCCACTATCTCCCCGAGATGACATGGAGTATCAGTGATTCTAATTCGTAGCGTCAGGGAGTTCCCACTAGTAGGAAGAACACGGAGGGGTGATCTCACCCAGACAGAAAAAGAGTGAGCCAGGCTGACGTTGGTGAATGTCGACCTTCTGCTTCCACCTATACTCCCCGTCCTTCTGCTCTCAGCTCTCTGGTGACAGATGACAGCCATAGACACACTCATTCTCTCAAAAAGACAAATCAAACTTCCTCTTAGCATTTTTTGGTTCATGGTGTTTCCTGGAGATCTGTTCATTTTTGTGTATGTTTAGCTTGTCCCTCCACATCCTCCACATGGACTGCTGTGTGCTTTTTTTTCTTTTTTTTAATAGATTCGAGCACCAAGGTTGGGTGTTTTATCCCCCCCCCTCCCTCCTGGGGGGATATGGGGGTATGGGGATTCCCCATATTGTCAGGATTTCCTGGGATTTCCCTCCACATCATGCACACATAAAGAGTCACTCACCATTTATCCCACCGCAACCTCAGAGGAAGAGAGCAGATGAATATAAACTTGTGCCACTTTCACTGATTCTCTCGGATCACACTGTGCCTTGTTACCTTGGAGACCATAGCAGATGAGACCATGAGGAAAACTGATCTTGGATGAAAGAATAGAGCCTTATTTTATTCCTTTGGCTCCACTTTGTTTGTCCTCTGTGCTTTGTGGAAGTTACTGAGTTTTATTTGTGTGTGTGTGTGGGGGGGGGGGGGGGGCGTCAGTAAATTGCAAATGCAAATCTAATTTCGCGCTTCACACGGTGGGAGCAGGGCACATTCAAAAGAGTTGGCAGCCTTGCTGAGGAGAAGTTGTTATTACTCTCTGCAATATTTAAAAGCGACCATCTTGTTTTGTAGACACATTTCTGATGAGTCGTCACTGTCCGTGCTGATGTGAGACAAACGCATCCTGTGGCGTGTGGCTGCTCCATCGTGAAGGTCACCTTGTGTCTTAATCACATTAACTGCTTGCCACACAGTGAAGCTTGGACCCAGCTGGCCGCTTTGCCTAGTTGGTAATCTGTAGGTACATTATCAGTAACTTAATAAAACAGTGATAGTGTTTTAGTACAGTGAACAGCAAACGGTGAGGCTGATCTAAATGAGATGAGCACTGATATTTAAAACTACTGTTTATAGAGGTAACCACTGACTGGTAATGCATTAAATGACTATTCCAGAGAAAGTGCAGAGTATAAGCAGTAAAAAAACAACTCCCTGTTCTTCAGGTGAAGGAAACTCACACACAGCTTCACACATCTCCCTCTGTCCCTCCTTGTTTGTTAGAGCGAAAGAAGGAAAATATCAACACCGCTGATGTGAGAAATTACAAACGCTTAATTGCATGTTCCCATAAAAGCTATAATCTCACAAAGGCTATAATAATGATCCACTGTGACTGTTATTTATATCTGTGTTTCATCTGGTCCCGACTCGACGACATTGGCAGACTCAGTGTTGTTAAAGAATAATTACTTCATTACATGGCTAAAGCCTACCTTTTAGGCTCGTTTGCTGCAGGGACGGCAGCTACCTCACACCTCAAGAGTACCATTGATTTAGTGTTCAGCACACACACACACACACACACACACACACACACACACACACACACACAGATGCAGAAGAATTGAGAAGGAAACTGAGCTTAACTAAATAACTGCTTCATTAATTCTTCAATCAGTTGGACTTAATTGATTCTCAAACAGAGTAAGACTATGTTCTAAGTGTGCTTTGTCTCTACGGGTATCAAACTGTTAACAAAAAACGGAACATTAATGAATATTAATGAAGGATTGGAGATCAAGGGCATCTGTGAACCTGTTGTGACTCATGTGTTTGGATGCACAGAGAGACCTTGTAGAGAGATGGTGGTGTATTTCATTCTTATTAACCACCAGCCACAACACTTCAGCTTTTATCTGTATATTAGTATTACTAGCACGTCGTCAAGCTTGGGGGAATTTTAGGAAGAAGATTCGCCAACAAAGCAAATCCTTGGACAGCTCTGGGAAGCCTGCTTTTTCTTCCTCTTTCTCTGACTTATGCTTTGTTTTCTAGCAGTTGCGTGGTGCATGTATGGCAGTGTGAGTGACTGATGAAGCTTTACATTAAGACAATGAGCAGCGCAAGTCCTGCTGCATGAATGGGGAAATGTGGAGGAAAACCTTTAATGGCAATGTTCAAGTCTGGAGAGTCTTTACAGCCACTATCTGATTTTCAGAATTAAATATAGCTTTTCTTATATCTGTGCAGAGCAAGAATACTTGGTTTTGTAAGCAGCATCCTGCTTCTTAGTGTTTAGGCAAGATTCGACCTTCACTGTTGGTTTTAGGTGTGTTTGACGCCGTGTGTGAATTGGAAGCTGGTGCAGAAGTGGCACTAATGACTGTGAATTTCTTAAACCATGATTTTCAACTGCCTTTAAAGCACAATTATGTAACGTCTTAATAACACAGTCTTTGTTCTTACAAATGGGAAAATGGAAAATAATTCATCAACAGTAAAACCCACCCTTGCTCACTTCAGTTTAGTGACTAATGTTGGCAAACTTTACATAGATATTTACTGAGCAACCTTATACCTCTTCTCTACTTTTATTATATGTTATATTATGTTTTAGTATTTACCAGTTTATTATCATTTATTGGTTCTTGTTACCTGTGGCCACATTGTAAAAGTCATATAGCTACACTTTTAGGTTCTTTGAGGGACAGTTCCTGTAGAATAAAAAGTTAACATCATTTACTGTAATTACCGTTATATATTTACATGTATACGGGATGACTTTTACTTATGGATAAAAACTAGATACAAATATGGATCTTAATAATGTCCGCATAAGAAACATGCTGTTGTAATGATGAATTCACTGGAGTGAGATTGTAGAGAGTAATGGTGTGACTGCCTAGTGCCATGTTTTTCAAATCCATATTTGAGTCCACACGACATGGCCAGTGGGTTCAATTTAACCTTCTCATTAGCTATCGAGACAGAAAAGACTAAGGATTTCTTTCTCATTTTTTTCAGTCTGCAATCACAGCACACGACTGAGCTGCGGTACTGACTAATTAGTTGACTAATTAGCTAACTGCACCGCCTCTGTTTGTTTTTCCATGTCTCCTCTCCAGATGTTCATCGCAGACAAGGTGGAAGATTCAAGCTGCACCCTTCACGAGTTCTCTATAACTGGTTCTACATACGCCCCTGAGGGACAAATGTAAGTACCACTGTTGAAAAATATAGCCTCAATACCGCTTTATGTGGAATGTATGTGTAAGTATTTTACACTGGACTTAAGCAGGATGTTTCTGCCTTTTTAACACCCTAAAAGCCTGTGCTGTATTTTTATTAAGTTTCCCACTTTCAGTGAATTCTTGAAGTGTCAGATTTATAGTTGTGTGGTCATTTTGATCTCTGCCGTGTCAGAGTGATTTTTTTTTACTGCAGTAAGTCTGAGTTTGTGGAGGAACATAGGTAGGTGGCTAGTCATTATGCAGGAGAAGCACTTCATTGTGTTGTTTATTTGGCTGTTTGGTGACTACACTGTTCTGACTCCGCATGAACCTGTTGATTTCATAACAGGAGTGTGGGTTATTGTGTGGGAGCTTTCGCTAGCAACGGTTGCAGTCTCTACTGGGAAAGGATCCATGGTTGTCATGCAATCAGCACTGCTTGTCAGGAACACGTGCACACATGAAAGCGTGCACACACACACACACACACACAACTATACAGTGTTTACTACTGTACGACTACTGTTTCTCCAGTCGACGTTGGAATGCTAAACAACTGAACGTCTTCCCCACACATAAATATTGATGAGTTCACTGTGTCTTAGGTCTTGCAATCTGTGAAGTACTTTTCCCTTGTTGCTGTCGAGTGACATTCTTGTGTGTTGTTTGTTTTCCTACTAGACTGAAAGGAGAGAGGCCCGTGCAGTGTGGAGACTACGACGGACTTTTGGAGTTGGCCACTGTGTGCTCCATGTGCAATGACTCTTCGCTGGACTACAACGAGGTCATTAACACACAAATACACGCAGGCACTCGGTCGTACAGTTACACATGTGAGGACGTTCGCGAACATTATACACTTCCTCGACCCTTCCCCTAAACTGCTCTACACTCTGCTCACATAAACGCACACATGTGCATAGAGATGTCATTTTTAACTTTAGATGCAAAAGCTGTAACATATACGCCAGTGTAAATCAGTGTTTTTGTTTTTTTGGGTAGCCCTGACACACACACACACAGCCTTCTCTTTCCTTCTTCAGCTGTGCTAATTTTATTCTCTATGCAGTCTTTTTCTCTGGTTTGGATTGCTTTTTCTCACCTCTTTGTTATCACTATGTTATCATGGCAACCATGCTGAAGAGAGAGGCCGGGGATACGGCACTTTCTCGGCTCCCATGTGTCCTCCCTAGATTAGACCGTTTCTTCTCTCGTAAATGGTCTTCAGCCACCTAAATGGATTCATCTAAAATAAAATTGCCACCAGATTTGTACCTTTTTGAATAAAGGAGACTGAGTGTGAAATCAAAGAATGTTAAACCTGTAGAGAGTGAGGGAGGGGGGAGCAGAGCAGCCAAGAGCTGGAGGGGAGCGAGGTGTTTTATTGCTGCCTGTGCCCGGTCACACAAACAAATCATGTGTGGTACACAATTACTGCTTCATTTCACCTACTCCTCTTCTCAGCCAGCAAGGCCACACATGACACCACTTGGCACGTACAATATGACTCAAAGTTTGCAGAGGCAGAGGTGAACAGCGTGTGTGATCTGGAGGCATTTTTGAATTAGTTTGAAGAGGATTGTTCATATTTAACAGTCACTGTTTAAAGCTGTGCCTCCTCAAATCTCATCAACAATACGTTCTTCTAAAAAGCCCTGAATTCAATGACTAAAACACTCTTTATGAAACCCTCTCGCAGCTGGTTTTCATTCTGCTGTCTCACTCTTGCAGGCCAAAGGCGTTTATGAGAAGGTGGGTGAAGCCACGGAGACAGCTCTCACCACCTTGGTGGAGAAGATGAACGTCTTCAAGACAGACCTGTGTGGACTGAGCAAGGTGGAGCGTGCTGGGGCCTGCAACTCGGTAAGCTACGTGGAGGTTCTAGAGCGGGCTGGGCTCTGACTCAGTGGCAGTTTGGGCTGAACACTACAGGTCTGAAAAAAATTATCAGCCCTCTGATGCCTGCTCTTCATCACTGCTTGAGGCTGCATAAGATATGAGCATTTATGTGTTATTTTTAAGTGCCTGTCATAAGCCTAGTATTGTTACTGTATTGCAGTGTGAAGTCAGTGAAGTACTCTTGTAATGTCCCATTGATGCAGAATGACGTGTTAAAGCCAAGTCTGGAGAAACGTGTATGCTGTTATTGTCCATGTACTCATTCTGCTTCAGCAGGAACACTGTTTGCTTTACCAACTGGCATATCTGCTGCAGGCATGAATATGCTGATGACACTGTAACAGCTCCCCTCATTAGACCATACTGTAAACTGCTGGGGTCTAGTGTGGGCCCCTCACGCACATTTGTACAAGGTGATATTGAACATTTAAGCATTCTGCTCTCCAGAGTGACTTATAATGAGTCAGCATCTCACAGTTCAGGGTTCATTTTCAAGGACTTTTTATTGAAGCATACGGTTGTTGATGGATGCATATGTTTGACTTCAGGGTGTGTGCCTGTGATTGTTTGGTTATGAGTTAAAAATGTCACCACTAAGTATATTTAAAATGTAATTTATAACAGCTATAAAGACAGCTACAGGCCTAACTGCTGCATTAGTCCGACTTTAGGTCAATTCTGCACCTTATTACAAATGAAGTGCTTGTTTCCAGGTCTAGCTAGAAAGTGTTGAGTCTGACCTGTGCACGAGTGGAGTGTGTCTGAAGAGCTAATGAGATCACTAAGCTAATGCTGGTGTTTCTGTGCCTGAGAGGCCTCGCGTAGCACTGCGCTGAACTCAACCACCTCTGGTTCTGAGCTTTTCACTCCGCTGTAGATAAAGGTCATCGAAATCCCTGTTGGTCTCACTTTCAGGAAGAACAAAGCTTGTGGTTTTAATTCAGACCTCTGAATAGGCCCGGTGCACCTGTTTACCGGATAAATGGTTTGATAATATATGCAGCATCAGCAAAATTGAAATGAGTTGACCTTTCCAAATCTTCCAGATCAAAAAAAGTAAAAAAAACAAACAAACAAACGTGGAAGGATAGTTGCCATGCCAAGGCGTGACATACTGCATCAGTGCCAACACTCATTGTTACTCTCTGTGTGATGGTTAGGAGACGTTTGGCACACTGACCCATCTGTACGTCCTCTGACAGGGTGTGTACATCAAGCGTCTGTTGGACAGAGAACATTAGGAGTGTAACGCTTTCAACCTTTCATGTGTAGTGGGATCAGCACTGACTCCAGGGGGACACCTGCTGGTAGAACACTGAATGATAGAACAGGGATGTTTATAGGCTGAAATGTGTGTTTCTATAATAATGTACAGCATGTTGTTCTGCCCTCTAGTTATCACGTAGCTATCATTTCCAACATATTTCTCAGTGATATCGTTCACCTGCGATGGCTTTAAGTGCACTTACACAAAGCCTGGATGTAGCCGGACATCCAGTCAAGCTGGATGAGTGCTTGACCTGAAGTGTTATTCTTCAGCTGTCAGTATCTCAGTCAACCACCAGCTGCCAGCCTGACATCTGCCCACAGACACAGCTACTTAGCTCAGTCTCCTCTTTGTCACTAACTTCTACTTCTCTCCCGTCATTTCTACTCTCTTCTCCCCCCCTTCTGAACCACCAGGTGATCAGGCAGTTGATGAAGAAGGAGTTCACCTTGGAGTTCTCTCGCGACCGCAAGTCCATGTCTGTCTACTGCACGTCCGTCAGTCCGGGCTCCCAGAGCAAGATGTTCATCAAGGCATGAATGAATAATACACAGAGAAATGTACTTTTCCTCAGTTCCGTCTGAAGTGATTCATTTTCTGATTCCTTCTGCAAATCTGTCCCCTCAGGGTGCTCCAGAGAGTGTGATTGAGCGGTGTCAGTTCCTGCGGGTGGGAAAAGGGAAGGTGACACTGACATCTCCCCTGCGCGAGCAGCTGATGTCTAAGATCAGGGACTGGGGGACAGGCAGAGACACCCTGCGCTGTCTGGCTCTGGCCACTCATGATAACCCGTCACGCAAAGAAGACATGGACTTGGAGAATTCCAGCAAGTTTGCGGAGTATGAGGTAGAGGACCTCGGTAGTCTAGTGGTCAGGTTGTCCACAATAAGAGAAGATGCCCTCCTCCACACTTTTTTTAAACTGTTAGTACTTTTAATGATGTAGCATTAGATGACCCAAGTCAACACAGACACGGATCACGCAGGACCTTGTAAACTAGTAATAGACCTTTAAAGCCAATTCTTTTACAAGATAAATCAAGCTTTTCCTTTAATGTCCTCTTTTCCGTTGTCCCTTTTGTTTGAGTCACATTAGCCATTAAGCCTTTATCTCCTTAAAGAAAGAAGCTTCCACACTTGTGGAGCAGAAAGTAATCTTTTAGATGTTTTCAATACCAATACAACAATAGAAGGTGGAAAATTCCATCTCACAGGAACTTGAGTGAGATTTTGTTTTTAGATAAAGTCCTATGTAAACTAATCCCTCTACTCTCTCTCTCTCTCCCTTTTTTTTCTTCTTTCAGTTGGGTCTCACGTTTGTCGGCTGTGTGGGCATGCTTGACCCACCCAGAAAGGAGGTGATCGGTTCAGTGAAACTGTGCAACGAGGCAGGTATCCGTGTTATCATGATCACAGGAGACAACAAGGGCACAGCTGTGGCCATCTGCAGGCGAATTGGCATCTTTGGGGAAGATGAGGAGGTGACAGGAAAGGCCTACACGGGCCGCGAGTTCGATGATCTCCCGCCTGAGGCGCAGAGAGAAGCCGTCAAACGGGCTCGGTGCTTTGCCCGCGTCGAGCCGGCTCACAAGTCTAAGATCGTCGGGTACCTGCAGGCACACGATGAGATTACTGCCATGGTGAGGAGAAACGATGATGCAGCTTGCTCAGCTTCCAGCTCTAATGACTCTTACTGGCACTGGCCCCACCCACCTTAACTTTTTTTTCCCAGCCTTCCTGCCAACATACACGTTATATACGTGCATATTGTTTGTTTATATACGTTTGTCTTTTTCTTTCTTGTGGAAAGGCACAAATGCACTTTCTCCTTCCTTCTCCTGTGCGTTATGTGAATGACTTGTCAAGGATGCATGAGGAGAGGCCAGTGAGGCATGACATGTTTCCCGTCTCTCTGAGGCTGCTCTCTCAGACAGCGCTATCTAAAGCTGTCATCTCTGGCCCGCTCTGCTGCTTCCTATCTGACACACGTCTCCGAGGAGGGGTAGATCCGAGGGGAAGGTGGGAGTGAGGGAGACAACAATATCACCATTTGTCTGTCAGACCAACTCCACCGTTCACCTCAGTATAAAGCTGCTTTAGGCCCTGCTATGACAGATAAATATCTCACTTGCTCAGATTAAACTTAATCCTCTCTGGATCTGAAATGATAATGAGATTTCGCATAATGAGATTTAAGTTTGTTTTCAATCACAGTTTGTGAGCCATCCCTTTTTGAAAAATAATCGTCTGTAAAAATGTAATATTTTAAAGATCTCAAGTAAGACTAATCACAGTTTCTATTTTGTTTTGCTCTGTTTAATACATCACATGACGCACGTTTATGAGCATCTAAGTGCTTTTATCTTCAAAGGGTTTTATCCAACTTTCTCATCTTTAATAGATTCCTTCCTCCTTTACAGTTAATTTCTTAAATAAATTATTTAGTCATTTATGCAAATATAATCATGTCTTGGGTTGTGTACTGAGCAGAAATTCAAATATAATCTTACATGTCGAGCTTTCTCGTGCATTAATTAAAGTAAATGTGTTCTTGTCGCAGACAGGAGATGGTGTGAACGATGCTCCTGCCCTTAAGAAAGCTGAGATTGGCATAGCCATGGGCTCTGGAACTGCAGTGGCCAAGTCGGCGTCTGAGATGGTGCTGTCTGATGATAACTTCTCCACCATAGTGGCTGCTGTGGAGGAGGGCAGAGCCATCTACAACAACATGAAGCAGTTCATCAGATACCTCATTTCCTCTAATGTGGGAGAAGTTGTCTGGTAAGGAGCGACATACTGTGTAATCAGCAAATACTGCATGTTCTTCTGCCACCCTGGGCTGATGTTTGTGTGTCTCCTCTCTGTCCGTCTACAGCATCTTCCTGACAGCCATCCTGGGACTCCCAGAGGCTTTGATTCCAGTCCAGCTGCTCTGGGTTAATCTAGTGACTGATGGTCTGCCTGCAACCGCTCTGGGCTTTAATCCCCCAGACCTGGACATCATGGACAAACCACCCCGTAACCCTAAGGAGCCTCTCATCTCTGGCTGGCTCTTTTTCAGATACCTTGCCATTGGAGGTAGTATATAAGCTCTTACCTGAATAAATTACTATTAGTGTATAGGTATACAGGTATATTTGGGACTGCTAACGTAGACGCCTCTTATTCTGGATGTTACCTTAACTTGTATGTTGTTGTAACTTCCTGCTAATTTACATCAAAATATATCAGACACTAGAATTATTTATTATTTATTGGCTGGTAAGTAATATGGGTGGGTGCAGATGAGATCCATTAAACATACCGAAAAAGTATGAGATATCTCATCACCTGATTCTGCACAAAACTATCCATCACTTGGACTCTGGCCACATGGTGACACGCAAATAACTTGTAATGCACTAAATCCCGGTATTTTTAATTCTTTTCCACACGTTTTTGGTGGATGACACTCACTCTTCCATTGCTAGTGCAGTGTAGAGAAACGTTGACCTCCTATGATAATATAGATGATATATAGCTATCTGTCTACATGTAGTAGTGTTTTAACAGAAATCTGTGAATAGTATAAAATAGCATCTGGTGTACGATTGTCTTTCCTCTAGGATACGTGGGTCTTGGAACGGTGAGTGCTGCCACATGGTGGTACCTGTTTGACGAAGAGGGACCACAAGTGTCTTTCTATCAGCTGGTAAGTTACAAAACATTGTCCTGCTCAGTCCATCCTTGTTTTGTTTGCTGCTGCACAGTGCCATCCTCAGAGAATAGGGTTTTATTGCTGTTACATTTTGATGTGCGTCACCCTTCATGCCTTCTTTACTCTCCCTGCTATTGGAAAGAGTGATGTTTGGTCATCCCATCAGTGTACACAAATAGCAGAGGAAGTAAGACCCATGTGGTTTAGTTGCACACAGGGTAGGAACGAGGCCGTGGTTCTGCAGCTGTCCCTCCATCAGGACTGAGGGCTATCGCAACAGGTCACTGGGATTCTGGTGACAGGGATAGACACACATACGCAGTCATAGACACTAATTCCTGTGTGTCTCTGTCTGTCTCTCTCTCTCTCTCTCTCTCTCTCTACAGAGACATTTTATGCAGTGCACTGAAGACAACCCCATGTTCCAGAACATAGACTGTGAGGTGTTTGAATCTCGCTACCCCACAACCATGGCCCTGTCTGTGCTGGTCACTATTGAAATGTTCAATGCACTCAACAGGTCAGACATACAAGACACACAAAGACACAGCCATTAAGTCTGTTCACTGACGAAGGACTTTATGTTCCTGTTGTGCAACAGCCATGTTTTGTGTGGCGAATGAATCAAGCTTAGCCACACATCTTAAGAAGTGGAATAATGCTTTTTTGGGGAGGCAGTAAATAAAAGGAACAGTGGTATGAAGGGGAAACTCCCTGTGTTTTTGCCAGGATTGCTCATGGAGCAAGCCTGTCAGTAGCTCCCTATAGAAATAAATACTGATGATCATTTAGGAAAGAATCTCACAAAGGCAAAGTTGAAATAAACGACTGTCTGACCAATGAGACTCGTGGTAGCACCCATACATGAGAGATGTATTGTTTTGCATCATCTGATCTTTGCTACATGATAGGATTACTACCATGTAAGTCCCTAATGTTAATTTGATCTGTTGAAACTTTCCAGTTTGTCTGAGAACCAGTCCCTGGTCAGGATGCCTCCCTGGGTCAATATTTGGCTGCTGGGAGCAATCATCCTCTCTCTCTCCCTCCACTTCTTAATCCTCTACGTCGAGCCTCTGCCGGTGAGTATTCAGGCCTGTTGTTTGGGTGGGTGAGAGGAGAGACTGCTGCTGTCAGTGAGCCTGTGTATTATAGTCTAAATGCATGATATACTTTTTTAAATGAAGAATCGTCCTGACAATGGTAACACAAGTGTCTGGTGGCTCTGAAAGATTAATGTACTGCAGCTTGAGAAAACATACGCAAAACAGATTTCCTGACTACGTCGCACACACAACATGACGGCTGAATACAAATGTCCAGAACGCACTGCTTCTGCAGACTTAACAGCTGTGTACCCAGAAAGACCACAGGTGCTGAGGACTGTTCAAATCCACAACGTCCCTCACTTCTGGACAGTCTACTTGAGATATAGTGTACTTAGTACTTAGTATAGAACAAAAAGTTTTCACATGTTTTTAGATGGATGTTTTTTAGTTTCTGTTGCATGAAGTTGCAGATCAGTGCAGTCGCCCTTTAAATTGCAGTGCGTTGAGCTTCCAGGACAACAGGCTTCATTGTGTCCTCTGTGCTTCAGCTGATCTTCCAGGTGACCCCTCTCTGCTGGTCTCAGTGGATTGTAGTCTTGAAGATTTCCATCCCAGTCATCCTCCTGGATGAGGCATTGAAATACGTCTCCAGGAATCATCTAGAAGGTATGTCTCTTTTTTTTGTTGTTCTACATTTCCAATGAATCAGCCAATAAAATTCTGGCTCTGTGAGTCTGACATATTTACAGGTGGTGAAGCTTGTTGAAATCAGTGAATGTTTGTGTTGAAACGTTGAGCATCAGATTTTACTAACAAGACTCTTCTGCTCCTTTTTTTCTCTCCTGTATTTCTAATTCAGCTTAAATTCTTTTTATCTCACCTTCTGTGAAAAGGTACACTATTTCCAACCTTGTCATGCCGTCACTCTTCAGTAGAAACCTGTAGCTGTAGACTGATCACACTAGTCTCTATGTTTCCTAAATTCTGTTTTGTTTTTTGTTTTTTTGACAGGTGATGAGGAGAAGAAATATCGGAGGAGATGGCAGCTGAACTGAGACCTCTCCCTCAACACACTCACACAGTTTGACACACGCCTATCCTCTGCCCCTTTTTTGAGCTAGGAACCTTCTGTCTACCCTGTTCTCATTCCCAAACTCCTGCATGTCCAACAAACCACCACTAGAAGTAAGCAGGCCTTGCATGAGAATGAGCGTGCAAGGAAGAGAGTTTGTGTGCTTCTGCGAGCACGGCTTTGTACGAGTGCGTGAGTAAATGAACACTGTGTGCGTGTGTGTGTGTGTGTGTGTGTGTGTGTGTGTGTGTGTGTGGACAGGCACATGCAGGCCTGTCTTTACAGCTGCAAGAGCGAGAAACAACCGCAGGAAGAAAAAAAAAAAAGATGAAACGGCCCAGGGCTCTGCTTTGTAAAGATTTCTGCTTATTTTCTCTGTTTGTTTGTTTGTTAGTTTTTTTGACTGTACAGTACAAACATAGTGGTGCAGTAACCGGACTTTGGGGGAAGGAAGGGGAGAGACGACAGGAGAATGGAGGTTGATAATATTGAGCGGGACGGGGAGGGTGGTGGCTTTGAAATGAGCATAGAGACTGAAAGAGAGATCGAGAGGTGAAGCCTGCAGCGGAGAAGAGACTGGTGTACACACTGGCTAAAGAACGGCAAGAATAAGGAAAGTGAAGAGAACCATCTCTCGAGGCTGGTGTGTGTGCGTATGTCCACCAAAACATGATCTCGAGGTACTGCTCAGGCTCCTGCCATCCACACTACTGCTAGTGAGTTCCAGCCAGCTCCTCAGGAGCACGGCCTTATCAGTACGAAGCAATTGTATCTCTGGCCAGTTTGTCCCAGCGCTGCTCCTTCATCGCTCTTTGTCTTCGTTCTCACCTCATACAAACTCCTAGTCCCACTTTACTCTCTCCTTCTCTCTTTCTCGCTCTCTGTTGAGGAGGCAGCTGCGGGAGCCTGGGGTCAGAACGTTGTTGGGCTTGTGTGTGTGTGTGTGTGTGTGTGTGTGTGTGTGTGTGTGTGTGTGTGTGTGTGTGTGTGTGTGTGTGTGTGTGTGTGGGGAGATGTCGCTCCACCTAAAGGTGTGAATAGCTTTATGCTGCTTGGCCGCTTCTTTCAGCTCTTAATTCGAGGAGCTGAGGTCAGCTCATAGACGTCAAAACAATGAAAATGTATAAAACTAAACCAGCATATCAGTAGTGTAGTCGTCAGCCAGTCCACCCAGCTGGCTGTGTTTAATGTCCATCTGCTGTGTTGCCATTGGAGTTAAATTAAAGGTAGATCTGAACAAAGAAATTGGTGCTCCACGACATTTTGAGAAAAGTGTCTTGGATAATCATGTTGTTGTTCTACTTTTTAATTTACTCAGTTATTCTGACCCTGCACCAGCGCCAGTGTGTTTGTGTGTGTTTGTGCGTGCGTCCACGCGCACATATAGCCTTACTTAAATGAATTCATCTGATTTGGCTCAATAGGCTTATTAGTTGTTTAAATCACACACACACAGTTAAAGTAAGTTAAGGAATGAGTAAAAAAAAAAAAAAAGTAAAACTGCATGATTATCTTACTTGCTCATGAATAATTTCCATATTAAGCACATTTAACATCATCCATGCCTTATACAGCCCACTGCACTTCCACATTAAATATGTGGTCCAAATGAATGTGTTTCAGCTCGGCCTTTTTTGATCCTTTTGTTTTATTACACCATCACTCCCGCTCATACGTGCCCTACTTTGATCACTCGAGGTCTTACAGACTCTGAATGTCCACCTGGTCTGAGGCATGTTTAATAGGAAACTCTTTTCGTTGTGCTTTGTGCTCTGCTCCCTCAGCTCCTCCCGCTCTGTCAGTGCTTCAGCGACTCACTTGGGTATTGTTTTATAATGACTAAATAATAATGTATTTGACTGAATGAACTCTCTGGGGTTAAGATTTTGTCTTTAAGTCTTAATTATGTAGGGGTTTGTGTCGGGGCCCTGGTGCTCTGCAGACTGGATCGGGTGTCTCTTGGACAGGGCAGTGTGCACATTTGAAAACCTACTTGTAAAGGCGTCAGGTCAAACATAGGACTGTATCTCCACACTGTATCAACAGCTTCTAATGAATTTAATCAAACGACATTTGGTCAGATATCTTCGAGGTGGAACTGCTTGATGACTCATGCCAAACATTTCACAGTTCTAGTTCTCAAATAGCTACTTGTGACAGTTTTCCTGGTCTTATCTCACAGTCAGTTGAATGTCTTTAGGTTCTCCTATACAAAACAATCATTGTTTAATGGTGTCTTTTCTGTATGTGGTTAAGTATTTTTTGCTTTTTTTAGTCTGATGCAGATCTGTACAATTGTTTTAAATTAAATTAACTGGGAGTTATTGACACAGTGTGCAGATCTTTATTTTTTTTCCTCCACTTCTTTTTCTTCCAGACCTGATTTCAACAAGCGCGACCGATTTCCACACTGTCACATGCTTTTCAATCTAAAGACAAAATTAGTGAGCAGTCTGCTGTTCAGTGTGTTGTGCAGTGTGTTGCTGTTGTTGCCTTCGTCTGGCTTGTTGCTTGGTGATGATTTATTTTTTTAATCTTACTCCGTGGGGAAAACTAATCAAACTTAGATGGAATGACATCATCCATTCCCGATATTTCCAGTTCCACGTGCTCTCTGGGGTTGTTCTTGGAAATGTTGTATGATGTAATGATGTAAAAAATAACTCACTCGAGCAGACGCTGATGAAGATAATAAAGGGGGAGTACACTAAAAAAAACTAATAACAGTTTGTCATTAGATAGGGAATAAGCTCATACTGAAATGCTTTGAACACCACAAAATAACCTGTAATAATGTGAGAGGATGTAAAAGTCGTTTTTTTACGCTTGACATAAAACAGCCTTTATGTTCAGTGATTTCTTCAGTTCTTCGTACGGTTCCTTTTTTTTTCACCACCATGAGAATGTGGCACCTCTCTCCAGACCAGCAGGCCCCCCTGTCCCTGTCCCAGGTCTCCATGGCCCTGTAACATGCTGGCACTCTGGCCACCAGGCACTATAGGTCTGTATAGCCTTGATATTTACTACTGAATCCTCGACTCTGTACAGAAGATGAGATTATGATCGCATGGAACCTTGTTACTGTAATAATAACCTATACAGTATATAATATTTAAATTTTTGATAACTTACATCAAATCAACAGAAAAACTTGCGAGAATTGTTTTGTTTTTTTCCTTTTGAGCACAAGGTATCTAAGGATCTTTTTGTAGAAAAGAAAGTTTGTTTCTTCCTTGTTCCTGTTTGGTTTTTACAGTTGCTGGGGTTTTGTGTCTTTTATTGTAGGGAATAAAGTATGATGTTATCATGTTAAGGCTAGACAAGAATCATGCTTACGCTAATTAATGATGATGACTCTGATCATTTCAGTGGTAGTTATCCAGTGTGAGAATGTTCCAAGAATTTGTGAATGAACTGTGTCTGGTTTACACTGAGTGGTAAACAGTGATGAATCCTGCCTGGGTTATGAAGTTTTATGACATGTACATTGAAGAGTGTGGTGCGGATGCAGGCTCTAGAGACCCATGACAATCCTTTGTGGCGTTCAGGATGTTGCACAACTCTTCCAGCACGGTACTCCCAGTACCCAGTTCTCCATTAGTAAAATCTCCCTTATTAACAGTAAAGGGGTGATCAGGTTCATATCGATAACATCTGACCAGCTATTCCCTTTTTTCATGTCTATATAGACAAATAAACAGTCTCTAGAGCCTGAGTTCCACCTCTGAGAAAAGGATTCTCTGTATTGCCTTGTTAATATTAATTGTGGACACATAATTTTATAAATGACAGATGTGGAAATAAAGATTATTTATCTTGTTATTTATTCATAGGTTGTGTTCTTTTTTATATAGTTTCAAATAAACAAACAGTTCTAGTGAAAACTGTTGATGGTGTTTATCCAAAGTAACTGTTTTTTTATTTCTCGATTTAATTATACAGCTGTAAAAGGTGATGAGAGGTCAATATGTGGAAAGTAAAAAAAATACTGCAACACATACAACTCCCTATTCAAGACAGGAGACGTCACATTAAATCGCACTATGAGCAAAAACCTGTAAACATGTGAAGCTAGATAGACTTAAACTGATGTTCTTTAGTGCATGAGTCAGTTCTCAGCTCATGTCATGAGTTTATTAAAGTTTATTACATACTTGAAATCTGAGGTAAGATCTTTTTTTTTCTTTCTAAGTATCAGCAGATAAGTTTAGTCAAATATTATTTTAAACAGACTAAATTAAGGTTATAACTGTCTCATCACTATAGGCTCACATTAAGAAACCTTTTCACCATGTGTTCTCTCTCTGAACTAAATACAGCCGGGGAAATAAGTATTTGACACATCAGCATTTTTATCAGTAAGGGGATTTCTAAGTGGGCTATTGATGCAAAATTTC
>JAUYWH010000006.1:4147613-4163398 GCA_034779795.1 Ctenopoma multispine
CAATAGCCCACTTAGAAATCCCCTTACTGATAAAAATGCTGATGTGTCAAATACTTATTTCCCCCGCTGTAAATAAAACGAAGGAGTCACACAGAAACTTGTTTGTTAAAAACAAGAAACACTGCTAATGCTAATGGTATTTTCTTGCTATAAAATAAATCACCTCACCAAGGTCCAGTCTGATATATCACAGTGGTTTAATTATTATAATAATTTTTTATACAAAAGCTCATGTTGACCAGGTTTAGCATGTTGTTTCATATTAAGACAGACTTTTCCCATCAAGCTCTGCTTTTCCGAGCTCACGCTTCCCATGAGACTTATCAGCCACAACATCAAATCCTCTGGTGGTTTTAATGATGATGGAAAAAGAAATAATGCTGTCTTTGTTTACCAGGTGTCAGAACTCGCAGTACATCTCAGCATGCTGACCCTTGCCCACCACATCATTAAAAGCATCATGTGAATTTAATGTTGTCGCCGATCGGTTGCCTTTTGTTGCCTAGGTAGCGCAACACTGAGGCTATTATGGGAAGAAAACTGGAGTTCATTGTCTGCATTGGTGTTAAAATTTTGGAGGAACACTCAATGTCGGTACATTTTCTGTATGAAAGCAAATGTTGGCAGAAGTGCATGAACCTTTAGGACCAGCAGGGGGAGCTATACACCACAACATCTGTGTTGTATGAAGCCACATAATAAGGTGACTGCCCATGATGTGTTTCTCCTTCACACTGGAACAGGTCATTTGATAAAAGAGTTTTTATCTGTGATTTCTACGTGATAGAGCGTTAAACAGAGCGTCAACACTCTGCACGTTTTATCACTAGGTTTATACACCTGTCTGTCTGTGTACCAGTTAGAATACATGCTATGCTTTTGCTCATTCTATTCTCGGGCTTCCTCAGACCTCAAATGTGAGAACGACACACACATGCTCTCCGGGGGACGTTCCCGGGGTGAAGGTGGCATCCCGAGGGGCTGCGGGGAGAATAGAAGGGGATCTCATTAGTATTAGGCTGTTATTTCCACCTCTGAGGCCTCTGAGGGATGCAGGATAGGAAAAGTCAGCAGGGGCACTGTCCCAGTGAAACACACACACAAACACACAGGCCAGAGATAGCAGCTGAGAAAGCTTGATGCAATAAGAACATCAATGGAAAGTCTGCACGCAGGGACAGAGGTGTAGAGACAGATTAAAACTAAACCACTACAAAAATGACAAAATGATAAGCGCAAAACAAACACTAAACCTGTTTAGTGTTTGATTCTCATGCTGAACACTGCTCCTATGACATGTTCTCCTTTGGAAAAAACAATGTGCAGATGTATGAAAACGTTCTTTCACTGCAGACTCACACACACAAGATATTATCACTACTCTGGAACCAGCGTCAAGTCCCAACACCAGCGGGAGTTGCAGGGCTTCGATAATGATCTGGCCACGCATGATGTGGCCGGTCTTGCCATGAACACACGAGTGCTGTGCTGTGGCTGATTTGCAGTGTGACTCATGAGGGAACAAGCAGCGGGCTCTGTGAGGGGACACTTCTAGAGAAGCGCCTTGAGACACAAGAGGCTGGGAAAGATTTGAAAAGTTGTGGGGTGATTGTGCTGCAAGGGAGGACATTCTGCCCCTTATCCCGTGGTGTCAGACTGTGTTGTGCTGTGAGGCTGAAGCTGTTGCCAAGAAACTAAGTGAACTTGCTATGAACTTCCCTCACGGCTGCGACAGGGAAGAGAAAGCACTCTCAGAGGCTTGATCCAGCAGTTACTGGTTGTCTAAAACACTGTGCAGTGTTTACAGTGGACTGTAAGTTAAAGCCAGTGGTGAAGTGTACTGTCCTTCACTTTGATGCCTTCTTATCATGTCAGCTTGTAATGGAGAACATTTCTATGTGGCAGCTATAGTTACGGCACAATATACAGGAGCATTGTTACATGTACAAGAAGCAGTTCTTTACTTTAGATTAAGTCGTCATATATGCTTCTCAGACGTGACATTGATGACCTGATTAATGTATGTATGTAACCAGAAAAAAGAAATCAGAAACTAGAAACGAGATTTCTGTGCTTCATAAAAAGTATTTCAATCAGAGAGAGACTGACTCACGCTGACACCAGCCTGCTGGATTTGTCAGCATGTGTTAGACTTCTATCCGTCCTCACACTAGCTTTCACGGGGTAGATTGCGGATGTTTCGACGTCACAATCGTCACGCTCATCAGTTATCCTCGGTTATCACTCTGCTATCATGTGTCACCTCTCTTCTCCATCTCCGCTGTCACACAAGCCAGACAAAATCCAGTCGCGTGTAAAACTTAAGAACACACAGTGGAGCGATGTTTCATTTATTATTAGAGATGTAACAGAGATAGTTTCTCCTCAGTGGGTGACAACAGACTGGACAGTATCAGTTCTGGACAGCTTGACTCACGATGTTCCAGATATAACAATAAAGTCTGCCTCACACAGAAATGGATTTAGTTGATTGTTGTCATTGCCATTTATGGGCAAAATTTCTAGGAAACCTGGCAAAGTACCAATATTGGGGAACTGAACTCTCCCACTGACAACACCACAGACATGTCGATCCAGAGTCACACCACACTTTACCTTGGCGTGAGTCTTTCTGGTGACTTTAAGTCTCTTTGAACAAATATTAGTCAGATATGACCTTGAACTTCACTGTAAAATAATAATTGTTCTTTGAGGTTAGAAATGAGTGGAAGCATGGCTTTAAATTATATGTCAGAAAAAGCATTTTGTTCTAAAAACACAACCATCGTCATCAAATATTACATGCTGTGTAAACACACTGGTTCATTTAAATGTGTTAATTTACTGAACTGATCTTACAATGTTCTGTTGTGTAACCTTCAGTCTTGTTTAGTTTTTCAATCATTGAACACTCTTGGTGCTTGGCACTGACTCTCAAACAATGGGAAGTCTACTGGGGAGTGCACTTATCCACTAGTTTGATTCTTTGAAGCTTAAATTAAGGAGCCGAGAGAGTTCATTCATTCAACCAAGTTAAAAGACTTCAAGTCAACTGGTATCCACAGGCTCTGAAAGTAGAAAAGAAGATAGATTAGAAAATAGAAATTCTAAGATGAATTAATTTTAAAATACTGATTTGCACAAAATGTATGATCATGTACGCTGTATCTACAAATATGTGGATACACAGGAATACACAGTTGTTTGATATTTTTGTATAGTTTGAAATATTTCAGGAGAAGACAATTAAAATTTAAAAATAAAAAAAGGAAAATAAATTATATAAAATAATGTCAAAATAGGTCAAATATGACCTGAGCGTTGACACTGTAATAACACATGAAATAATCACTCCCATAGAAGAATGAACTTCTAAGTGATGATGTTTTATTTTGGTCAAACTGTGAGACACAGGACTCAGTGATGAGTCGAAATCTTGAACGTGCCTACTGGGACTTGAAGTGACTGTGATGACCATCGTTGATGAATTCATCGCCCACATCATGTTCAGTAATTTGCAGTGGAGAGTTGTCCTGTGCAGTGAAGTCTTCAGACCTAATTACTGACATGATCCTCTCGTCAGCTGGATAATGAAATGTGAAAACCGCCAGTAGAGGCGCTGCTCCGTGAATTCACTGCCTGTTAAATCCAGCCTCTGACGGAGGAGCAAAACAGAAGATTCTCCATGTGGCATGTGCGGTTATAAAACGTATCCTGTGATCCACTACACTTTATAAATGACATGAGAACTTGTGATTGCGTATCGTGGGTCGGCGACGACACGTTATTAGTCATGGCGCAGGAACAGGGCGGATTTTAGGACCCATGGATTAAATCCTTGTTGAATAATAAAAAGTTGGGGCTATGCGTGTGTCGACGTGCGACAAACGGGTCAGTCAGTGTGTGTTTCAAAGTGTCTGTGTCCAGCCCAGCTGCGGCTCGGCTCCGGGCGCGTTGCACGCTGCAGCGGTGCTGTGCAGCTGCGGGCTGTGCACACGTTCAGCCGCTGGGTGTCTTCACTCTGTGGCTTCACTGTAGGCAACACAGGCTACTGTGTGTGTGTGTGTATGTGTGTGTGTGGGGGGAGGTTGGGGAGGTTGGGGGGCTGGTCTGTCCGTGTTTTCCGGAAGAGAGGGCGTGAAACATGGGACACATCTTAGGTGAGCAGCTGATCCTGCCACACATCTAACAGAGAAACCCGTGCGGATGCGTTCACGTCCCTCTGTGTGAATAATCGGCTGTGATTAGAGTGATTTAAAGAGGTCCAGTGCGTCTAAGCGGGACATCCCCGTGGATCCCTTTGACTGGAACAATTAAACGGGACCGAGGACTCGTTTGGGTAGGTGAAACTTTTAAGATCGTGTCAGTTCGAGTCCGTAGTTCTGTCGCTGTTGTGTACATACGGGGCGGCGAGGCGCTGCAGAGACATCTCACTGCACGTGTTTTCTCGCCGTATTTTCTTGTTGTTCGTTGAACTGCTCACACGTACAAATGCTGCAGTTTGTTGCACTGGATCTGTACCACTTTACACACTCGCACGCGGAAACTGCACTGAAATGCGGCTTTGCATGGCAGCACTGTCCCATTTATCTGTCATGCACCTGTCAGAAAATGATGTTGGCTCAGGACATTTGTTCAGGATTTAACTGTAGTGGTATTCAAGCTGGGGGTCCAGGGTCCCATCAGGGGCCTTTGTTGGACTACCCGAGGTGCCGCTCTTTGATGTGATGGTATCTTTTTAGTTTTGGTCTTTGGGTATTAGATGCATTACAAACTGGGGGGAGCGATTTGATCACAGCTTTGCCTTCTCACCCATCAACTCAGTCATATAGATGTGTGAGATGTCAGGTGTCAAGCTAGTGTTGAAGTGATGAAATGATTAGTTACTGGATAGAAAAGAAACCTGCAACAACACTTCTGATTCTCGATGAACCTTTTAAGCCACTTATCAAGAGAAAAATGAAGCAGATATTTGCTTGTTCCTGCTTCTTGCCATCGCTGTGACTTATATGTTTGCATGGACAAATATGATGGTGCGTATGAACAGTGCTGTTTCAGTTGAGAGTTTCCTCTTTTTAAAAGCCACAGAAACAGCATTTGTTTTCCACTGCTTTCAATTTGACTTCACTGTCTGATTAAAACAATGGCTTCGTCTCGCCTTAAGTGGTCCTTGTTGTACTCTGTTCATGAGGCACGGGGCCCCCGGATCCATCGTTTCAAAATGAAAAGACTCCAGTCCGAAAGCACCTGAATGTGCAACAAATTACTGCAGCGTCTCCACTTTTGTTCTTAGCCCTGACTAATGAATGAGTTGAGTCTGTCTGCTGTTTGCTCAGCAAAGAGAAAACCTGTTTCAGTTTTGGTTTGTTGACATTGTGATGATTTTGATGTTCACATGAACTCAACTGTACTGTTGTCGAGCAGTTACTTCCCTCTTGTGTTCAGTTTCTTTTTTTTTTTCTGTAGACAACTTTATGACTGTAGTATGAGATGTGATGCATGCTGTTTTATGACAGCGCTGGATTAGAAGCATGACTGGTGGCCAGTTTTAACAACCCACGTCACATTCTGGACTTTCATCTGGTCCTGCTTTACCTGCGCATTTGCTGAACCTTGCAGCAAAAAAATCTGATTTGTCCAGCTGTGTGGAAAGACAAAAAATAGACACCACAATATGCAAACAAAATGTGCATTACATTACCAGTGGGAGGAGAATCCTGAAAAGGTGTATTTTGTTTAGAGAGAGTAGTCAGGTTTTCACTGACTAATGTTAGCAGGTTTTAAGCAGAGGTTTTGCTTGGTGTAAATTAGCAGCACCGCTCTCACTTCTGTTTCTCTTTCTCACTATTTGATGCTGGAAGTGCTGACGCCTGTAACCCCCTTAACACTTTCTGGTCTCGTGGGCTTTAGTAATCATACCAGAAGCTCAGCTACTGAGAAACAGGACATGTCAACAGCCCCCTGTGGGAAATCACTTGAACATGGCTTGTGGAGAAAAAAAATCAACATCACACATGTTTGTGTGTGTGTATCCTTGTGCGAGTACACGCAGGTTAACGTGTGTGTTTTTGTAACTATATTAGTGTCTTTAAATGTCATCAACAGTTTTTACATGCAGGCCTGGACATCGTTCATCCACGTTATGTCAAGCACAGCTACACTCAGAGAACCAGAGAATAAACAGGGCACGTCGCAGCTCTGCGACTGGTCTGTGCTGGTTGGTGAACACTGCTGCTCCCTCCTGCGCGCTGCAAAGAAAAATTTCAGCCATCATATCTATTGAATTTGATCACTAAATTACTGCGGAGCTCTGTACAATTTGCAGCTTTGATAGAGGCAAACCAAAAGAGGGGCAGCACCTCTCACTGCATCTTTGTGTGGCCATGGAGACAAATTGACAGGCACAGGAAACAGGTAAAAATGGGAATCTTGGACGACCTTGGCATAGAGGAGTTAAGCACTGGTGGGATTTAATTTCAGGTATGAGTTGTATTTTTTTAGTGCAGCACTAAAGGAGAGCCTATAATTAAAAGAGAAAAATAGCTCAATTACAACGGATCTATTACAGACAACAGTCTTTAATGAACCATTTTGGGGGGAAAAAAGCATTTGTTGGAGAGCGACGTAGATACTTTCACAGAATCTTTTTTCTTACAACTCACAGTGTGTGCGACCCGATGTGGGTTTTTAACGGGGACGGGGGAGCCCTGTGGAATCCACAGTGCTGAGAGTGAAGAGTTTGATTTTTTTTATTTGATGTCTGACAGGTTTTCATGAGACAGTGTAAGAAAAGAGTAGCAGCTCTACCTGCTGGAGTGTTTCTGTTACAAAAGTGGCCGTGTTAGCACTGCATCCACCATCTCCTCTGTGTTTGTGTGTGTACAAGTCCATATCTCCTCCTTTTGTAAAACAAGTATTATTTCCCTCTGAACTGCAGTGGAGTAGAAGTATCACAAAATGGAAATAATGAAATAAATAACTTAAAATTGCAGTTGTTAGCACATTACTGGAGTAAAAGCTTTTCACCTGGGCCTGTCCCAAAAATAGATGAAGCAGAGCCGACTAAACAGGTTCAATTAAAGTGCGGTTGTTTGGCAAGAGAAAACTCATAGATGGAAATAGTAAGAATGGCCTTTAGGAAAATAAAAAGTGCAGTGATTCTATGATAAAATAATGCTGCTGTGCAGAATTTTCCATTTTCACAATCATCTGAAGAGGCTGGAATAGCTTTTTGGACATATTGGTGGAAACAGCCTCTTAAGTTTTAAACCTGTCAGTGGGAGTTTCTCGTGGCTGTGGTTGACTGACATTTGAAAGCGATTGTTGCTAGGAGACATGGTGTCAAATTTTACAGCGTGTGACTGACCTGAGAGCGTCCTACTGTAGCCAGGCATGTGAATGTTTGATGTGTGCTTTTGTTTTAAACTGTCAGTCACTGTACAACATTTTGCACATTTTGTTCATGTTAGTGTATAGAACAACCTGCAGCTCTGTTAGATGGGTTCAGTTCAGAGGTTCAAACTGTCAAAACAAGTGGTCCTGTAACCTCGGCTTTCTGTACGTTACCTGGTGAGTTGCATCATGATACAGTAACAGCCTCGTGTATGAGATGCTGAAATCACAGTACATTAAAACAGCTAATATTGCCAGTCGCCCCCCAGCTGGTTATCAGCCCACGTGGCCATTAGAGCTAAAATGATATTACAAACTTGCTTTCGTGTCTTCCCACACAGGTGTTGCACTAATCATAATTCCACTATTAACAGTGCCTAAGTCAAACATGCACACTCCCTGGAGAACACTAATGTCACTGCAGAAAAAACAAGTAAAACTTACATTTTGTGTTTTGCCAGTCAAAGCAGCCCCCAACCCCTGCCGCCTTCCTGCCTGGTTATATTAGTTTCTTCGGTTAAAGGAAGTTTTTTCTTCCTCACTGTCACCTAGGGCCCAAGGGATGATTTGTTCTTCTCAAAAAGTCTGTAAGTTTTGAGATGCACCTTGATATGTAAAGTGCCCTGAGATGACTTAAGTTTTTAAAAATGAATATAATTGAAATAGTTTTTAGTTACTATTATGCATACATTTAAAAATGTACTCAAAACAAACAAATATATATATATATTTTTTCAAAACTGATTTGAAATGTCAGTTTGACGTAAAATAATTGCTCCTAAGGCCAGGCCAGAACCTCCTGCATGGCAGCTCTGCTGCCGTCAATGTGTGACAGTTGTGTGAATACTGTAGGCAAATTGTAATGTGGTGTGTCCACTAAGGCATAAATAGCCCCAATGTTATATAAGTGCAGTCAAATTAATATTTTCCATGACAGCTGTTTGTAGAATTCTGGTATGCTTGAGGATTTTAAAGAATTCATGGCAGTGAATGGCCACTTGCTGCAACACTCCTCTTATGGATAATCCATGTGGGCGCAGAATGGAAAAGATAGAATGGTTGGGATGAGCCTGGAAAAGGTCAAGTCCAGCTGCAGAGAGAGGCGGTTTCTCTCCACGACGGTCAGAGTGTTCCACAACAGGCGTTTAGTCAACATGACTGTAGTTTCCCCTTAGGTCGAACAGCTGCTGATAGGACGGAAATGTAAAACTCCAGTCAGAGATGAGGAAGAGACTCGCGGGATTTGTGACAATCCCAGTCAGAGCAACCAGAGAGAAGCTGGGAAAAGACAAGAGTGCAGAGGAGGGATTTGCAGGACTGTGAGTTGCTGGAGGTCAAGTTCACCCAACCTGACAAGCTTGACCAGAGTGTTGTACGTGAAGTGTTGATGACACAGTAGAGTATAACCACACTGGTACTGTGTAGTCATCAGAGAGCTGCAGTTTTGCCACTAGCCAAATGCTGTGTCACAATAGCACAGAAGCAAGTGGCATCAGGCACCTCTTGTGTGTTATGCTTCATCACAGTAATGGTCAAATACGGGAAGGAAACATGAGTTGCTGCCTAGCTTCCTTCTTGTTATTCAGCAGTACCTTCATTTCAGCACCTTCTTTGACCTTTGTGATTCCGACTGAAGTATTGTAGTAACTCTGGTGACCTCCTTTCCGCTTAAATGTTTGAAAGCTTTGCTTATTATATGAGATTAGCTCCATATCCTTTTTCATATTTTGACATCAAGTGGACTGGCGTAAACTTTTTTTTTTAGAAATTCATGGTACCCAGAAGATGAACATGGACAAGATTGTTTTGAATTAAATTTTATCACATCAGTAGGATGCATATACTACACTGATGTCTGTTTACTGATGTTAGCATTTAGAGCAGAGTGCACAACAGCCACAACAGTTACTGGGAAGTGGACTTCCTGCTGTCCCTGAACGTTACCTTTTATACTTCCATTTTTGCATCATTTTCCAAATAGGCTTCACATTTCAGCTACACTAAAAGACCAATAATTATCTAAGCTGAAGTGAGACAAGTCATTTACTAATGTGTTCTGGTGAATGGTTACATGAACGCACTCACAAGTCCTCATTAGTTCAGTCTGTGCCAGGCGTGCAGGTGTGCAGCCACATCTGCATATCAGCTGTCATTATTCAAAGCACGGGCTGTAAGGACTCAGGGGTGGAGGGAGGGGGGGTGGTTCTCAGATCTCTTCGTTAGCCTCATCCAAGTGCTAGCCTGCACTCCACCCTACTTACACTTCTCCCCTGTTCTCATTAGTCTGTGTATGAGCGACAGCAGCATGAATGAGGTGCCCACTGGGAAAATGCACCATTTAATTCTTTTATCACACAACAGTTTTATTGAACAAGCATGGCTAAGCTGTAAGAATAGGATGATGAAGTGTCCATTAACATTATTCTTTTTCTTGGTTGAGTTCTATGTAAAATGTTGCGGTTGGTATTTAGACTACACACTGATTTATTTTGTTTAAACAACATTTTAGGTAGTTCATTATGATACAACAGCATTGTTGGACTGTGAATGTGTTGGCTAGTGATACCAAAGCAGCTTTGTGGTATTCTAGCTCTTTATACCATACATTAGAATGGCTTTAGTCTTGTATCTTGTACACACACAGTCGTCCTGGCAGCTCAGAATGTGATTCTACTGTGTTTCCAAAGAGCTCTGCTGTTTTTTTTTCCATGTGGCAGATGAACTAACTGAAACAAGTAATGGCTGGATGACTTTGTGTCTGTCCTCCAGAGAGTCTGTGTGCTGTCCAAAACTCTTCAACCAAAACCCTGACACCAGCTTATCCTCCGTGGCCACTTGTCATTGTGGACTCCTTTGGGTATATTGTGAAACGCCAAAGTCCTGTCTCTTTTCATGAGCACTGAACATTATTTTCTTGTGGAGGCACATGCAAAAAAGTTGTTTGTTTAAACTTAAATACTATTAATAATAATAATTGATACTTTATTCATTCCCCTGGGGAAATTTGTGTGGACAGGCTGACCTGTTCAGGGTTCCAGGAAGCGAACCACCTACCCTGTTCACTGCTCTACCAACTGCATCACGGTTGCCTAGTTTAAAATAGTCAACACATTTCTCTGTATTTTCAAGTGAATACCCACACATTCACAGAGGCTTTTGCACCCAACCCACATGTGGCAACTATCTGATATATACAGTAGCAATGAGATACGCGCCAACAGATGGTATTTTCTTTGTTTACATCAGATTCGAGTGATACCTGAGTGGACTTTTTTAATTGTGTTGAGAGTTTTTCTAATTGGGCATGTGTTCCACACAGCAGGGGTGTGCAACACAGGTTTTATACATTTTCGGCTATTCACATATATCCACTAGAAAACTAACACAACACAGTAAGAGCATAGTAAACCTACTGTACGATCATTAGCATTCAGCCTCATAGCTGCTACAGTGAGCAGCAGTAGCAGTAGATGTAGGAGGGAAGTTGTTTTAATTTGTCACACATGAGAATGTGCAAAAAAAAAAATTTAAATATTTTTAGCACTATTGCCATATTAATGACGGTGAACAACATGTAGCATCAAATGTCTCACCAAAGCTACAGCTATTATTTAATTTTATTCTGGAATTTTTTTCCCAGTCACATTTGTGTTTTTTATTTCTGATTGCGATTAACTGGAGTGGTGGTGGAAGATTCTCGCGTAGATGGTCCCTTAGTGCAGACAAAGAAGGATTTGGCTCTCATGATAGGTGTGTGATTTCTGCTAGTTAAGAGACTGAGCTTAAGATCTCTGACAGTACTTCAGCTTCTCTGTGTGACACGCTTTACTGTTTCTGCAATAGGCTGGTAGAAATATCCATCCATCGTGTGGATGGTGGATGATGGAATTACATGAAACCGATGTACTGGAAGTGTGTTTGATGAAATCCTGGAGGAGGGAGAAGCAGAATCTGACCCTGGGCCAGCTAACACCAGCGCTCTCCTTTTTCAGAAAGCAGCCTATTGTAGTGAGCAAACTGTTCTTCAAATCCTTTCCAGTTCAGGAGAACCGAGCTCAGCTCACCTCTCCTGGCTCCTGCATCTAAATTTCTCTTTGTAGTTTACACCAGGGTGGAGAATAAGAGACCCTTCAATAGTGCTGCTAACAATAATGATGGAGGGAGTAAGAGGCTCACAGCTCACGGGGATGAAATTCTCCTGTAAGAGTAATCTGACCCTCATGCTGTAGGAATAAAAACTAGCACATCACATGTGGATCAGTAAAAGTCATGATGAAGTTTCTTAACTCATAAAATGTGTAAACAAGCATTTTTAACCAAATGTCCTATAAAATCTGTACATAAGCTAACCGTCCTGTGTCTCTAGGGAAAAACATTATTAGGATGACTCATCAAAGGGCTGCTGCGCTCAACATTTGCTGTATCTGTGATACCAGCAGCCTGCTCTTGGCAATGCCTCTGTAGTCCTCTGCTTGTGACCTTTCCCCAAACAAAGAACACAACCTCGGGTCTGATTTTGTTTCAGAGACGTTTTTGAGGTTTGTTTTTCCTGGGGGTTTTTTAAGCCACAAAATGCACATTTAAGAACCTGTTTCAAAGCGATAAGAGCTCCAAAAATTACCGCTTTGTTTTGATGTTTGAAATGCTGGGAGAGACAGATTAGCTTGAGAAAAGTGCTGTTCAGTGCAGTCTTTTTGGAAAAGATGAGCCTCTAAAACCAGCCAATTTTCATAAGCCAAGACAAGTGCATGTGGGGTGCCCTAAATGTAGCCCCTCCCTCCTCAGGCCACCCTCTGGCTCTGCCATGGAAAGGCGTACTCAGAGAAAGTAGTGATTATTTAATGTGACTACAATTACGGGTCAAGCCAAGGAAACGTCTACTTAAGTTAGATTTATTTTTTACCAAAACATGTGAGTGTAACTATGTGATAAATTGTGTTCATTAGAACATTATCCAGGTATTTCAGATACCTGCTGTATACTACAGTCTGCACCTGCGCAACTTCATCCTCGCATGCTTACGTGGTCAGATCACGCGTGTTAAACCATGAAAAGCGTACACACACACACACACACACACAGATCAACTGAGGGTAAAACACCTGCGGCTACGTGCTGTGTGAGGACATCTGGGTTCACTTAGTGTGTCACTGTAGGCTGTGCTGTTGGTGTATTTTCTCATTTTCTCAGAATCCAATCTGCACTGCATTAAACATTTTCATATTGTGCTTGAAATGTACATAACTGCTAACCAAGCCTATAACAAAAACATATGCAGTACTGTGCAAAAAATCCCTACCCCACAGTATTAAAATAAGACAAATATAAAAGTGACAAATATTGGGTACTATCTCTGTAGAGGAACCTGGAGATCTGGAGAGGTCAAGGACAGAAATAGGATTGGAATACCTGTCAAAATCTGATGGGAAATTTTTTATTTCTCTTCTTTGAGACACCAGAAGACGTTCATCATGAACCTGATTCAGCATATGGCAGCTTCATCTGGGTGCCAACTTAATCCTTCCATAGCCTTAGAAAAAACCTGATCAGGAATGAGAAATGAGAGCAGCCAAGAAACTACCTTTAGTGTTTCTAGTTGTTCTAATGTAAAAACTGAGAAATAAATACATATGGACATCATAGCACTGCTGAAAAACTAATACAGTACTGTAAATACACAAACATTTATGTTTTCTGCAATAAGGTGTAAATACTGAGACATTTATATGTATATTATGAGTTTACAGCAAAAAATATCTCTAAGTTTCACCACTGATGCCACTTTGTGTCTTGATTTCGAATGTGTTTTCTTAGTTTTAGCTTTGAGAGAGCTCCGGATAACGCTCCACTAGCTTTTGTTTCTCTGTTCTTTTATTCAGTATTTAGATATTTAAACTTGCATTCACAGCTCCTTCTTTAAATGCCATCTCCCCTCAAGCAGCCCCACATCAGTACACTCCCACCTCCATCTTTCGCCGTTGGCACTGTGCAGTCACTGTGGTAGTCATGGCCAGGTCTGTGCCAAACATGCTGGACCCCATCTGATCCAAACAAACAAATATATTTTGGTTTAATCTGACCAAGGAATGTGCTGCCAGTATTCATCAGGCTTCTTTATTATGTTCCCTGGCAAATGTAGTTTCTTGGCACATTGTGAGCAGTGGTTTTCTTCTCGGATGCTGTCTGCAGAGGCTGACTTCATGCAGTGTTTTTCACGCTGTCTTATCAGTCACTGAAACATCCATTTCCACAGATAATCCTTGTGCCAGGAGATTAGCACTTACAGTTGGGTTTTCAACGCATGCTTGTGTAAATAACTAATTGCACATGGTGTCATTTGTTTTAAGGAGAGCCACTGCACCTTCTGTTATTGTGTTTTCAATCTAAAATGTTTGTTTTTTATCATACATATCACCAAGAATCTGACACTTCCACTTAAAAATGTTACAATTATTGTAAGATGTTAGATATTTAAATCATTTATGCACAGCTGCTGTATGCTGTCATCTGCGGTTCTATCGCTCAGTCTCTAATGAGTAGTGAAAGCTGGACTTGTTTTCTGGCTACAGATCACAATTTGCTGGATGCTGAATTAGTCAGTTAAACTGCGGCCAGCACCTGCCTGTGTGCATCAGGCCTGACCTGGCAGCCTGCCCACCACCTGACCACCGCTTTCTAACAGCAGTGAGAAGGGATAGAGATCACTGGGATATTCTTGCTCTCTGAGAGATTTAGAGGGCACCGATTATCAATCCAAAGGGAAAAGATTGATGGCTTCTCATTTTCAGCAGCAACAGATTAATCCTCTGCAGGTTTGCATCATCCCTGATTTCCCGCATTGTGGTATTGAAAGCTTTGAATGGAAATTCTGTGGGTCGATGAAAAGATAGGGTGTGTCGTGTTTTTCTTCTGTATCTCAACCCAGTGATACTGACTCCTTCTAAAAATAGACGATCAACTAGTAGCAGGTTCAGCGGCTGGACAGCCTGGGCGTTGTCACAAGGACAGAGGGTGGAGCCACCATCAAGGTCTGCCCCATCATGAAATATGAGTTAGATCCGTTATTATCCCCTACCTGGAGTGTGGGTGACCCCGGGCTGGATGACCGCTTGTCAGGCTACTTTTCTGAATATACCAGGAAGGTCGGCCATGCTGGAAGCTGCAGACTCATTGTCAGTGTGAGTAGAGAATAAATAATTGGCTCGTCCAACTTGCGAGTTTGCACTCTTTTATCCAGTGTAATCCTGGGCTTATTATTGCACGAGGCAGCCAACCTCAGATACGGTGGCCCTGGATTTGTTTGGGATTGTCCCAGAGTGTATTTCTGTCCAGTCAGATTTATCGCTGCTCGTAGGCCCTGTGTCTGGCCTGCGGAGTGGAGCTGCCTGTGTTCTCCATCGCTTCACATTGATCTGCTATACAAGAATGTGTTTAACATGTTAAGTTGTTTCTCGTACAACTGCCTGCTAATCCTGTGGATTGAATTAATGAGTTTCAGGGATTAGACTGTGATGAGTGAGCACAGGAACACGTTGTGTACTGGAAAGTACTGTTGTCATGCTGTTAGTTCCTGTGTCTTTAAAGCAACATTTTGTGGAGGTGGTTTCGTTGATGGACATGAACTTCCTGTGCTGTCAGTTTTAATTGTTATTCACCATGAATCTTTGTGTGAGCCAAGACCTGTTCTTATTTTGAGAATTTAAACTGTGGCATTGTTATTTTAATAGAGCTACTGTACCTGTATAACATGAACACAATTTAACTTTTTGCCAGGGTAGTTGCAGTATGGTTATACTGAAATAATCTCAGAAAGAGCAAGTGAAGTAAGAAGGTAGATTTAAAATTTTAATTCAAGTGTCAAAAGACGCTTTGAGGAAGATCTTTTTAGTGAGTGAATTGTGCTCTGGGTGCTGTAGTCTGCTGTGTGACTGCTGCTGTGTGATGCAGTGATTACCATTGACAGGCGTTTTAGATACTGGCTTGTCTTTCTACATCTGTTGGTGCCTCAGAAAACAAGTTGCCTTTAACATTAAATATATTAATAAGCATTAGCACAGGGCTGAGATCACAGTTAATAGCTGATTGCTATGCTCTCTCACTGTTATCAGAGGCCCTTAAGAGGCTGCACACTCTGCTCCATATGAATGAAGCTCATCCAGTCAAAGACGACGAGGCATAATCACCGCCAACTGTTTGCGAAACAACACGAGGAACATAGGGAAAAGCTGTTTCTAGTGTGCATGTGTATATCGGCGATGAAATGTCTCCGTTAATCCTTTTTCAGAAAACAAAATCAAGAGTGTGTCTGCTTTGGGGTGGGGTGTGTGTGTGTGTGTGTGTGTGTGTGTGTGTGTGTGTGTGTGTGTGTGTGTGTGTGTGTGTGTGTGTGCGCG